>BPTQ01000007.1:343853373-344258115 GCA_019973895.1 Chrysanthemum seticuspe | reverse complement strand
TTTCACCTGATGGTATTAAATAGTTGATAAAATGACTGAAAACCAATTGATAGGGTGGTAACGAAACAACTTTGTTTTAAAACTTTATGAAACAATGTTTCTAAGATGGTGTAGAATAGCTTGCAATAAAATTAAGTGAAATAATTTCATGAAATGGTAGCAAAATAACTTGAAATATAATTTGTTGAATGGTTTGTAGGATACCCGGAAAAACCTCATAGAATGATAATAGTCTCCTAATTGGTCAAAATAAAGTTGGCCTAACCCCTAGTAAGATTGTGAGGTATTGTCGCGAAATGATTGAAAATTGGGCAATTGGAATAAGGAACGAATTAAACAAAGGTTGTGATTATCGTGGAGATAATAAATGATAAAGATTACATTAGCTAGAAAGGTACTTATTATCTGTTCCTGTTGGTAGTCTAATCATGTCTCAAGTGTAGGAATAGTAGACGGTCTAGCAGCAATAGCCCTAGAACTCTCACAGTCCTCAAACCTATGAGATGGTGTAGTGTCTGTAGTCTTAGTGGTAGATGGTAGTGGTGTGTCAAATTATGCACGCTTCCCAAGCGGAAAATCAAATGTATGACTAATAAGTCCACTGGGACTAAGCTTGTAAGTCCTACCAAATGGTATGATCTGTCCCAACAGAATGATAAAAACTGTCCTGATCCTACAGTGAATCAATAGTGATCGTGATGGTGTAGGTGCAACTTCGTCCTCCTAAAAAGGTTCAGTCTCATCATCTGATGTTATCGGTGTTGAGTCAACTGATGTTAAAATTGTGATAGGGAACGACAGGGCATTCTCCATGTCAAAGTCTGATGTGATGGGTATCTGAAGGCATTAATGTGACAATCGATTTGAAATGAAAGTAAATAACTCGAAAAATGTGCGTATGAAACCGCATGTATAGTGACTATGCACTTATGATGAAATGATGAGATGCTATGATGATGTAGTTATAGTCTAGGGTCAATGATGCAACCTAGTTCTCTATAACCGAAGCTCTGATGCCAATCTGTCACACCCCCAAATTATCTGTTTTGCAGCGGAATGGAATTCCTGGGGGATTGACTGTCAAAGCATCACAATCACAGTTATATTGAACGACCTAAAATGTCGTTTAAAAACACATCGTTTGACATTTATATAAAACATCCAGAGTTACAAGATAGGTCCCAAAAGTTGATAAAGTTTGCGGAAAATATAAGTATATTACAAGTCCAAACGATGTTTTGAAAAGAAAACCATAATATACAATGAGATAAGTCGACGCTGCGACTCTATGAGGGTTCCTTATTCGTGCCATGATGCGAATGTCTTAGTTACCTGAAAATACATTGCTAAAACGGTCAACAATAATGTTGGTGAGAAATCATAAGTTTATGAAAATGATTTATACGACTACACAAGTATAGATAATGTATGACAATGTCGCCACAAAATGTTACAATTGCTATAAGTCCATCACACCGAAACTAGACTGATCATGATGTTCGCCCCAACAGAGTGTTTGCCAAACAACTCAAATAATGTTATTAAATGAAATGCATCCGTTTTACCAGTTGGAATCCACCAACCCGGATGGAGGCGTCACCCTCGATAGATCTATCCACTCACCCTCGCTTCTATGAAATTAACGGCTCATGTTATATAATAGGGACATTCAATTGGAATGAGGTAACTTAAGCAATGTAAATGAATTTGATATACTTGGTATTGTAATAAAAATGATGTGCAATGTATTCTCCCCCATAAGTTTGAAAACAAGTGTTAAATGTATACAACGGGGCTATGAAAACTCACTTGATGAATTGATGTGATGAAAAAAGTGAGTACACCGAAATGTAGCGTGATCTCGAAACTGACCTATTATGAATGATATGATATGTAATAAGTCATGATGTAATGTTATGCATGCAATTCGGATGATATTTATACCACTTATGTATTTTTGAAAACAATACTTCTCGTCGAAAATATAATCTTTTAACGTCTTGACCATTTTTAAATTACTTCACATGTATTTACATTGAAATGATATCCGACGATAATCATTTAGTGATTTATGGTGAAATTATAACTTTTCGTCGTAAAATAATGTTATTGAAATTTCCATGAAAGTGACAAAAACGGCCTCTAAAAGCTAGTCGTAAAATGGTGCACGTCGAGCGTTAGGAAACAAACTCAACGGTTTTGGAAAGCTTGCATGATTATCTCAAAGTTTTAGTACATGAGTTTCCATCCTAGAAGTCTCGAACATAAAGAAAAATAGAGGTTAAGTATGGTACTTTTGTCCCAAAATATAGTTTAAGGATGGTTTTTTGGCAAAGTTTGAGCGACCGTAATTAATTCATTACAACTCCGCTAAACAAACAGTCGGTCATTTTGGAAAGTATACTTGGCGATTTCACTTTTACTAGAAGACTTCACTTTATGAAAAGTTCTAAATCAATGTTAAAAACAACCTTTAACTTGGTACTAGTTTTTGCCGCAAAACTTGTCTATTAGAAATCAAGTTAGTTTTTCTTATATAATAAAAGTTACGGCAACTTTTGTAAAAGTGTATAATTTAGTCGTTACAAATCCGTTTTCTACGTTTTAAAGATCCTTAGCTTGGTATCGAAGTATACTAACATATTTTTAACAAGTCGACATAATTTACAACGCCCAAGCTTCATTTTTGACTCGTACAAAATAAATAATGGTTGCTGAAATTTCCAGAAATTTATATTTTTCGTCGCCAAATTGAAAAATTCATAACTTCTTCGTTATAAGTCCGTTTTAATCCGTTCAAGCGGCCACGGTTTCGTTTTAAAGTATATTTTCTAAATATCTAGGCCAAATATTTTTACCTACTGTCGGATTTTCCAGAATTTCAAAATAAGGACAGACCCTTTTCAAAACGTGTCGAAATGAGTTTTTCTCGCGCCAAACCTATTCTAACCCATTCAAAACAACTCCGAAGCTATTCTAATCCTACCATACACCTTATTATGGTTTAATGGTTTCCTATACATCACCAAAACTAATATATAACAAGGAGTAATTATAGGATGGATTATTTATATTTAACACTTAAAAACCTTAAAAATCTTAAAAAGTGGTATAAACATCACATAACTTGCATGTTTCTCAAATAAAATGATATGACCATAAAAATGAATGTGAAATAATAACATGAATATGAATGCTTACACGAAATATGATGAGGTTTAAGGACAAAGGGTTTTTCCTAATCACTTGAGGTTTTTATTGCAAAACCTATACAACAAGTGATACTAGTGTTTAAATAAACTTGTCTTGAAAAATTTGAGATGATCCTTCCTTTGGTCTCCTTGTGGCTGCCGAATTGGAAGAGAGAAAGAGCAAGGGAGATTTTCTTTTTTTTTACTTGTGAAATGTGAAGTAATGAAATGGTTTTTGGTATATTACATAAGACTAGTAGAAGATATTTGCAAGTTTTAGTGATTCACTTAAATGAGTCACCCTCCCTTGTCGACAAGGGAGGTTAATAATTTACTTTTTTTTTTTTTTTTTTTTTTTTTTTAAATGTATTATGTATAATTACTTGTAAGTTAATGAAGATAAATGATAAGTTGTAGTCATATTTGAGTATATAGGGTAGCGTTGGATAAAAATAAATTTTCACGGGTCAAGATAAAATATATTTAGGTCATAAAAATTATAAAAATACATTTCTTGCAAAATTTGAGTGAAATAATAATAATCGTGTCGAATTTAAGAAAAACGTCGTAATTATATAAATACAACAATTTAGTTACAAAATAAATTTAAAACACTGTGTAAACTCATAATATTATTTTTATAAACTTAATATGAGTATAAAAATATATTGGAATAATTTTTGGAAGTAATGGATCAATTGTTCAAAATAATTAGTTACGCGATAACGTTTATTTAATAAAAGTTATACGTTTAATGTAAAATGCAAAACCATGCATGAACTAATATGATGACAATGATGTTAATGAAATGTAGACTAAACTTAGTCTATATGAAATGACCTCGATGATATGATCATGAATTCACAGCTAAACCATTACGGTTACGTGAATTTGATGCTCGTAAACCTAGTTCACGATAAATGATAAATAATGAAGCATGAGTAATGTTTTGAGAATGACCTGAAAATACGAATTGTCACACCTGTGCCCGTTCGGTCTCGAGCTCGTTTGGCCTGCGCCCGTTCGGGCTCAAGCCCATTTGGCCTGTTGCCCGTTCGGGCTTGAATATTATTTGTATTAGTGACATTTAATGTAGAAATTGTGTTTAATTTGTTGTACAATATGCTTGATAATTTGTATTTATTATGTTAGGGGTGTTTTAATAACTGTATTAATTGTATTTATTGATCAGTTAATTAATTTACTATATTAAATAACATTAATGTGGTCTTTTGTTTTTTAATATGTGTATTAAAGTGGTGTACGCTATGTTTCTTGTCTTGTACGTTTGTAAATTATGTGAATCAAAGTGTTGTACATTATACTTCTTTTCTTAATTATATGAATTGCTTATTATAGTAACATGTGTATGCTTATATTTTTAATACTTCCTTTCATAGGAAGTCTTAAATATATTATCTATACTACATATAATGCACGAAGACACCTCACTCTTAATTTTAAGACGTACAAGAAATTAAGCATGGTTTACAATACTTTAATTCACCCAATTTTTAGAATTACAACAAAGTAAGCATATTGTACAATAAAATAAAGCATGGTGTCATTTTAAGACCAAAATTCTATCAAATAACATTAAAGCTATTAAAAACACCCATTCACTAAAAATTACAACCATTTAAGCACAATGAACAATAGCTGCAACCAATTTTCAGATTTACAAAAAAATAAGCATAGTGTACAACAAAATAAGCATGATGTAATTTTCAGACTTACAACATTAATACTATTAAAGTGGTCAATGTTATTAATAACTATAATGACTACTACTTACAAGAAAAGAAACATAGTGTACAACACTTTAATGCACATAATTTTCAGACGTACAAGATAAGAAGCATAGTGTACAACAAAACACCACATTAATGATATTTAATGTAGTGAATTATTTAACTAGTCAATAAATACAGTTATTAAAACACCCTTTATATAAGAAATACAAATTATCAAGTATATTGTACAACCAAATTAAACACAATTCCTGCATTAAATTTCACTACTACAAATAATAAAGCACATTATACAAATATTCAAGCCCGAACGGGCAACGGGCCAAATGGGCTTGAGCCCGAACGGGCGCGGACCAAACGGGCTCGAGCCCGAGCAGACACGGGCCAACGGGTTCGAGCCCGAACGGGCACGGGCTATACGAAAGAAATACAAATTATCAAACATATTATACAATCAAATTAAACACATTCCTGCATTAAATTTCCCTCCTACAAATAATAAAGCACATTATACAAATATTCAAGCCTGAATGGACAACGGGTCAAACGGGCTTGAGCTCGAACGGTCGCGCGACCAAACGGGATCGAGCCCGAGCAGACACGGGCCAACGGGTTCGAGCCCGAACGGGCACGGGCTATATGAAATTCTTGATATCCGTAAATTTATTGTTAAAAAGAACATAACAAACTAAAATACATTATTTATCGAAATTTTTTATTTTAGGGTATCCGCCGCTGCAACACGCGAATACACTGCTATAATGTAGTATAGATTTCTGAAATTGCTCAAACAATAAAGAATCCAACTTTAAATCGTTCTTAAAAGTAGCCATACTAACAAATAAATGCAGAAAAACTAAAGCAATTAACAAAAATGAATGGAAAAAAACTCTCCTACCAACCTCTTTCTAAAACTCTCCTACATCTCTCTAAAACACATCCACCCAAATCCAATCCTTTTCTCTGGCGGTCGGTGTCGACCGGCCGTCCGGATCCTTTCTTGTACTTTATTTTTCTCACAATAAAATCCTTACTCACAGATCTGTCATCTCTCGTCGCTGCCGTTGTTTTCGCTGCCGCCACCTGCTCAGTCTACTCAGATCTGTTGTGGTCCGCCATTGATAGCTTGCTGTAGCCTTAAGTTTTGATTCTAGATCTGTTGGGTTTTGCTCTGGCTCCTTTTAGGATGCTTAGTTTTATTTTCTATGTATGTTTTCTGTACTTTGTGTACTTTTGTCAAGCTACATCTTCGTATGGTTGTGTCTCCCTTAAGCTCACTTTGGTGATTCCCCCCACCCTTGTATGGTGTTGCTGTGGTCTGTCACAACTATTAGGGTGTATGCTTTCTTTTGGCTTAACTTGTTGCCTCGTGTATTTTGTTTGGCAAGTCGGCTTCGATTTTGCCCTTTATGTTCGATGTAACTTGTTGTGTTCAAATTACCTCCATTTGTGAGGAGTGAAATGAAATGTAATCTTTGTTAAAAAAAAAAAAAAAAAAAAAAAACAAAAACAAAAATGAATGAAACTTATTGACCGAAATCGAACCAAATATACCACTCCGGAAACCAAAGCAAACAAAGGCTACGAAGACCTAATCATCGATATCAAAAGTTCTACAAACGTTTACTTTCAACCAAAACTTAACAACTTCTAATATCCCAAACGTAACAAAATAGAAATCCGATCAGACAAAATTCTAAACAAAAGCTAGTAAATAAAAGGCACTTGCAATAAACAAATACAAATTCAATAGTTCACTGCTTTATAAATAAAAGGCATATATTACTCATATCAATCAAAGGATGCACAAGTTTGACTTTATGCGTCACTTTTAAATGGGATCGATACTCAGACCATTTTTTTTATACATACACCACACTGTATAATATTTTAATGCACACTGTACAGGACAGTAATGCACAATTGTAGTATATTTATAAAAAAAATAGTGCGAGTATCAACACCCCTTTTAAATACATCACCCAATCATAATTCAACAACCAACCATATCTATCGAATAATATGGTCACTAATTAAAACGATTACCACGCTTTGTGGCTCTTGATAACATGTAGAAAATAAAAACCAAATGCAAGTCTTATTAAATTGATAATAAACTAGGTACAAACGAGTATATATAATACAAAAAGGAGTAGGGATCCAGCGAGAAGTAAATTAAAATAAGAAGTGGTGAGAAGTGACCAAAATCATGCATTTGAGATGCAACGACTTACATTAGATGCATTTCTATTTATATAGATGCAACACCTTGAGTTTCGAAATTTAATTTGATGTATAGATTGTGCAAATTGATTTTCATGATTTCGGCACGTGTAGAGGAACAAAAAACAAGAGAAATCATGAAATGCATCTAATATACGTATATGCATCTGATTAAAAGCTAGAAAACACACTATGGTGCGTTATAATGCATCTAAGATTATAGGGATGCATCTAATTTAGATCGGTGCATATCGAATTTGCGGTTATAGTTCTTCTTATTCCTTCTTATTTTAAGTAATCTTCTTATTTGATCCTAACTCATACAAAAAGTTAGAATATCCCTAAAAGCTAAATGGGTTGTGGGCCTCCTATGGTATACTATGCTAACAATTACGGAGTATAACAAATGGCAAAAATATAAAGATTAATTAGATAGTTTTAGTCTAAGATAAATGATCAACCATTGCGCATGTATGTATTGGACTATTCGTTAAAATTCCTTCTTTAAATAGAGTTGATCAATTTCAAACAACCTCCAAATATCTGAATTCCTAACATTCCATCATGTTTCCGGCCACTGCTTCCAATCCTATGTCAATCACAAAAGAAGATGAAGAAAAAGCTGCTAAAACAAAAATTTCGTTCTTAATCGAGCAATACAAGGATAGAGTCTCAACTCTTCCTAAGCACAAAAGTTGGATAAACCATAATCTTTATAAGTATGAAGGTTTTTGGTATCACCAAGGTTTTTGGTTTCATTCCAATGCTAGCTTCTCAGTTGAAGTAGTTATGGCATTGCAAGACGAATTTCAAGCACAACCAAGCAATGTTTTCCTGGCAAGTCATCCGAAATCTGGCACAACTTGGCTTAAGGCTCTTGCGTTTGCAATAGTGAACCGAGCCACGTTAAAAAATAACACAGTTCATCCATTGCTCACCACTAGCTCACTTGATTGTGTCCCTTATATGGAGACTGAGTCGTTTTTGAACAAGCCTTATCATGCCAATGATCTCATTGCCACTCATCTCCCTTACTCGTTATTGCCTAAATCTGTCATTAGTTCTAATTGCCGGATTGTTTATATATGCAGAAACCCTAAAGATGTGCTCATTTCCTTTTGGCACTTCATGAACCAGTTGAGGGACAATCTATCTCCTCCAATAAAACTGGAGGATGCATTTGAGTTGTTTAGTAGAGGTGTTAGCCCAAATGGATCTTGTTGGGATCACGTGGTTGGGTACCGTAAAGCAAGTCTTGAGCGACCAGATCAGGTTCTATTCTTGATCTACGAGGAAATGAAAAAGAGCCCAAAGAATGAAGTTCGGAAATTGGCCAAGTTCATAGGTTACCCTTTTTCAGAAGAGGAGGAAGTAGCCGAAGAAGTGGAAAAGATTATTGAACTATGCAGTTTCGAGAAACTAAGCAACGCAAATAAGGATGTAGAAGAGACACCTAAGGTTATTCCAAATGATGTCTATTTTCGAAAAGGAGAAGTTGGTGATTCGATAAATTATCTTACGATGGAAATGGTAGAAATCTTGGACAAAATCACCTTAGAAAAGTATGACGGTTTAGACATCTCATTTTAGCATAGACATGCTACTTCTTATGGCTAAGTTGTCTGCTACCGAATCAGTTTCGAGCCGTTTCTACATATATTTATATAATAATAATTATGTAGTTCTTCTACATATTTAAGATAAGATAATAATTGTAGGTTTACTTGGAGACTTGTCACTTGCTTGTGACTTGATGATGTACCTTGATATTGTGGTACTTCACATATAATCTTGGTTTAGCTGTGTTATTGCATATGTGATTAGTACATACGTGTTTCATATGTGTTTATCTATTTAAGTGTATGATATGTATCAAATCAATCTAAGGTGAATATTATTTATCATTGTATAGGAGTCTTAAACCTTTAATCTATAGCCGCCTCCCCTCCCCACCTCCTAATATTGCCGCTTATCATCGGGAAAAAGGCAGGCCAGGATCGCTCTAAACACACAAAAATTCTTGTGCTACGGAGTCGAAACTTAGGGTTTCAAATGTGTTAATTTCTATCCAGTTAAGTGTATGATATGTATCAAATTAATTCAAGATGAATAATGGAGTACCATTTATCATGATAGATAGAGAACTGAGTTACAACAATGGATCAAATGACTCACACATATGGGCTCTACGGAGTCGAATACATCAGGCATTAAAATATGTTGTAAATCCCACCGGACCATGTTTATGGTGGGGGACAATCAAAATAATATTTTTTCTTTTTTTATCCTTTTTTTTTTTTTTTTTTTTTTTTAATTATTATATATACTAAAAGGCGGGGAGGTTACTGTAACAAAGCAAGCATTTAATGCAAAGTTTTCTAACTTGGCAGAAATAGTCCCTGATGTTTAAGTGGCGCTGCAAAATTAGTCCTGCGGCATTAATTGCTATCTATAGCAATCTGGCAAAAATAATCCCTAAGGTTTAAGGGGCGTTGCAAGGTAAGTCCTGTAGCAAATATAAATTGCACACTTTCCCAAGTTGGCAGAAATAGTCCCTGATGTTTAAGTGGCGCTGCAAAATAAGTCCTACAGCATTAATTGCCATCTATAGCAATCTGGCAAAAATAGTCCCTAAGGTTTAAGCGACGTTGCAAAGTAAGTCCTGTAGAATTAATTGCTAACTATAGCAACTTGGCAAAATTAGTCCCTAAGGTTTAAGTGTCACTACAAAGTAAGTCTTTTGAAGCCAATCCCGCTGCATCGCGCGGGTTTCCACACTCGTTTAATCTAATACAAAATATTCAACTGTTAAACCATGTTTAAAATATGTTGAACAACATTATAATAATTTTAGATTTTACATAATTCAAAAGATTCA
Organism: Chrysanthemum seticuspe; assembly: GCA_019973895.1. Lineage (NCBI taxonomy): Eukaryota > Viridiplantae > Streptophyta > Magnoliopsida > Asterales > Asteraceae > Chrysanthemum > Chrysanthemum seticuspe. The sequence goes on along the minus strand of BPTQ01000007.1, from coordinate 344,248,072 downwards.
ACTATGAACTTGATGACACGGTACAACTCATGCAAAGGTACATGCACTAGACGAGGAAGTCAATGACACTATGATAATCAATAATAATGTCGAGCATCAACTTACTCGTTGCGAATATATAGACGTGATTTTTCTTCCTGTTCCTTAATCCGTGACTGTTTTGTACGAAACAAATAGTAAAGCAATTTAAAACATGCAAACACATGATATAACAAGCAAACTTAAACTATGTAAAAGTTTGCAAGTAAATTCTAAGGTCTCTCAAAGGATCACGGACCAAGATGAGTTTAATATTGGAGTAAATGCACTTCAATAAATTCACAATACGTGTGAAATGAAGACATTTACTCCAAAAGACATTCTCTTATATAGGCAACTAGACTATAGACCCGCGGGTTTCGCGGGTGGCAAAAAAAATATATATTATATGTAAGATACTCTAACAAACTAAGTTACATATTGAACTATTGAAGTACTAAGATTACATGTTCTACAAAGATGATGTACTTAGAAGCTTAATATCTCATAATCAAACCAAGTAAAGCATGTATTTTCCATAACATATCGAGATTACAGGGTACAGTATGGAGTTTTTTTGGACAACCACTCACCGAAAGTGTTGCATTTTAAAGGTCTACTGCAAATAAGGGATGAGTAATTGCATGAATTAATCGCCTTGGTCGAATTCCTTAGATTTGTGCAGGATCACCGATACCCACTTCATAGCCTGAAATGTCAAAATACACAAACCTCATTACAGAGGCCTCTTATTTTAAGCTAATATATAGCTTTTTATAAACTCACAATTGTGAATTTACTACAATTGTGAATTTACTAATTGAAATCATCCAATTATTATTGGAATATTAACATACATATTAAGAAAACTTTAGAACAACATGTTCATAGTGCCTATGTTTTCACGGTTTGACAGCTAGATCCTTTTTTACCTTTACTATTAGTAGTGAGTTGCACCTCCACATCTTTAGAGCACTGGGTACAGTGGTGCCAAACTCTCGTGCCGTTCTCGTGCCAAACTGCCACGTCAGCAGTTTTTGAGTTTGGCACCAGAAAATGTTTAGCACCACATTTCTGGGGTATCCGTTGGCACCAGAATTTCTAGTGCCAAACTCATTTTTTTTTTTTTTTTTTTTTTTTTTTTTTTTTTTTTTTTTAAATGTAAAAAGAATATATTCTAAAATTACTTTATTCATTAAAAAAAACATTACAATAAAAAAAAACATAAAAACTTAAAAAGATAAAAATTACAAACTAGTTATAATTTCTCCAAACATGTTCCACAAGGTCATCTCGAAGATCGTTGTGTATTTTGCTATCTCTGAGTTCTTTGTGTTTTCGAACATGTAAATCACATCTTTCGGTCCATTCCCGTGCAATGTCTGGCGTTGGATCAACGAACACATCTCTTAAATTCACTACGTAATTTTCGTCTTCCAATATCATGTTATGCAACATTACACAGCAATTCATGATCCTTGTCAAAGCGTTGATTTCGAAAGCACGTGCGGGTTGTCGTATAATTCCCCAACGACCTTGTAGGACTCCGAAAGCTCTTTCGATATCCTTTCTAGAACTTTCCTGAATTATTTTAAACCTCAACGTTTTTTCAGACCTTGCAACAGAAAACGTTTTCACAAACACGGACCATGTTGGATAAATGCCATCGGCTAGATAGTAACCTTTGTTGTACACATGCCCATTTACTTCAAACGGGCATTCCGGAGCTGTACCGGCAAGTTCATCATTAAATAACGGAGAGCCATATAAAACATTTAGATCATTATTTGCACCAGGAACCCCAAAATAAGCATGCCATATCCATAACCGTTGATCCGCAACCGCTTCTAACATAATAGTTGGGTATTTATGGCCACGCCTTTTGAATTGAGGGGCTAAGGCTTTTGGGCAATTTTTCCAATCCCAATGCATACAATCAATACTCCCGAGCATTCCCTGGAGTCCATGTTTTTGTTTATGCAATGCATATAACATTTCAATATCAGCTAAAGTGGGCTTCCTTAAATACTTCTCAACGTATAAAACATGTATGCATTTTGTAAAGTCGATTAAACATTGTCGTTGAGTTCGTTCGGCAATTTGCAAGTACTCATCAAACGCATCAGGCGCAGTGCCGTATGCTAATTGCCGTATAGCAGATGTGAACTTCAAAATAGGATCAATACTTTTACGACCGGTAGCATCATAACCATCTCTAAAAAATTGAAAGTATTTGGGAAGGGGCTGGGCATCATAACTTAGAATAGCATTAACTATTTTTTTAAAAAGTGTAGAGCTCATACGATACCTTCGTCGAAAATTCTCTTCTGGATATTTAGGACCAATCTCTGCGTCGCCGAAATAGTCGTCGATTAGACGTTCCGCCGCCGTTTCTCGTTGACGTGGTATATATGCCCTCCTTTTAGGACTCGATCTTGATCCACCGGCTTCTTGATTACACAAATTCATATATTGTTCATACTCTTGATACGAACGAATATATCTCTCTCGGTCGTCTTTAAAAAAATCTTCATAATTGTCTAAAGTGCTTCCGCCGAGGGGATGGTTTGGATCCATAATGAAAGAAAAATGAGTGTTTTTTGAGGTGTGAATTAGGTTTGAAGAGTGTGTGAAAATATGTAAGAATAAGGAGGTTTTTATAAAAAAATTTGGGTACAAATTAAAAAAAAACGGCTATATTTGCCACCACCAACGGCTAGTTTTTCAAAAAAAAAAAAAAAAAAAAAAAAAAAAAAAAAAAAAAAGTCTGGCTGTTAAGTTTGGCGCGAGGGACTTTGGCGCGACAGGGGTAACGGTGCGCCAAGCTTGGCGTCGCGCCAAAGGGTTTGGCACGAGCCAATAGCTCACCGTACCCCCTGCTCTTAAAAACAGCTAAATAAATCGCTATCTTGTCGTTGCTATTAGAGCTCCTTAGTATTAGTAGTTGGTACACATTAACAAAAAGAAAACATCCAAGAACATGAAAGTCCAACAAAACAACCATCCTAGAACATACAACAAACCAAGACAAAAGTACCGAAAAACACAAAGTAGTAACAAAAGTAGCATACGTTTCCTCTTTATAGGGCAATTTCGGTATCATTCTCACAATCCGGTAAGGCGCTACTATATTCGGTACAAAACACCCTCTTACAAAATTAATAACAAAAAACCTATTAAAAAAATTTAAAAACAACAGAGTATAATCCGTGCTAATAACATTGAGTAGCCGAAAGTACAACTAAAAGAATAGTAGCTGATATGTCAAAAGAGATGGTGGCGACAAGAATCCTAGGCTTGGAGTATCAGTAATACTCATAATTACCTATAAAATTATGGTAATAGTAGTTTCTGACTTACAAATGTAGGTGATACAACCGAGTACATATACAATATTTTAATGCAAGTAGATAATCTAAAAAATGGGGATGGGAAAACAAATAACCTTAACTGTCCTGGTCCCAATTTTGATTCAAAAGAAGGCACCAATTGTTTTTTCACACTTGCATGGCTTTTGTTACCTTGTCAAAACTTGCAATTTAAGGACTTACATAAGTTCAACTAAATGTGACAGCAAATTGTGTCTTCTTTTGTTATTAAGATTCTGGGTCAACATGGATGATTCCTATAAGCAACCCATCTGCATCCTAATAGCATTAGTGAGCTAACAACTTAATTGTAGGTGAAGTTATATAAAGGTACCCATGGGTCCGTTAAAAAAAAGTACCCATGGAATTTCCTATTGAATAATTGACCCGCAACAACTGCCATAGCTTTATAAAAAAGACCCGCTTAGGGCTTTTCATTTGTAAGAAGGTTTAAGAAGAGAGCAAAACATACAAAGAACTTTTCACTATGCCAAATTAGCCACATTACATGGTTCTCGGCAGCCATGTAATAGAATATATGTGTCTAATATTGTCATATAGCTTGATGAAGCTAAAAGTCCAAGTCATATTCATTTTGTTCAATTAGTCATTTAACCAAAATTTATGGTCCCACATAAATGATATGATAAGTATTGAAGACGTTGAAATCTATTCCATTACCAAAGAAAAGCATTTCATTACAAGAGGTTCTCAAGGGGTGTCATGGGCAGAGGTATCACTCATGATTGTTGACATTAGCGGATGGCATGGCTTAATAATTTAAAAACAATTATGCACCTCACTGAATATGGGATATCGTTCTGTACTTAAAAACTTTGTTTAAAGATATTAAACAACGGCTTCCAATATCTCTTTAATCTTTGATAAAAACTTAGGTCAGATTTTAATTTTTTTTTCAATCAGTGTAAAAATAATTCAACCATTTGTACTATTTAATAGTATATGAAGGGTAGAAGTATAGTTAGCAAGAGTAGTTGACAAATCGTATCAACTCTAACTCGGGATAATGTAGTTCACTGGCCTCCATCAAGTTTTTCTCTATTGTTCATAAAATTGTTTAAAGTAAACATAATTGACATGTGTATATGCAAACATGGTACACGGTTATGTGATCAATTTGTATCAATTCTTTGAGTTTGAGGATAGCCATTGCAGGCTAATGTGTATCCAAATTCATAAAATAAATAAAAAATGTTAAAGATAACCTCGCCTTCATTGGGGAATTCTATCGAACACTTGGTGTTCGCCTAAAATCAAGTAAAAAAATACGCACCAAGAATGAAATTTGTCCACATTCTATCATAACTTCAATTTTAATTAATAAAGCCCGTGGCACAAACAATTCGAATAATGTAAATTAAACATACCTGATACCTTATTTCTTGCTACATTCCTATGCAACATAAATCGAAACGTCTTCCTCCATATGAAAATTCGACCTATAAACTGTGTCATAAAAAAAAGTTTCAAAAAATGAGCAACTTACTGGTAGGCAGTACCTATATAATCCATCTCATAAAAAACTCCGATAAAAAGACATTAGGGTTCAGAACAAAAATTAATACAGTAACTAAGAGTAATTTGATTCAAAATACCTGATTACAAACTACATTTACAATGAATCACCAATTTAGAAGGAAAAAAAGGTGGTTTTTGAATGATAGATTAATAAGATGGGTTAGTTTTGTTGGACAGGGAACACAAAAGACGGGAAACAAATTGACGCGTGGCATAATGACGTCACATTATGACGTCAGAATTGGGGTTGGTGTAATTCAAAAATGTTTTCATTTATTATATATAAAGATACGAGGATGTTGGTAAGTGGGGTTGGTGAGATGTGTAAAGCATTTAAAGGAGAAGTACATCTTCCTGATATGTCTCATGAGTGCAAGTTTTAAAATTTATAATACGATATACCAATGATTCAAACGAGACACATACGAGCAAGTATACTCGTCCGTGTGTAGCAAGAAATGATTCGGTAAGCCGAGGTTGTTCACAAGGATTTGTTTAGTTTTATAACGTGAGTATGAAAATAACGAGCTTAACAATGATTCGCAAGTAGCAAGCAAGTAATAACGAGAATTAGAATTCAATATATTAAAACTACACTTGCCTAGACTAGTTTGAACAATTCATCTTGTTTGATTGTGACAATAGTTCTGACATGTTGATCAACAAATTAGATGGTGATCTAATTAGATTAGATGGTGTTCTAATCCTATCGTTTCTAACATGTACAATCCTCGTCAAGATTTTAAGATGAAAAAACCATATCAAGATTGATCAAGCAAGACTTAAACAACTCAACTACTCGATTCACAGTAGTTTCACAAGTAATTGACAACGACACTTTTTAGTTTCTTGGTTAACCAAGTTACTTACGAAATGGTCAATGCATAAGGTAACGCCTTCATAGACAAAGGGTAACAATTGATTGATTAACAATGTTTCTTTCGACCTATTACATCACCAACAATCAATCTAACTTGATAAACCATTATGTTGCATGAAACTTAAAATTACAGTTCATTTTTAATTTAAGCTTGAGGTAGACATGGAACCATGTAATCACAATCATTCAAGTCTCATGTTACAAACATCATCTAGGCAAGTGCACAAAGGTACTAGCCGCTCATGGCAAACAAAGTCATAATCACATAAATGTTATCACTTGAAATCATAACTAGAAAGTCTTACAAATGTTGTAATGGTGATTACAAGAATTAGGATTGATTCCTTGATGATTACAATGGCAAATTATAAGCTTCATTAATTTCCTGCGTTTTTGCTCCTTGAAAGCCTACCTTGAGAGAAAGTATGTGTAGAATTGGTTTGTTGGTCTAAATGATGATGTTCTTCTCTTAAACAGGTTCCCAATAAGTAGATTGACAACCCTTGGCCACCAAGCAAATTTCTTGGGCACCAAGGGTTTATTAAACACTGAATTTGGTGTAAATGGGAAGTAATGGTCGGCCAAGTAGAGTTTGGAGCATTTAGGAGTCATTTAAAACTTGAGCAACTTTTGGCGGCTGAAATCCCAACCGGGCGGTTGAGACCTCACTGTCCACTCCAACTGGGCGGTTGAGATCTTCAGCCGAGTGGTTGGGGTGACAACTCATGTTTGGGTTTTGGCCTTTAATGTTATTCTTGAACCTTGGATTGTAATCATATGCCATAATGAACCTCGTAAACATTTCTTCCTTGTTTTCATGAACACTTGATCATTTCTTCATGCTTGGGAGCCTTTGTAACTTGAATCTTTTATCTTTGAAAGTTCTCCCGAGGTTCTTGTTATGGATGGAATCTTTCTTTGTGCAAATGTTCTTGTTTGGACGACTTTTCTTCTTCTTTCTCATTGCTTCCTTTGGCATGGTTGTACATGAACCAAAATATAACTTTTGTACCTTTAAAGCTTAAAATGTTCACAAACACAACCAAATAATATGCACAAACGTACGAATAACGCGACTAAAATATGTATAAAGTAAACGTTATAAAATTACCCCACACTTACATTTTGCTTTCCCTCAAGCAAATCTAGATTTAAAGAAATTTAATCCACATGATGTAAAGAAATAGTTAAGAAAAATGAAATGCAAATCCATCAAGTACAAGTACTAGACAAAATTCATCTTTTAAGCTTTATTGGAGAAATTCGAGATGTTTGACAATACCCTAACGATTCTCTTGCTTGATAACAAATTAAAGCACCTCACGAAAAGAAATTAACTATAATTCACTCAACACTCATATTTGTTGGAATATATAAATAAATCACACTTATTGCTCAGTCATGATCTAAATATTACCATAAGCTTGTACAAGAAACAAAACTACACCGACGTGGCATAAGCACCAAGTGTACACATCTAAGAGGACTTTTATTTGGGTCGCAATGTAAGGCTTCGGGTTTATAAGGGCGTGGATAAGACATGGAACGTATTTATGAAGTGTAATAGAGAACTTACAAATAGTCGAAGTCTACAAACCAAGTTTTACTAGCTACGCCAACCACTTATCACATGAACTTGGAGATTCCATACTTGGTTGATCGATATCATATTTCATAGCTCATTAGCTATCTTTGTCATCTTATAAGCAGGGTATCCGCGCGTTGCGGCGACGGGTACCCTATAACTAATTTTTTGGCGAGCAATTTTTTTAGATTATACGTTTTCCGTGATTATAAGTTTACGGATGATGAGAATTTTAGATTAAAATAACTATATGAAATATCAATGTATTTCATATAAGATATCAATGTGTATGCGTGATCGTTGTATTCAAGTGGTAATTCTTGTTCGGAGTTGGGTTTTTAGATGTTGAGGTTATGTTGGTGACGTGAGGCGTATGTGACAGAGGTTGTTTTATTTGTGATTATAGTTCACTATTGTGAAATGTGAGGATGAGTTTTAGCTCAGAGAAATAGCTGACAGTGGTCGGCTCTTGGTGGTGCTCGGCTCATGATAAGCAAGCATATTATTAGAGAAAGTGAAGATGGTTTTGTTTTTTAATTTTAAGAGTGGTGTAATTTATATGAATATTAAAGGGTTGTTACAATTTTATATTTTAAGGAATTGAATGACATTTATTTTTTTTACTTGTTATAAGTTTATAGAATTTAAGATATTTAATTTTTTTAGGCTGTTACAAGTTTATATAATTTAATATATTTTAATTTTCTTTCTTTAACTTTAATTATTTGTATGATACAAGCTTTGTAAAACACTTTTTCCATTATAAGAAATTTGTTGAATCTTAATTTTTAAGCCTTCTATTAATAGCATGTCCTAAATGCATTATATAGTAGTATATATATTGTTGGAATCACTCCTAAACCTAAATCAAGTGTTAGTGATTCATATGTAATAGTTAGCTTAATTATGGCCTTTATGTTTGTTATTAGCTTAAGCTTATGTAGAAGGCCCATGAGCTTAGGCCCATGTCCATTAAGGAAAGGAAGGGAGTAGGAGTGTTGCCCTAGCCCCCTTCCTGTAAATACCTTGTAATAACCCTCACTTGAGGGTTGGTTGTTCAATTTATCTCTTTCATTCACTCTACGCCTAACCATTCTTCATATTTACGTGTGTGTGTGTTTGGATATTGTTCAACCGACCTCTATCTATTCTCTATTCTTTCTATTGATGCTTGTGTTGTAAAACTAGTGACCTAACAGTGGTATCAATCGCCTACTAGTTGGCTGAATCGTATTGTTTTTGAAGCAGGTTTCGGTCCTACGCGTAAAGCATACGTGATACTTTGGTTCGCTTAAAAACACGTTTTTTACACTTTTTAATTCAAGATTCTTGTACTTTCAACATTTTAAGGTGTTAAAATAACTGTTTTTGGCAAAAAGTTTCAACCTTTACGTGTAGATCATCATTTTTGAACTTGGTTTTGTACGTGATACTCGTTCTACGCGTAACTGTTTTAGACACTTTGGATCATCAAGTTTCACACTTTTGTGTTATCTTGGTGATATTGAAGCTATTTCATCACAAAAATCTGGTTTAGAAACATCTTTGGGCAACAATCATTTTTACGAGTAAGTCTACACGTAGCAAAACCCTAAAACTACGCGTAACTTGGTTCTTGGTTTGATCTTCAGTTTCGTGGTTTACTCCGTGTTTTCTTGCTTGGATAAGCTTGAAAATACGTCGACTTGGGATATCTTTTGCACTGTGATAGTGTAAAAGATCACTTGGGCTAAAAACCCTAAACTTACGCATAAGCTTAAGCTTACGCGTAGAATATCCTAATCATAAGATTCATCTTACGCCTAAGCCTAGTCTTACGCATAAGGTAATCCTACGCCTAAGTTTTCTACGCCTAACTTACTGTTTACGCATAACTTTAGAGTTTTTCTCCTACTTACGCGTAAGCTAAAACTATGCGTAACTTCTGCTGTTACGTGTAACTTTGGTGTTTTTACGCATAAGTGCTACTTGGCTTTATTGTGATTTGTACGCCTAAGGATACTTCATCAACAAAGGTTTATTCGACTACAAAGATCCATTTTATAACACAAGTTTTTCAACATGTCACAACCACCATACTCTAACTATTTCCCTCACACTTACACTCAACGACAACAACAACTAAGTCCACAACATCAACAATGGAATCAACAACAAGCAATTTATCAACAACAATTTAATCAACAACATACTCCACAACTTGGAGCAATTCCTCCACCACAAATGGTTCAACCACCACCAAGTCTTCAAGTTCAACCCTACACAAACGATTTCAATCAACATCCATCAAGGAACACTATGAAGGAACCCACTTGGTTTGCAAAGATGTGTGAAGCTTTAAGTAGCCAACAATCAATTCATGAGGCTGGATCACTTGATAGACCTCCAATGCTCACTCCAGGAAACTACGATTAATGAGTAATTAGGTTCTTTAGGTTTTGTGATCTGAAGAAGCCACATGGAAAGTTCTTAAAGAAGGTTATCTTGGAAGGTCCATTTCAGATGCCTACTGTCATTGTACCCGGAGATCCAAATGCTAATCCACCAAGAGATGAAAAATCAAACATTGCTACTGTTGCACACCTAAACGCAACAGAACTTCTACACTATGAAGCTGATGAGCTGGCAATGCAATATATCCTCTTAGGATTACCAAAACCAATTCTTCGAAGTTTTGATGCTCAAAAGACTGCAAAGGCAATGTGGGAACATATTCATCTTCTTATGGAAGGATCTACACTCAATCAGGAGGATATGGAATCGAAAATTTACTTGGCTTATGAACACTTCATGATTGAACTTGGAGAGACACTAGAGTCTTATCATCATTGATTCTCAGACATCATAAATGATTTGGATAAACACAACATCATCATGCCAAGAATTGCAGTTAATACTAAGTTCCTGAGTAGTCTTGGTCCTGAATGGGAGAAGTATGTCATTTTTCTCCGTCAAGCGAAGAACATGCATCATTCTACATACTGATTGTTGTACGATTACTTGAAGCCTCATCAAAAGGAAGTTGATAAGGAAAGGATTCTCCGTGCTCAAATTGCTTCATCTTCACATCTGGAAAATCAACAACTTGCCTTGTATGCTCAAAACAGTTATCCTCCTCAACCAACTGCCACTATCACACCAAATGATCAATCACAGCAATCTCAACATAATCAATTGGTTCCTTACAACAACAACAATGATCAGGAACTTTATAGTCAAGCTAATGAGGAATCTGATCCGTTCGAAGCATTGCAACAAGGATTTGTTATGATTGTTAATGCTTTTGGCCATTATACAAACAAATCCAACAATCGCATTCGTTCCTCATCAAACACAAGGAATCAGGCTGTTGTGAACAATGGACGAGTTGAAGTTCAGAATCGTGGTTATGGTCGTCAGATGGGCGGTGGTCAAGGGTTTAATGCTATGGTTAGGAATAACAACAGAGCTCAAGTGGTGGAACAAGGAAATGCTCAGAATGGGTTGAATGGTCTTCGATGCTACAATTGCAATGAGAAGGGACACCTGGCTAATGCATGCCCAAAGCCGAGGACTAGGGGCAGTGCTTATCACAAGGAGGCTTTACTTTTGGCTCTTAAGGATGAAGTTGGTGGAACTCTCACAGACAAAGAACACAGTTTTATGGCAGATGCAGACTCAGATGATGATATGGAGGACTTGCAGGCCAATGCAGCTGTTATGTTGATGGCTAATATGCATGAGTTACACATGAGTGACACAGGCCCAGTGTATGACACTGATGGCTTATCTCAGGTACCCGAACAAACCATATTTATCTCTGATCTAATATCTCTGCCAACATCTGAATCCGGCAAGGCTCAGAATGTTCAAAATGAGTCGTCCACATCTCATTCCGACGATTTTCATCTAGACCCCATAGTTACATTTGACGATCAAGATGATCTTATGGTTTCCCTTGATAATCAAATTGACTCCGTGGTTATACTTGTGGATCTAAATAATGATCATGTTGTGACTCACGTTGAATACATCGAACTTTTGCCTCGTCCAGATGTTGATCTGTGGCTTAAAAACCAACAATCCATAGTAGAGGAATGTCGTGCAGTAAATCAGGACTTAAAAAGTAAAAATGCACTGTTAACCAAGGATTTTGAATGTTTACAAATGCAACTCAACTTTTTCAAAACTCAAGAAAAACTTGAAAAAGGTTTTGAAGCCGCCTTTGCTAAATCTCATCAAAACGAAAAATATTTAGAGAGACAGATGCGTGATCTAGCCGCTTTGAAGAATGCTTTGTTGTCTGAAATAGAACAACTGAAACATGAACATAAAAAGCAAATTAACACTCTCACCTTGGAAAATCAAAAAGCTAAGGCTGAGTTGTTAACTTGTCAAAAACAGTTCTCTGCATACAAAAAGCATTCAACGAAACGAATAGATGATCATCTTGAAGAAATTATCGGCTTGCAAAACAAACTTAAAGAGTTTAAAACTGTTGTTTACAAACATGGTGAGTCAGTAACTGCTATTGAAAAGTTTACTTTAAAACCCAATCCAAATGGATATGGACCGAATCTTGCTGATTACAAACCTAAGCTTTCAACCAAAGCATTCAAACCAAATCCTGAAGTTTCCTGTGCAGAATATAAAATTGATAATTCTGTTATGAGTGTTGTTGAATATCATCGTCAAGAGGAATTAGATGCAGAAAATAAGAGTCGATCAAAATTAGAAACTGTTGTTTACAAGAAACCTTTTAAGTATTCAAAACCGGTCACTTTCGTCACACCAACGGATTCTTCTAACACACCAAGGTTTATCATAAAAACGTCTGAGTCTTCTAATGTTAATCCCCAACCAGATTATGCACAAATTTATGGTCCTTTACCTTCCATCAGTGAAGTAAATTCAAAACCTGAAAATCGCAAAATTCTTAGATATTTTGACCTTTTCATGGCTGACCTCAAACTTTTACAACATGAGATAGAATATCATTCTGAAATCAAAGTTCAACACTTTCAATCGCCTCTGGCGCGAGAACAAAGAGACATTTTTCAGAAAAATCTTTTACCAAATGTTAAAAATTTGAAACATTGTGCATTGTCTTGGGAACGGGACTTTCATAAGGAACTTGGAGTGATGAAGGTCGTTTTCGGGAAAACAGAAACATCTATTTCTAATACTAAACGTAAAAAGAAAATGTTGAGAAAAGATGTTGATCGACTCTTGAAAGATGTTATCTGTGCTGATATCCATAATGTTGTGTTATTCAATTCTTTGCCACATGCATCTGATTATATCTCTGCTGATACTGTTGATAATGTTGTAACTGTTGAGAATACTGATAATGTGCTTCAGATCGAGTCTTTAAAAGTTGAAAACGAACGTCTCTTAAACGAGCTTTCAAATGCAAAACGTCGTCTTCAATGGTGTCAAAAAGATTGTCAAAATCGTGAACTTGCTTTGCAAAACAAAATCCACCAGTTGCAATCAAACAATTTTAATCCAAAATTTGAGCAACTGAATGATCAAAACGTGTCTTTGAAAAGTCAAATCTCAAAATATGAACAAGAACTTGTAAAAGTTAAACATGAATATGGTGTCATATTTGATTTACTCAATAAGACTCGTCATGAAGCATCAAACGAACTTGATCACTATCTTGCACACACTAGAGAAGTAATGAATTTTGCTGGTAATATTCGTTCTGAAAATCAAGATTTGATTCACACTATCTTTAAGTTAAGAGAAATATTAGGAAAGTATGAACAACTTCCGCCTACTGTGATTAAGAGAATAGCACCAGTAACACTTAGTAATCGTGAACCTAGAATGCCTACTGCCAAAACACAAGTTGCTAACGTGCTTCCTTCTACTGAAACAGGAATAGTTGCCTCTTTTCCAAATGTCCGCACTTCACAGCCTAGGAGCACTACATCGAAGAATAGGAAGTTGCGACCTAAGAAAAGATCAATAAGGAATGCTAAAGTAGAAGAACACCCTAGGACTATGAATAAGACTCACGTTGCTTCCACTATAGATATTGCGTCTGGCAAATGTAATAGAAATAGTGATGTAACGAATGCTAAACCTTTAAGTACTTTTGATATTCAGTCTGATGCACCTTGTGTTATTTGTCGTAAAAGTATGAATTCTGATTGTCATGAAAAATGTGTTGCTAAATCTATCATCTCTCGTTTACGGAATCCTAAGAATCGAAATACCTCTAGGCCCACTAATCTTTCTAAGTCTGTGCTTGGTAAACCGCCCTCTTTAGATTCTAGGAAGCGCATTGCTGTCCCTGTAGCTCCAGTTTCACCTCCTAAGAATGTAGTACCACCTAGTGCATTCACTAAGACTAAAACAAATACTAGTTGGAGATGGCAGAAATGGATATATAACACACTAGGATTTAAATGGATGCCTAAAGTTATTGATGTGTGTATGTCTACTATAACTGCTACGGAACCCTCTAACATTTCGGGTTCCACATCTACTTCTATTCCATCTGTGTCGTCTGTGTGTAATGCAGGTGATACAGATCTTTCTCTGGATTGTTGATAGCGGATGTTCCCGACACATGACAGGCAACCTTAAACTATTATCAAACTTTATTGCAAAGTTCATTGGCACTGTCAGATTCGGGAATGATCACTTCGCAGCTATCATGGGCTACGGAGACTATATCAATGGGAACATCGAAATTAGCAGGGTTTATTATGTGGAAGGCTTTGGTCACAATCTATTTTCAGTAGGTCAGTTATGTGATGGAGATTTGGAGGTTACTTTCAGGGAGAAATCTTGTTTCATTCGTGATCTACAAGGAAACGACCTTATGTCTGGCTCGCGTAACACAAGTCTTTACACTATCTCTATGCAAGACATGGTTGCTTCATCTCCCATCTGCTTACTTTCAAAGGCAACATCAACAAAATCCTGTCTATGGCACCATCGTCTCTCACATTTAAACTTTCAAACTATAACCAATCTTGCTCGACACAAACTAGTTGAAGGTCTCCCACGATTCTGGTATTCTAAAGATCACCTTTGCTCAGCCTGTGAACAAGGGAAAAGCACTCGTGCTCATTTTCCTTCAAAGGTGGAATACAGCTCTCAGTGCTTCATCTTCTTCACATGGATTTGTGTGGCCCGATGCGCGTGCAAACGATCAATGGCAAACGCTACATCTTAGTAATTGTTGATGACTATTCACGATGGACTTGGGTCTACTTTCTTCGAAGCAAAGACCAAGCTCCACAAATGATCATCACCTTTCTCACGAAAATTCAAGTTCAGCTCTGGAACACCGTCCGCCAAATAAGAACAGACAAAGGAACTGAATTTGTTAACCAAACTCTTCGAGAATTTTATGAGAAAATGGGAATTGGGCATCAGACATCTATTGCACTTACACCAGAACAAAACAGAGTTGTTGAAAGACGAAACCGAACGTTAGTGGAAGCTGCAAGAACAATGTTAATCAATGCTAAACTTCCAGATTACTTATGGGCAGAAGCTGTATCTACTGCATGCTATACTCAAAACTGTTCTATGATTACTAAACGCCACAACAAAACACCTTTTGAGCTTCTCCACAACCATAAACCGAATTTCAAACACTTTCATGTATTTGGATCCCTTTGCTATCCGAATAATGATCATGATGATTTTGGAAAGCTCAAAGCCAAAGCTGACATTGGAGTCTTTATTGGATATTGTGAGAATTCTAAAGGTTACCGGATCTGGAATCGTCGTACAAAGCAGGTTATGGAAACGATTCATGCTTATTTTGATGAACTTACGGAGATGGCTTCTGAGTATAACAACTTGGAACCCGGTCACAACCGCTTAAACTTCCCTCAAACCCCATCATCAGCTGAACAAAGCCCTCAACTTACTAGTCAAAAAATGGAAAGAATTTTTGCTCCGCTGTTCAGTGACGATATTGATGAACGTGCTCCAGGTGTATCTGCTATTTCCGCTGCTCTACCTGATACTACTCTTATACCTGATACACCTGCTACAACAACTAATGTTGAAGAAGCACCACCAGTTGACTCCACCACAACAGTTGAACAAACCGCTTCCAACAATGATGAACCGGCTGATGATGTTCTTAATGAAGTAACCCCACCTGCAGATTTTGATCCAAATGCATTCTTTAACCCGTTTGCTAATGAAACTGCTGCACCTGATGTCGCGGAATCATCAACAAACCATTTAAATCCTCAGAATCTGCACAATGTATACCAACATCAACCCTCTATACATCGAGGACAAAAGACCATCCTCTGGCAAATATTATTGGCAACCTGAATTAACCAGTCGTTACGAGACAACGTCTTCACACAGATGGTGAACATTGCATTTATGCACTCACTGTCTGCGAATCTGAGCCTAAAAACATTAAAGACGCAATGACAAAAGACAACTGGATTGAATCCATGCAGGAAGAACTCAATCAATTCAAATGTCTTGAAGTATGGGAACTGGTTGAAAGACCAACAGGGGTCTACGTCATTGGTCTTAAATGGATTTGGAAGAACAAATTGGATGCTGAAGGGAACGTAATCAGAAACAAGTCACGTCTGGTGGCTAAGGGTTATCGACAGGAGGAGGGTATTGACTTTGAAGAATCATTTGATCTGGTTGCTTGTCTTGAGGCTGTTCGAATATTTCTCGCGTTCGCGGCTCATATGAATATGACGGTCTTTCAGATGGATGTCAAAACTGCGTTTCTAAATGGACAACTAAAAGAAATGGTTTATGTCAGCCAACCAGAAGGATTCATCGATCCTGAGTTCCCAAACCATGTCTACAAACTGAACAAAGCTCTGTATGGTCTCAAACAAGCTCCTCGGGCATGGTACGATAAGCTATTATCTTTCCTCATTTCCAATAATTTCACCAAAGGTTCGGTCGACCCTACTCTTTTCATTCAATATCACGGGGCACATATCTTAATTGTTCAAATTTACGTGGATGACATTATTTTTGGGTCTACACATAAAAAGTACTCAATCGCTTTTGCAAATCTAATGAAGAAAAATTTTGAAATGTCCATGATGGGTGAACTTACGTTCTTTCTAGGACTGCAAGTTCATCAATCACCCCGTGGTATTTTCTTGAGTCAGTCCAAATATGCCCTTGAATTGTTAAACAAATTTGGAATGAAAACCTGTGACACTTATGCCACACCAATGACTCATACCAAGAAGATAGACGCTGATTTACATGGGAAATTAGTGGACCTACCAAATACCGATGTATTATTGGGTCTCTCATGTATCTAACAGCTAGCAGACCTGACATTGTCTTTGTCGTTTATCTCTGCTCCCGTTATCAGTCAAGACCAACTGAAACCCACCTGTCTGAGGCTAAAAGAATCCTCCGATACATCAAGGGAACCATTAACTTGGGGATCTGGTATCCGATGGATTCTGGTTTTGAACTAATCGCTTTTTAAGATGCTGATCACGCATGATGTTTAGATTCACGAAAAAGTACTTCAGGAGCACTACAATTTCTTGGTGATAAACTGGTGTCCTGGCAATCGAAGAAGCAGGATTGTACATCGCTGTCATCAACCGAAGCAGAATATGTAGCCATGTCGGCGTGTTGTGCTCAAGTCATCTGGATGAGAACACAACTCAAAGACTATGGTTACGTATTTGACAGAATCCCGATGTACTGCGACAATCGGAGTGCCATTGCGATCTCGTGCAACTCAGTTCAGCACTCGAAATCTAAGCACATCGATCTTCGCTATCATTTCATCAAGGACCATGTGGAACAGGGTACAGTTGAATTATACTTCGTGGGTACAGAATACCAATTGGCAGATCTACTCACCAAAGCCTTGCCTCCCGCTAGGTTTAATGAGTTGGCCACCGGATTGGTATGCGGTGTTTGACTCAAGAGGAATTGGATGAACTCTTAAAACAGTCTTAAAAACCAGTCAAACACCAAAATCTCTTTTGTAAATATTTTTTTTTCTCAAAAACAAAATACAAAAATAAAAAATCAGATAAAACAACAAAAATATTCTTCTATCTATATTTCTTCAAACATGGCAAGTACATTTCTTTCGTCAACACTCAAATCTTTCAAAATTCAGTATTTTTTCGATCAAGTGTTGAGGGGGAGAAAATCAATTCTTAACTGTTTCAAAATAACCGTGTACTTGCATGTTAACTTATACCGGTTGTTTCTTTAATATTGGTGGTCACATTTCTGGTTTCTGACACTCCTCGGACTAAAATTTATAACCTTTCATTATTTTTTAAGTCGAGGGGGAGTGTCGTCAAAGTTATTTCCAAATATTCTTTGTTTGGTAACCATAATGGAAGTTAAAAGACTTTGGATGTAAATTAAAAAGGTGGAGGGACTAAAAATGCCAAAAGTTTAAAGTTATTTTAATAAAACTACTCCACCTAACTTCACCACTTCACATTTATTACAAACACCAAACTAATCCTACGCCTATAAATCGTTCAACAAATCCGAAGTTTTGATCATCGATCTGTAAGTAATTTTGTGTTCTTAACAAGTTTTTAAACAACGGTTTTGAATTTTATGCGAATCCAACGGTTAAAACTTAAGATTTAATGATTTTTGTGTTTTACGCGTAAGCGTTAGAACACATAATCTTGTCTATGTGTTTGAGGTTAAAAGGATTGTGTCAAAACGTTTATTTTACATCACTAATACCATTCTTACACTCAAAACACACCCAGAATCACGTATTGATTGAATTTGAAAAACTAGGATTTATGCGTGGGTTTGGGTATTTTAAATAGTGAATGTTTTTGGTCAAAAAGATTGTTGTGTGATGTTGTTATCATGATGAATTGATGATATCCAGGCTTTAAAACAACCCAAAAACACTAATTGATTGTAAATTAGAAATTAGGGTTTAATATTCTTCGCGTTTGGGTATTTTTGATTCATTGAGAGTTTGATGTTAAAACTTGGTTATTACACTCACATGACATCTAAAAACCACCAGAAAAACTTTGGTGTAATTCCTGTGGCTAAAAATCTTACGTGTAATCTTTGAACTATTAGGGTTTTGGTTTACGCATAAGGTTCTTTACGCATAACTGTTTGATTGAGTATCTGTGAGTAAATCTGTTATACAATGAATGTGGGTGTTAATATTGATGCTGTGATGAATTTATTTCAGGTTTGCTACTCGTAAAAATCAGAATCAAGGTTGTTAACCATCTACGCATAAGGATCACCTTACGCGTAGCATGTTATGCGTAAGAGAAATCTTACGCGTAGCGTTTACGCGTAAGGTTCTACATAGGGACTACGCTTATCCTGTGAAGGATATGCGTAAACAGTGACCTCTACGCATAAGGTTTACTCTTACGAGTAAGCCTTACGTGTAAGGTTTTATATGCGCTTACGCGTAAGCTCTACGCATAAGGTCCCCTGTTCCTACGCGTAATATTTCTTACGCGTAAGTAAGGATCCTACGCATAAGCTTGCGTCTACGCGTATACCTCTCCTGTTTACGCATAAGCTACCATTTCTACGCCTAAGCCTTGTTTAAACCTTCATTATGAATTGTTACGCGTGCAAACTTGTAAATAAATAAATCATGACGTCACGATACCAATAATGTCACTAATAAACTTAAACGTTTGGTATGTTGTGAAAAATAAGTGATAACATAAACTTTAAAACTTAAAGTTAACCAACTCACGAAAATTATCACGACTTCATTAGACTATTGGACAAACAAGTGACTTTGGACTCGTAACAATCATTGACTCATCACATTCAATAATTAGACAATAAAACCCTCTGTTGACTAACATTATGTCTTTCGATATGTTGGTTCTTTTGGCTAAATGTGTTTCAGATCACGACATGGAAGCTCAAATGAATGTGGATGCACCAAACGTTCTCACCATTGCTGATATTCAGGGGTTATTAATAAGCATTCTCACGTGGATCTTAAGAACATTCCTCAGCCTTGGAGAACCCTTTATATCATCATCACAAAATCTGTTTCTGGTCGTGACAGTGGCTATGAGCATCCCAAGCTCGTGGAACTACAAATCTTTTGGGCTCTGATCAACATGAAACACATCGAAATTGAAGCTCTGATATGGGATGACATGATGACCTTCCTCAAAAAGCTTGGCTCAAAGATTCCGTATATCAGATACACAAAACTGTTGATCCAAAGAGCTCTTGGACTCAATTCTGATATCCCCAAGAGAATCAATGACCCCGACAATCTTGACGTGTTGTCCGAACCCACTCTAATAGTCAGATTTAAGGAGTCAACTACCAAGAAACAAGGTGTTGTGTTGCCGGATCTCCTTCTCTCAAATGAACTCAAACAGCTCTATTCTTGTAAAAGATATTTGGTAGCTATGAAAGAGAACAAAGTTGGTTTTCTCGATGAAAAATCTTCTGGTACACCTACAAGGAGAATCAGAAGAGGGAGTGCAGGGAGTGCTGCAAGCACTGAGAGTCAGAGGAAGTTCCCCAAGAGGAATCCTCCACGAAAAAGGACTATTCCTTCTAAGGAAGCTGTTCCCATTCCTGTGCCAAAGCCTGAACCGCCAAGAAAGCTAGTGGACGAAAGCTCTGAAGATACACAATCTGATGAAGAGGTCTTCTACTCTGAATCTGCAACCGAAGCACCTCCTTCAGTAGCAAAACCTCCCAGTCCACCAGCAGATATAAGTAAAGGGAAGACTCCAGTGATTGAGCACGAAGAGGAAAGCTCAGAAGAAGAGCCACTGGAAACTTATTACAGGAGGAAGTTCAAATTCGTTAGACTCCAACACGTTGCGAAAGAATTTGCTAAGGATCAAATGGGTGGCCCCTGAGGGTCAAGTGGTGAAGTTTAACCTACACCTGATCCTGATGTACTTAATCGACCCGGTAAGGGAACTGGTGCCACCACTTTGGAGCAACAACAAAAGCGCGTGGAAGATATTATAGAGTATGACATTGAAGAACCAGAAACTGAAAAGTCCGAGAAAGATAAAGATGTTGATTATGATATGTTTCTTCTGGATAGTCCTACACACTCAAAGAAGGAAACTTCTGAACCACCAAAGGACCCGGAGTCTCCTCACATCTCATCATCATCGGATTCTTCTTCTCACTCCTCACCACCACCATCAAAAAGATCAACCAAATCAACATCCAAATCAGTGAAGAAGCCAACTGCCTCTTGGATTTCTCAAGCTAAGACACGAATCATTAAAGCTGTCAAACAGGTCAGAAAGAAAGACGTACTTTACAAGAAGCTGAATTTTCTTGCTGATTAGGTACAGTACCTTCATGACGAGAATGACGAGATGAAAGTTGAAAGGGAGTATGTCCAGAAGCTCATGAAAGATGATCTTCAAAGGAAAATGGACGAGATGATCAAAGGATACACTCACAAGTACCTTCTTGACATCGTTCCTGGAATTACAAAGGAGATGTTCACCAAACAACTCTATCCGAATCTCTTACACCTGGCCAAACAGACTATGAAATCAACTCCAATGCATGTGAACATCAATCCAGTTGATCCCATAATCTTCTCAGATGCTGAATTGGTTAACCGGCTGGTAGCTCAAATGTCGAAACGATCTGCAACATTTGCCTCCTACAAAGGTAAATTGTTTGAAGCATTGCTGGAATACCAACTAAAATCAGCATGCAGAGAAGAAGCTGAAAGGCCTAAGCGTCCACGCGACGATGAAGATAAGGATCAGGATAAGAATGACGAGCCTAAACGCCCGAAGAAGTCTGGTGAATCATCTTCTATGCAACCTCCACCCCAACAGACTCCAGCTCAACAAAGGTCTCCTCCTCGCTCTTCTACTGAAAAACCTCAGGATTCTTCTGAGTTACCACCCGAGACTCAGAAAACCGGTGATCACTTTGAGTATACGGGTGGTGACGATGAGGAATTCCATGAGCCCCAACAACAACCCACCTCTCCCGACAAAGTTAAGATACCAGAATCCTCAACCAGGCCTAAGAAAAAAAAGAAGAAGGTGCCTAAGGCTGATGTCGTATCATGGCTAGATGAAGATGACACCGATGAATACGACTGGTTTTCTACACTTGTTAATTCTACTCCCTACCCACCTGAAGGTCAAGATCTGGAAGACGGTAGTACATTGGAGCATGCTAAGTTCTTGCAAGAGAAATTTCGTGTGAAAAAGATGACGAAATCCGAGTTGAAGCGCATCAAGAATGAAGCATTTCAACTGCTCAAAGATAGCTCGGAAAGTGCTATTGAAGTGGAGTATCACCTTCATAATATAGCACGAGCTATGTCTAACAACATGGATTGGCTCAACCCCGAAGCAAACATCGACTTCACCAAACGGGACAACCCTCCATATTACACCGACTGGTCTAAACCTCTACCAACAATTGGCCAACCAGATCAGCCTAGGATTCCATTCCGATATTTCTTCAACAAAGACTTGGAATTTCTTCTACACGGTGGCGATGGTTCAAGGAAATACGCTACATCTCTGACACTTCCATTCCCGGCAGCCATATACTCTAACTGCATAGCCATCGAGGAAAGGGCTAACCACATGTTCTCCAACAATGTGGAAGTATATGACCGTGATGCATTGTATGGGATTCACCATTGGCCGGAACGCCGTCGAATCTACTACAGAAGCTGCCAGGTTCAGAAGTCTCAACATGAAGTGTTCAGTACTAAAGCAATCGTGGCCATTATACATGTTGATCTTTCGTCTAAATGGGACTACACTTTCCTACGGAATATCGTGGTCAAAAGGCAAGATGAAAGGGATTATGCATTCTCTGAAGAGGACTTTGAGAATTTGTCTATCAACGACATTGAAGACATGTACCTTGCCAAAGTACAGGGTCGCATGAGACAATTCTTGACTGAAGTGCAACATGAATACATCAAGTCCTTGCTTATCTTCATCAGAAGAATAGTAATCAAAGAACGTGTAGAAGATCTCCAGCTTGCAGTTGAATCATATCAGACCCGTGTCAACTTCACTCCACCTCAACTAGATCTTCCCGACATCAACCAGCTTTCACAATACACCCTCGTCAGCAAACCATTCGGCGTCGTTTATCGCAGTGAACTTCAACAAAATTGCTTGATGGCGTGTAGAGATCTTCACAAATTTAGGGATCACACATTGAACAAGGTTAGGGATGGCTTGGCTTATCGGTTGAAGGCGATACATGAAGGCATTGGATCTCCGAAGCGATGGAATTCTCAGGATCGAAGGGATGTGAAGAGGATCATCACTATGATTGATGAAAGGTTGTATCAAAGGGACCAGTTCAGAACATTAGAGAGCTTTGTTGGTGGTCGTCCCAGGATTGCTCTCGCCGGCTATCAACGCCCTGTTCGCATTCCGGGCAAGATTGATGGACTTCCTGGTACCCCTTGAACTGCTTTTATTTCATAATATTTTGGATGTGTGATTTAATTATGACGATGGCTTGTGCACACATAACAGTGTACAACCCGTTCTTGTCAAGAAAGGACCCTGTGGTACGCTTCAGTGCCACAATCCTTACTAAGGAGCGAAAGCTTCTTACTTTTGAGTAAACCTTATCAAACCTTTCACTTTTCAAAGGTTTTACTCAAAAGAACAAGTACTTCCCCTTATGATTTTCAAAACCTCAACCGTTTATATCACTTGTTGAGGGGGAGTATTTGAATTAAAACTTTGTTCACAAATTGTTCACAGTGGTCATCTTCCCATAAAACTCAAAATGGTCATATTTATTCTCAACTTTTCAAAAATAACATTTTATATGCCATTTTTGAGGGGGAGAAAGTTATGTGATAAGAAATATATTGTGTAAATGCAAATGAATCTTTGTGCTATAGACTTAACCAACGAATTGACGATACTTAACTGTTAGTAACTCGAAAAGACTTGTCCGGGACGGGTAATAATTTCAAGCTAGTTCACTAGTAATGTAAACGTGTCTCGCAAAGGACTTGTCCGAATAGAATGTACCATTCGAGAAACTCTTGGTAGACATGAACTCTGACGGTTTTGACAACCTTTCGAGGTTTGTCTACACCTTCAAGGTAGTTATTAGAGCTAGTTGTCACCTAAAATCTGACAATGTAACTCTTTAACTATACAACGTAACCGTGTCTCACGAGGGATTGTCTATCTTGAGTTGATCAATTCAAAAGGTGGCGCTCTTTCCTCACTGTGCAGATTTCCGTAAAAACTCTTAAGCACATGTGGAGGGGGAGTATTTATGCAAAATATTTATCTCTCAACAGTGGTACTAAAATGTTTTTCATTCACAAACACTTTGAGAGATTTTTATGAAAATGGTTTTATGGCAACATAGGTTAGTCATGGAGTTATAAGGTGACTAAGGTTAGGAATAACCGTCCTATGATCCGCCAGAGCCAGAGGGATCTACCCAAGGACACTACCAATAGTTAGAATTAGAAGTCCTTAGGTATGATTGGAAAAAGGAGAAAATGAGAATCGGAGAAAGAAGGAGTTGAAGAATCCAAAAGAAATGCAAAGAAAAGGGTGAAAAGAAATAGCCCTCCAGATTATTCAACTTAGGGCAGACACCGGGTTCAATTCATATGCTACTGGTTGTCACTTGATGACGCCGGTATTGAAGATTAAAAGTCGTCATGAACCCAGTGACGCATGCACTAAACCTTCTTAGCCACTTAAGTTTCACTCAACAGAAGCTTGTTTCATTCTCACAGGGAACCCTACATAATCTATCGGCTTTCTCTTAGAGATTGCTGATATTGAAGAAGGAGACCCTCTCCCTAGTCTCTGCTCAGGAAAACCAAAACACACTATTGAGTCTAGAGCCACGAGATTCATCAAAAGATCTCTTAGGAACACTTGACATTTCATCACTTGTCGTTCAACAATAAGAACGTCAGTGGTACGTTATCGAGTCCTTCACAAATCTTAGCAATCTGTCAAGAACATTTATGAGAGGTTCACAACTGTGATCCTCAGTGATTGAATGGAAACTCCTACCAGGGTCAACATCAAACAGCCCTAACAGCAGGTCACTTCGGTAAATCCCCGCAGATTACGCTTAGTGTGTCTCAAACGGTCTACAGTCGTGAGGTGATGCTTCGGTGTACCTCAGCGACTCATCTGAACTGTAGGTGTACTTCGGTACATCGCGTTATCTCACTTGTGGGACTCCAGTTCAGGAACGGATTTTGTGAGAATTAGAGTTGTGTTTTCACACTATGTTGTTAACACTCTCGAAGTTCAAACTTATAAGTGCCGGAATCCGCTTATTACTAACCGTTTTCATGTTTTCTTCTTATGGAAGCTCTGGAGCGGAATGATTGTGCATATTCTTCACATGCTCATGCCAACATCATCACTAATGGAAGTTCTATCTAAAAGCAACACAAAAGTCATAATGATTCTTCGTCAAGCCAAAGAATCAAAAAAGTTAAAGACTTAAAGAATTTCATCAGTACTGAAATCCAACGTCAAAGAGTGTGTGAGCATGTTGAAGAATGACGTGGAGACACTGGAGAAGCGAAGCAGACCTGAGGCAGACTTGATGCAGACAACAACAACATACCATCACTTCCATCACAAAGAACAATGATCAAAGAACAAAGTTAAAGATGACGTCAAAGCAAAACTGTTTAAAGAAAACAATTTCTCTACACTGGGGAGATTGTTCAAATCAAGGCAATTCTTCTCACAAGAAAGAAGAATGTCAGAAGACGTCAAAGCTACTATTACATCAGTACCTTCACCGTTTACATTCATTCATCACCAACACTAAGGGGGAGATTGTTGGAATCACTCCTAAACCTAAATCAAGTGTTAGTAATTCATATGTAATAGTTAGCTTAATTATGGCCTTTATGTTTGTTATTAGCTTAAGCTTATGTAGAAGGCCCATGAGCTTAGGCCCATGTCCATTAAGGAAAGGAAGGGAGTAGGAGTGTTGCCCTAGCTCCCCATCCTATAAATACCTTGTAATAACCCTCACTTGAGGGTTGGTTGTTCAATTGATCTCTTTCATTCACTCTACGCCTAACCATTCTACATATTTACGTGTGTGTGTGTTTGGATATTGTTCAACCGACCTCTATCTCTTCTCTATTCTTTCTATTGATGCTTGTGTTGTAAAACTTGCGACCTAACACACACACACACACACACACACACATATATATATATATATATATATATATATATATATATATATATATATTGATGGATCTAAACACACACCTTGTGTTAGTGATACTTTGATTTATATTAGTAAGTACGCGGAATATACTTAGTAATACTTAGAAGATGGATTATATGATGTAATGTAAGTGAGAACAATGTAACACAAAGCTTCAATATTATTGAAAATAATACGAGTGATCTTGCTTATCACTAGGGTTACACCTTGAAGCATAAGTGAGTTCTTTTTCGTCGTCGTTTGTCGTACCTTAAACATAGACCTAGGATCTCCTTTTATAACACAAGGAGTCCTTTATAAGATAAGTATAATTATAACTATATAGAATATACACAAGATCTTTTCTATACTTATTAATACGGATACATAACAATTATCCTAATAGCAGTGGTAATGTATGTACTAGCAGTGGTAATGTGTTTCCACTGCTAATGCATTCTTCAGCAGTGTCTTCCACAAGCTTATCAGTGGTAACTGTTAGTTTTATTCCCAACAATCCTCCCCTAAACTTATGATTTCTCTGCAAATCAATAAGTTTCTTCAATCTTTATCATCTCTAAGGATTTGGGAATTCTTCCAAACACTTCACTTTATTTTTAAATCCTGAATAGCTCTTGAACATTGATCTTGAAGCCTATGTAACAAAGCTCTGACCTTCTCATTATCTTCATGAACCCTTAATGTTGTAGATAACATTACAGTGAGAACTCCAGCTCTGAGTGGGTATTCTTTTTCAGCAAACATAAATGCATCCACTCCAGCATTTGTAGAAACATGATGAACTTCACATGAATCATAGTAAGTCCATGTAGTACCAACACATTGAGCTTCAAACTTCCAAAAATTATCATTAACATCTGGTTCATAGAGCCTTCTTAGATCAACCCATAACTGCATTTCCTTCATATCTTTAAGCTTGTCAGCATCAAACCTTTCTCGAACTAACCTCCACAGTGTATCCAGATCATGTCTGTCACATGCTTTGATAAGCTCTTCAAACAGAATGAATGATGAAGTTTCACCACCTAGCCTTGTAAGCTTCCATGTTGGAGCAAAATTGCTATCACTGTAAACTTTCCAATCAATAATAGGATGTCTGACTTGCAGTGGGTCAGGATAAAAATCTTCTTCTTCAATCACAATCATACCAGTCAGCTGTTCTTCAATGAATTTCTCAGATTGATATTCTTGTTCTTCAGCAAATTTTGTTTTCTTATGTGTCTGAGGTTCACTATCTTTGGCTTTTCTCTTCAGATGAGGATATCTTCTTTCTTCTTCTTCAGAGTTCATAGGAATAAAATCTTGATCTTTCCTTTTAACTCTGTAGTAGATACCTTCAACCTTATCATCAGTCATTCCTTTGAACTGATGCTTTTTCCAGCCACCAACACTGTAACAATAATCTTTCATCCTTGAGATAACTTGTGCCTTGGTTGGTTGTCTTGGTTTCTTTTGACCTTTTCTGACTAAACCAATTGCATCTTGAAGTGCTTGATTATTCTTCATTTGAATGAAATCCTTCAACTGTGCTATTCTTTGTTCTTCAGTTAAGGATTTATCTGTAACTCGGTCAATTGCCTTCTTCTTGACTACTGGATCATTAGCAATCAAGAAATCAATTTCTTGTTCTGTAGGTACATAAGAAAACTCTGGAGTCTTTTCTCTGAAAATTGTAGGTGGAATAGTGGAAAGTGGATTTTCATCCATTGGATCAGTGGTTTCCATTATGTCCAACCTTTTAGCCTCCATAAAGTCTGCAATCTCTAGTTCACCTAGCTTTTTCTTGTTAGCAAATTCATCTTCAGTGAGTTGCCTAGCAACTTCTGCATCATGAGCAATTTGAGCTTGTTCTTTGTTTGAAACCTTCCTTCTTAGTTGATCTTTACTCTGCACAACTGCTTTACCTTTTTCCTTCTTCTGCTTTTCAATTTCTTCCTTTGCAGTGGCAATATTTTGTCCATCAGTGGAAACATTTGCTCTGCAGTGGGAAAGTTTTCAGTGGTTGTAGTTGTGGAAATTTCTTGCTCTAGTTGCTATTGAGGAACTTCTTCTTGAATATCAACTTCCTTAGTACCTTTACTTGCACTTGAAACACCTTTGATTCGTGCTAAACCGTCAAGTTTTCTCACACAAGCTGGCCACTTGTGAATGGCCAACCGTAAGGAACTTAAAACAGTTCAGACACCAATACAATGAAGATCAGGAGAGTATAGTGTTTCCCCAGGTCGTTAAGTCCCAACGAGCTGTGCGAGAATAATCAAACGAATAGTGATCGAGAGAATTTGAACGGAAAAGGGTTATGATTATGAATAATTATACCTAAAGAGAAAGTTTATAAATTACAGGGGCTTAAATGCAAATTAAAGAAAATTAAAAAGATAAATTATATTAAATAAACGCTATCACTATTTTTAAACTGATGTTTTTGATTTTTCTTTTATAAATTTAAATTAAAAACTACGTAACGTACAAAAGAAAATGTGAAACTGAAACAATATTAATCCTAAAAATATAAAAATGAACTTTTTACAATCCTAATGATAAGAGAAAATTTTTAGAAAAAGAAAATTATTTTTATGACTACTTATTTAATTATTATTAATTAAAAATTATTTTTACCTATTTAATAATACCCTAAATTATAAGAAAATATGAAATAAAGCTAGAAAAATGAAATTATGACTTAGAAAAGTCTAAAATATTATAAAACTAATTTTAAAACTGAAAATATATTTTTTTAGACATTTTATGTATTTATTATGAATTTAATACTATAAAAACTAATTAAAATGCTAGAAAATACTATTTAAACTAAGAAAATTATGGAAAAATATTTTTTTGGCTTTTTATATTTTTATAAAACTAATAAAATTGAAAATGCATTTTTCTGATCTTTTTCTAATTTATTTGAATAAAAAGCTAATTAAAAATGCTAAAAACTGAAATTAAATGCAGAAAAATAGCAAATGAACAGTGAAAAATATGAAAACTTCCAGAATATTATAAAATATTATTCTAAATATAGGAAAAATAATAAAAGTGGTGCAGGTGTTCAATAATTAGGTTCTGTAGTGAAAAGTGCTTATAAATAAGCACTAAAAATAAGCTATAAGTACCAAATGAGCACCAAATTATCACAGAAGCTAGAGTATGCTAAAATTACTTAAAACCAACATATTGTAACTATCCTAAACCTCTGAACAACAATCTACAATGATATGGGTCTATTTAAGCACTAGTGCCAAACAACCCTTATGTACTAACTTTAAGCCCTTGTTAAGCCAGCTTATAAAAATCACAAAAATAAAATAAAATCACCATGAAAACCACTACCAACCAAAGTGTCTAAATCCAGAATTTCAGCTAATAAGGACTAAAATTGAGGAAACTAAAAATGCAAAAGTGGAAGCTATGGAAAAGGGTCAAAATGGGCTATTAAGCTTGCATAAGCTAATAAAAAGCTACCACTACTGAACCAAAGGTTGAATAAGCTATAAACAAGTTATGGGAACTTAGAATAAGCAACAACAACAGGAAAAACACACTAAATAAACAAAAATAAGGAATAAGCAAAACGGGAGTTTTGTGAAAAAGGGCTTAAAAGAAGCTAATGAATAAGCAGTTAATAAGCTAAGTAGAGATAAACTAATATTTTTCTAATTAAGATGAGCAGCTAAACTTTAATATCCCAAAAGCTTATATCCTAAATCCTAATGGTAAGATCACAATGAAATTACAAAGTTTATTCAAAAACGGGTTTTTTATGAAATTTTGACTTTTGGACAGAATTGAAATTTTGACCAATTTGAACTTTGATCTTAATTTGCCAACTGAATATGATGTTTTAAGCTAAAGCAAAGTTACATAAGGCTACTCCACTGAATTCTAAGCACAAATCAAACTTTTGGTTTTTGAAAATTCCAACAGACATGAAACTAGAACAGGTTCTTGGAGATTTTGACTTTAAAGGTGCACAAATGAGATTTAATGACTAAAATGGTTATATTACAACTAAAGAGGACCAAAGCAACAGGTTTTAACCAATGGACAAACCTCAAACACAGATATGCTATGAGATCCAAACACGAGTTTAAGTGACTGATTTGAACTTTTAATTACCAAACTCAGATTTAAACAATGATTCCAACAAATTTAGGTCCTAATATCATTAAAACACCTAAATCATGCAAGTACATCAACTATGACTATCATTTGGACATTACACTGGTTATGCAGATTAAAAAAAAAGTAAAATGCAAAGGAGATTGAGACCTAACTTGAAGTCCAACTATTGAGAAGCTTAAGCAAAACCAAACCACCACTATTCTAAACCAAACCCAATCCATTCCAAGCTCTGCAACTACCAATATCCATTTCCAAACCCATTTGATGCTTCAGTTGACTTTTGTTGACCGAATTCCAATGTTGCTTGAAACTAAATTCCAAGCTTACCAAAAGCTTTAGATAGCTTAAATTAACTTATGTGAACTTAAAAATAAGCTACTAATGGTTTGGATATAAGAGTTTGAAAATGGATTTTCCAACAGTGAATCATGAAAATTTGAAACTTAAGTGAAACTTCGAATTAGGACTTGAACTTGATTACAAACACTTAATTAACTTAAATTCAATACATAGAAACTGAAAATTACACTTTAAGGCTTAAACTAAGACATTTTTATAAAAACGACATACATATGAAAAATAAAACTAACTACTCCCCTTTCCTTGCTTCTCTTCCTTCTATTTATACAACTAAATGTCTTCCACTTGTCTTCTGATCAATTCCCACTAATAATCTCAGCCATTGGATTATTTGAAGCCCTTTTTAGCCGTTGATGGCTTTTGGCGGGAAAACATTTTTGCCAGTTGGTTCTGATAGCTTGGACAGGGAAAGAAGCATTTAATGCATCTTGGCTTGGGGTGTTTGGAGTGATAAGGGTGGGTGTGATGATGATGGAGTTGGTGTTGGAAGAGTTGCAGGCATAGGTGTGATGATGGAGAGGGAGGGAAAAGGAAACCCGTGAGTGGTTTGACCATGGGTTTGACTGGGTATTAATAATAGGCAAAGGGGTCAAAGGTGATATTGGACTGGTTCATAGGTGGGTTTGGCAGGGGGTCAATAGGTGTATATGGCAGGGGTCCAAATGGGTTTTGGCTTAGGTTATTAATACAAGGACTTGTTTTGCAATTTCTGAAAGTACAAGGGACCAAAGCTGCCATTTCTGATTTTCCAGGGACCAATCATGCACATTCTGAAATTATAATCCAAGGGCCAAACTTGACAATCTCCAATATTCCAGGGACCAAACTTGTCATTTTTGAAACTCAAAGGACTAAACTTGTAATTTCTCAAAACTTTTGACATTTTTCACCAAAGGACTAATTTTGACAACTTATGATTTTAAAAGGACCTTTGGTGATTTTTCTTTTGAAATAAGTGCTCAGGGACTATTTCTGACAATTTTTGAAACTTGGGGGACTGAAACTGCCAATTATGCAAACTTAACTCATTTTTCATCTGATTTTAAACATTTTGCATCTGAAACATATAAAATGCAATTTTGCGATATTTTCAGCATTTTGATGCATTTCTGAGCATTTTTAAACATTTTGCAGTTCAGATTTGACCAAAAATGATGAGTATTTACACACTCATCAATCCCCCACACTAAACTATTGCTAGTCCCTAGCAATCTTTTGAGAAAAACTTAATGGTTTTGAATCTCTTTACCAAAAGCCATTACTTCTGGAGTAGCCAAATGTTTCAGTTCAAGTAAGAACCATGGTACACTGATAACCATGTGATTTTGAGCAAACCACCAGCTTCCAACGGATTTGATTTGTCTTTACCAGAAGCCGTTTGCTTCTGGACTAGCCAACTCTTAGATAAATTATCAATATTATCTTTGGTGAGCTGATTACCAATTATGGTTTTTCCACTGCCTTTACCACAAGCCATAAACTTGCGGGCTAGCCAACTCTTCACTTTTAAGGATATGGTGAGCTGAATACCATACAATTTTGGGCAAATTGCAAGCCGTCAACGGATTTGAGATATCTTTACCAAGAGCCGTTTGCTCCTGGATTAGCCAATCCTTTTGTTTATTAGACATGGCGGACTGATCACCATAAGTTGAGTAAGTGCAAAATACTTACTCAAAAAAAAAAAAATTTTGGCCAAAAATGGGGGAATTGGGTGGTATAATTACATGATAAAATTCGTGAGAATTCCCCCCCCACACTAGAAATGAATATTGCCCTCAATATTCAAAGTACCGGCGGTTATGCCGAAACTGAGAACGTAAAAGGGGAATACTACGGCCATTATTATTTAGCAAGATTTTTTTTTTTTTTTTTTTTTTATATATATATATAAAACTTGTATATATACACAACATGTGGGGCAACTCCCCCACACTAGGGTGGTAGAAAGTAGAAAGAAGTCAAAAATATGGGTTAAAACCCATATGGCATGCTACTGTTTTTGATTACCGAGTCGCTAGCTTGACTCGACCCCGAATTCATTGGTTCATGGGGAAAGTGAGTGGAAGAGACAATCTCCATCGGACTTTCATTTAAGATGTTTGTATAAACATTGAAGTACGTGAAAGTTCCACACCGACGAGATATACATAGACAGACCCGGCTCACAAATGGTACATGGAAATGTCGGGGTCAAAGATAATGTCTTTATTCCCGAAGGAGTGAAGAACAGGAGAAGCCACAGGATAGGTGAAGAAGAGAAAGAAAGTCATGATAAAGATCATGACTAACTCTTCATCCTCAATAGGAGAATTCATAGTTTCATGAATCTCATCAGTTAAGCTCGCTTGATCAAGACATATTATGGGTGTGTCTAGATCAAAGTAGAAATTATCATACTCCGGCGGAGATATGATATGAGTGAGTTCATCTGAGAACTCCTTGAAGGTGAATGAATCATATTCAAAATTGATATGAGTGGGTTCACTGGTGAACTCCTCCAATGTAAATGATTCATAATTGGGGAGAGAATTATGAGAATGAAAAGTGGTACTGCCACTAATCTTCTCTCCCATATTATCAAAACAGAAGGCTTTCATTTCCGGAATAGAATCATTGGAAAGAATGTCACTATCCTTAATGGGGATAGGAGATGAAATAGGTTTCTCTTTGAAAGCCTCGATTCTAGAAATAAGAAGATTAACATTCAATAATGTAAGACGAAGAGCTTCGTCTTGGATTATTTATTCATCATTCTCTTCTCCTAAGCTAACAAGCTCAGAAGGTAAATCTTCCACATAAACGATGTCTCCACAAGATAACGAATCATCATCATCAGAATCGGAGAACATCTCAACATGATCTTTTGGGAAGACAAGAGGGGTAGGGATATCACACAAATGCTCGAGAATTCCTTGTGACTCTCTTGGGATTGGGACAAGGTTCTCAACACTAGACTTTATGAATTCGTTCGATTCCTTTTCAGGAACAGTGTCAAGATGCTCGTCCCCCATGCTCAGAGAGTGAGTGTGAACCTCGGGTGTGATAGCAGTTGTTTGAGAATGAATCTCAACTGCTGGGATATCATCTGATGAACTTGATGAATCTTTATAGAATTGAAGGATATCAAGTGTATCCTCATCATCACTATCATCAGGAATAAAACGAAATTGAGAGCTAGATCTGGCTGCTTTTTCTTTTGCAATTGATTCCCTAATAGATTTTTCAAACGCAATTTGGGAATTTATTTTAGCAGCCTGCTCTTCAGCTAACAATTCTTCCATGGATTTTTGATTTGGATTATCTTGGGAATGTTTACATTCCTTCAAATCTTTCACTAAATCCAAAAGATCAAGGAGAATATTTTGAGGAAGTGGCTCAGGCTGAGGTGGTGCCTGATTCATTTGGTACTGTAGAGGTTGGTTATGATACGAAGAGTCGTAATTGTTACAAGGAAATGGATTCCTTGTTTGACAATCAGAGCTACAGTGTGGACCTCCACAATACTCACAACAGTAAAACTGATGTGGCTGTGAGTTATATGTGTGGTAGTCATAATTGTTATCAGGAACCTGCTCATAGACAAGCGTGTTTCCCGATTGACAATTAGAACTGTAGTGTGAACCACCACAGTACTCACAACAGTAAAACTGCTGAGTCTCACAGTGTGGTAGCTGCTGGAATAAATCAGTTGTGTTATGGTAGGAATAGGGATCCTGGTTATAGACAGACCCGTTTCCTGATTCCACCATGCTACAACTGGGGCAATTGCCACCATTATAAGGACCACCACACCATTGACAACCAAGAGGGTGAGGATGAGACATAGAAAGAATCAAATGTTTTCAGAGGGTAAGAAATGAAGAATCAAAAGGGTAAGAGGGTAAAGATGGATATTTTTGGATTTTTGGATAAACATTTTGTAAAAATAAGAAAGAAAATATTTTTGGTTTTTTGTGTTCGTTGAAAACTTGAATAATAAAAAAAATGTTTTTGGATTTATGGATTTTTTTTTTTTTTTTTTTTTTTTTTTTTTTTTTTTAAAGAAAATATATAGATATAGATATATGGTATGAACAAGGAGTGAATATTCAAATCACTAATCTGCTAAACGTAAGATAATTAGCACAGCTCCCCGGCAACGACGCCAAAATTTGATTCGTGCTAAACCGTCAAGTTTTCTCACACAAGCTGACCACTTGTGAATGGCCAACCGTAAGGAACTTAAAACAGTTCAGACACCAATGCAATGAAGATCAGGAAAGTATAGTGTTTCCCCAGGTCGTTAAGTCCCAACGAGCTGTGCGAGAATAATCAAACGAATAGTGATCGAGAGAATTTGAACGGAAAAGGGTTATGATTATGAATAATTATACCTAAAGAGAAAGTTTATAAATTACAGGGGCTTAAATGCAAATTAAAGAAAATTAAAAAGATAAATTATATTAAATAAACGCTATCACTATTTTTAAACTGATGTTTTTGATTTTTCTTTTATAAATTTAAATTAAAAACTACGTAACGTACAAAAGAAAATGTGAAACTGAAACAATATTAATCCTAAAAATATAAAAATGAACTTTTTACAATCCTAATGATAAGAGAAAATTTTTAGAAAAAGAAAATTATTTTTATGACTACCTATTTAATTATTATTAATTAAAAATTATTTTTACCTATTTAATAATACCCTAAATTATAAGAAAATATGAAATAAAGCTAGAAAAATGAAATTATGACTTAGAAAAATCTAAAATATTATAAAACTAATTTTAAAACTGAAAATATATTTTTTTAGACATTTTATGTATTTATTATGAATTTAATACTATAAAAACTAATTAAAATGCTAGAAAATACTATTTAAACTAAGAAAATTATGGAAAAATATTTTTTTGGCTTTTTATATTTTTATAAAACTAATAAAATTGAAAATGGATTTTTCTGATCTTTTTCTAATTTATTTGAATAAAAAGCTAATTAAAAATGCTAAAAACTAAAATTAAATGCTGAAAAATAGCAAATGAACAGTGAAAAATATGAAAACTTCTAGAATATTATAAAATATTATTCTAAATATAGGAAAAATAATAAAAGTGGTGCAGGTGTTCAATAATTAGGTTCTGTAGTGAAAAGTGCTTATAAATAAGCACTAAAAATAAGCTATAAGTACCAAATGAGCACCAAATTATCACAGAAGCTAGAGTATGCTAAAATTACTTAAAACCAACATATTCCAACTATCCTAAACCTCTGAACAACAATCTACAATGATATGGGTCTATTTAAGCACTAGTGTCAAACAGCCCTTATGTACTAACTTTAAGCCCTTGTTAAGCCAGCTTATAAAAATCACAAAAATAAAATAAAATCACCATGAAAACCACTACCAACCAAAGTGTCTAAATCCAGAATTTCAGCTAATAAGGACTAAAATTGAGGAAACTAAAAATGCAAAAGTGGAAGCTATGGAAACGGGTCAAAATGGGCTATTAAGCTTGCATAAGCTAATAAAAAGCTACCACTACTGAACCAAAGGTTGAATAAGCTATAAACAAGTTATGGGAACTTAGAATAAGCAACAACAACAAGAAAAACACACTAAATAAGCAAAAATAAGGAATAAGCAAAACGGGAGTTTTGTGAAAAAGGGCTTAAAAGAAGCTAATGAATAAGCAGTTAATAAGCTAAGTAGAGATAAACTAATATTTTTCTAATTAAGATGAGCAGCTAAACTTTAATATCCCAAAAGCTTATATCCGAAATCCTAATGGTAAGATCACAATGAACTTACAAAGTTTATTCAAAAACGGGGTTTTTATGAAATTTTGACTTTTGGACAGAATTGAAATTTTGACCAATTTGAACTTTGATCTTAATTTGCCAACTGAATATGATGTTTTAAGCTAAGGCAAAGTTACATAAGGCTACTCCACTGAATTCTAAGCACAAATCAAACTTTTGGTTTTTGAAAATTCCAACAGACATGAAACTAGAACAGGTTCTTAGAGATTTTGACTTTAAAGGTGCACAAATGAGATTTAATGACTAAAATGGTTATATTACAACTAAAGAGGACCAAAGCAATAGGTTTTAACCAATGAACAAACCTCAAACACAGATATGCTATGAGATCCAAACACAAGTTTAAGTGACTGATTTGAACTTTTAATTACCAAACTCAGATTTAAACAATGATTCCAACAAATTTAGGTCCTAATATCATTAAAACACCTAAATCATGCAAGTACATCAACTATGACTATCATTTGGACATTACACTGGTTATGCAGATTAAAAAAAAAGTAAAATGCAAAGGAGATTGAGACCTAACTTGAAGTCCAGCTATTGAGAAGCTTAAGCAAAACCAAACCACCACTATTCTAAACCAAACCCAATCCATTCCAAGCTCTGCAACTACCAATATCCATTTCCAAACCCATTTGATGCTTCAGTTGACTTTTGTTGACCGAATTCCAATGTTGCTTGAAACTAAATTCCAAGCTTACCAAAAGCTTTAGATAGCTTAAATTAACTTATGTGAACTTAAAAATAAGCTACTAATGGTTTGGATATAAGAGTTTGAAAATGGATTTTCCAACAGTGAATCATGAAAATTTGAAAGTTAAGTGAAACTTCGAATTAGGACTTGAACTTGATTACAAACACTTAATTAACTTAAATTCAATACATAGAAACTGAAAATTACACTTTAAGGCTTAAACTAAGACATTTTTATAAAAACGACATACATATGAAAAATAAAACTAACTACTCCCCTTTCCTTGCTTCTCTTTCTTCTATTTATACAACTAAATGTCTTCCACTTGTCTTCTGATCAATTCCCACTAATAATCTCAGCCATTGGATTATTTGAAGCCCTTTTTAGCCGTTGATGGCTTTTGGCGGGAAAACATTTTTGCCAGTTGGTTCTGATAGCTTGGATAGGGAAGGAAGCATTTAATGCATCTTGGCTTGGGGTGTTTGGAGTGATAAGGGTGGGTGTGATGATGATGGAGTTGGTGTTGGAAGAGTTGCAGGCATAGGTGTGATGATGGAGAGGGAGGGAAAAGGAAACCCGTGAGTGGTTTGACCATGGGTTTGACTGGGTATTAATAATAGGCAAAGGGGTCAAAGGTGATATTGGACTGGTTCATAGGTGGGTTTGGCAGGGGGTCAATAGGTGTATATGGCAGGGGTCCAAATGGGTTTTGGCTTAGGTTATTAATACAAGGACTTGTTTTGCAATTTCTGAAAGTACAAGGGACCAAAGCTGCCATTTCTGATTTTCCAGGGACCAATCATGCACATTTTGAAATTATAATCCAAGGGCCAAACTTGACAATCTCCAATATTCCAGGGACCAAACTTGTCATTTTTGAAACTCAAAGGACTAAACTTGTAATTTCTCAAAACTTTTGACATTTTTCACCAAAGGACTAATTTTGACAACTTATGATTTTAAAAGGACCTTTGGTGATTTTTCTTTTGAAATAAGTGCTCAGGGACTATTTCTGACAATTTTTGAAACTTGGGGGACTGAAACTGCCAATTATGCAAACTTAGCTCATTTTTCATCTGTTTTTAAACATTTTGCATCTGAAACATATAAAATGCAATTTTGAGATATTTTTAGTATTTTGATGCATTTCTGAGCATTTTTAAACGTTTTGTAGTTCAGATTTGACCAAAAATGATGAGTATTTACACACTCATCAACCTTCATCTCCAAAGTCAATTCTCCTCCCCTTGGTTTCAGCATCTATTTTCCTCCCCTGTTTGGGAGAATTTCCCAAATCTTTATTGAATTCCTCTGAATCACCATCGTCAAGTGAGGATGGAGAAGATATCACTATCTTTGCAGTTTTCCTTTGCTTCAACCCCTGCAACTCTTTCTTCAAAGTCTAAATCTCTTCTTTCAGTTGTGTAACATCCTTGGCATGTTGCTCTTTTAGTAGTACCAAGTCTTTCTCCAAAGATTCAACCTGCTTAGTTAACCTGGTACATAG
Organism: Chrysanthemum seticuspe; assembly: GCA_019973895.1. Lineage (NCBI taxonomy): Eukaryota > Viridiplantae > Streptophyta > Magnoliopsida > Asterales > Asteraceae > Chrysanthemum > Chrysanthemum seticuspe. The sequence continues at coordinate 344,209,999 of BPTQ01000007.1, read as the reverse complement.
TTCCATCAATTCCATAGGTTGCCCACTGCTCTCAACACTTCCAACTGTGTGACCTGTTGGGAGAGGTGAATCATAGGGCATTGGCTCAGATTCCACCCTAGTTGGACTAGGTTGAAGCCTGGAACCACCACTTCTTGTTCCTAAACCAAAAGGATCAGGGACATGCTGTGTTGTAATGGGAGGAGTTGGCTGTTTTTGCCTCCTCTCATAGGTGTGAGAAACTGGTGGAGTATACTTAATATTTGGAACTTTGATTGTGGGTGTGTTTTGGGATACAACTGGGATTGTTGCATCTTCAGCCTGTACCTGTGAAATCTTTGCAAGCATTTGAGGAAAAAGTGGTGTAACAACCTATTGCCATCCTTATCCATGTTTTGAAAAACTTTGGGCTTAAGGCAACGGATTTTATAAACTCTTGTATGGGGTTGCAGTTGAAATTCATTTAACACTGCTTGCACAAACCTTGGATACATCAAAATTTTTGTTGAACTCTTTACATTGCCTTGCATACTTGTAAAAATATATTTAGACCAATTAAAAATCCTATCAGTGGCTAGACAAACCAAAGGGTAAGCCATTGTTGAACTGAATTGTTCATAAGAAGTTTTCTTAGGACTTAGGCAATGTAAAAGAGTATATATTAAAAATCTCCAATGAGGACAGAAACCACTCTTGTTGAAAGAAGCCTTTTTATCAGTGGTATCATACCCCATGGATGTAAGATGTTCATGAATATCTGGCATGGGTAATGTGATGATACCATTGAAATCATCCAATTGGAGAATTCTCCTCAAGGATGACTCAGTAACATCAATAGTTACCCCATCCATAAGAGCATCCACTGTTTCATGTGTATATCTATTTTCAATGGTTATGGACTGAACAGAGTTTCAAAACTGTTTGATTTAAGAGATATAGATTGTGGGATTAAGTAGTAAAGCATACCTTATATGAGTAGCGTTTAGAAAGTCCACAATCTGATGAAAAATAGGGCACTCTTGTTGTTTGACTTTTCCAAATAAGCTACTTGGTTGTGCTCATTTGCAAAGGTGATTGGTGCCATAGTAACTTTTGATGAAAAATATATTGTATCAGTATGAATTGAATGAAGAACTCGCCAATTGAGAGAGAAAGATATATACTGTTAGGGTTTAGAGTTTTGCGCGAGAAAGATTATCTAAGGAAAGGATTTATCTTTAGAGGATAAAGTTCAATTAGGAAAGTAGATAATATTCTAAAAATTTTACTCTATATATATGGAAAGCAATTTCTCTCAACGGCTAGTAAAAAATTTGTTACTGACACAACAGTTGTAACGGCTAGATCAACAGTGGTAAAAATAACACTGGCCGTGGAAACTGTGAACTAGCAGTGGTAATTTTTCACAAAAATTTTCTCAAGAGCAGTGGTAAGTAAAACATATAAAAAAAATTTGACTGCTCTTATCATAGTTTTTAGCAAGCTATTAGCTATCAACAGATTTGATATGTCTTTACCATGATCCATTTGCTATGGACTAGACAACTCTTAATCATAAAGAATATGGTGAGTTGATAACCATATAGTTTTTGGTAAACTATCAACCATCAACGGATTTGTTAAGTCTTTACCAGTAGCCGTTTGCTCTGGACTAGTTGATTATTATGTGAATTAGACATGGTGAATCAAAAACCATTTGTTGTGTGTCTCAGTTGCACACCTTTTATGATCAACTCCTATCTTTGCTGCATAAAAGTTATCAAGAAAAAATACAAGCACAAAACATATACAAACTTATACAACAATGTTAGTACCAAGAACCTCCCTTCAACACCAAAGACCACTAGACGCTAAGATTTTATGGATTAAGCATTCCAATACCTGTTACCAAGTACTGAAATCTACCCACATCAAGACCTTTTGTTAATAAATCAGCATAGTTATCATCAGTATGGATTTTGACAACTTGAATTAGCCTTTTCTCTTAACAATCTCTTATAAAATGGTGTCTAATTTCAATATGTTTAGTCTTTGTGTGTTGAACTGGATTCTTAATTATGCAAATGGTACTGTTATTGTCAATATAAATGATGGTATTCATAAAATTATACCCATAGTCCAAAAGTTGATTTTGAAGCCATAGAACTTGAGCACAACAACTTGCAGCAGCCACATACTCTGCCTCAGCTGATGAATTTGCCACCATTGTTTGTTTCTTGCACTGCCATGACACCAGTCTATTTCCAAGAAATTGGCATCCACATGTAGTAGATTTTCTATCCAAAATAGCTCCAGCATAGTCAATAACTGAGTAAGTAACCAGTTCTAGTGGTGATTCTCTAGGGTACCATAATCCCAGATTAGGAAATGCTTTAAGATATCTGAAAATCTTCTTCACAGTAGTCAAGTGTGAGAACCTGGGAGTGACCTGAAACCTTGCACAAGCACACACTGCAAACATAATATCTGGTCTAGATGATGTAAGATACATCAACGAACCAATCATAGACCTGTACATGTGCACATCAACTGCTTCACCACTATTTTCCTTCAAGAGTTGATGTGTAGTCTTGTCTGCAGGGGTGCTGGAGGAATTTGCATCAGTGAACTTGAACTTCCTAATTATCTCAGCCACATATTTATCTTGATTAATGAAAATACCATCTGGCCTTTGTTGTACTTGAAGTCCCAAAAAGAATGTGAGCTCGCCCATTGAACTCATCGTGAATTCTTCCTTCGTTAGCTTCTCAAACTCTTTGCACATCTCTGTCTTTGTAGAGCCAAAAATGATATCATCAACATATACTTGAACTAGCAAGATATCATTCTTGTCTTTCTTGATGAACAAAGTCTAATCCACTCTGCCTCTATGAAACCCATTATCAAGAAGATAAGTAGTTAAGGTCTCATACCATTTTCTTGGCGCCTGATGCAAGCCATACAAAGCTTTAACCACCATGTACACTTTGTTTGGATAGTCAGGGTCTTCAAAGCCTGGAGGTTGTGAAACATATACCTCCTCATCAATCTGCCCATATAGAAAAGCACTTTTTACATCCATTTGGTAGACTTTAAAGCCCATAAAAGATGCATAGGCTAAGAACAACCTAATTGCTTCAATTCTTGCAACTGGGGCAAACACTTCTTTATAGTCAATACCCTCCTCCTAAGTGTATCCTTGAGCCACAAGCCTAGCCTTGTTTCTGATGATAATTCCTCTTTCATCCTTCTTGTTTCTGAACACCCATTTTGTACCTATTACCTTCTTGCCATGAGGTAAATCACAAAGCACCCAAACCTTTTGAATCTTGAACTGAAGCAACTCTTCTTGCATTGCTTCCACCCAACTTTCATCTTCAAGTGCCTTGTATACATTCTTTGGCTCCATTTGTGACAGAAAACACATGAATAGACATTCATTCTTGCCTTCATGATTCTTAGATTCATAGAGTTCACTAATAAATCCATGAGTATCAGGCAATTTGGATTGTCTTCTTGTCTTCACTGGTGAATTGACATCCCCAATCACATTTTCAAGAGGATGTGATTTATGAATTGAAGTATGGGGAGTCTGAGGAACTGCAATCTCACTTGGCATATTTGAGATTTCAGCATCATTGGCTTGAACTTCCTCTGTAAGTGGGTGAGCAATAGAGTTAACCAATTTTGGCCTGCAAGAAGCTCTGTATTGTTTGCCTTTAAGGAAAGCCACACAGGTTTGATCATTTTCAAATCTTTTCTGAGGTGAGCCTCTTACCAAACCATCTTTAACAATCTTATTTATGGTTTTAAAATTAACATGACCAAGTCTTCTATGCCATAACATGGATTCATCCACTGTAGCCTTTGCAAGCAAGCAAGCATAATCATCTTTAGCAACAATGTTATTCATATCAAAGCTATATAAGTTGCCTTTTCTAGGAATCTTAAGAAGAATCTGACTTTCATCAGGCATCTTAAAATCCTTAGAGAGAACAAAGCACATATCTTTAGTAAAAAGAACATTGTTTTGCTTGTCACACATTTGTGACACACTGAAAAGATTATACTTAAGCTCTTTTACATAGTACACAGGTTCAAAATCCAAGTTACCAGTTTTGATGGTCCCTTTACCAGTAACTTTTCCATTAACTCCACCTCCAAAGCTGACAAACTGTCCATCATAGTGTTCAAAATGTGAAAGATAGGACTTGTTGCCAGTCATGTGCCTTGAACATCCACTGTCTGCGTAGCCTTGATCTGATCTTTTTGTCCTTGGATGTTCCTGCACATATAAGAAAGGAGTTAGTTTCCTTTGGAGACCCAAGCCATGATTGACTTGGATCTACCTCGTGTATCAATATATTTAAATCTATCAAAGGTCATTGATACATCATTGGGATTGGTTGATGAGGTAATTCCTTTAGGTTTTCATTCCCAACGTGCTGAGGCCTTCACAGCATTTCCCATGTTACCATTGTTCTTGTTTACAACCCTTGCAGTGGGAACTTTTGACTGAGCAGTGGTAACTGCTGGTTTAGATTTAGGTACCCACTGTTGGTTATATTTAACCCTTTTATCAGAAAAAGACCTTTTCCCTGTTTGTGCAGATTTTGCAAAAGTTGTTTTGAATTTTGCACTTGTAACAAGTGTTTTAGGGTGAGCAGTGTTAACAGTTTTAACAGTGGCAAAAGTTTTAAGACCACTTCTTAGTTGAACTGCTCTTGGGATCATCTTGCTGTGTGGATTAGGGTGTATTTTGTTTTGAAACCTGTTTGTCTCCACCCTTTTATTCCCATAAACTTCCCTTCTCCCAACATGATAGTCACAATTAGCATGTAAATATTTAAAGCTACCAAAGATATGACATGCTTTATTGTTCATTACAAACTCACTACCTAGTTGTTGAGATTTTACATGATTCCAACTCCTCTGGTTACCCCTAGGAGTTGATGACTTGTTTCTGTACATCTCAGCATACCTTACAGTTGATCTAGGTTCCTCTGTAATAGTATTTACAACTTTTAGGATAGAAGCCTCTACATTCTTTTTAACATTCTCATCTACAACAGATGAGTCACTTGCACTTTCAAAAACATCAGATTCATGCTTAACCTCTTCCCCACTTTTCACAAATTTGGGAGGACCATATTCAAGATTCAGATCCTGAAATTCTTCTAGACCTGTATGAGCTAAATCTATACCAGGAGGTGATGGAACACCCCTTAGTGGTGGAGGAGCTGTATTGTATCCCATACCAGACTTAGCTTTACTAGTAATTTAAGCATTCCAAATTTTATCAATTGACTTAGACTGATAATAACAGGTGTCAACAGATAAATTGACATTCTCATTTATCTTTTTAAGTTTTTCATACTCTTCTTTTAGAGCCTCATTCACTGCTGTCTTATGATTTATCTCTCTTCTAAGAACAATCATATCATCATTGTATTTTGACTCATTTGATCTATAATGCTCTAGTTGTTTCTCTAATACAAATATGTCTCTTCTAAGGTTTGACACAGTATAATTAGCAGCAAACAACTATGTTCTTTGGTTTTCATAAGACTCATTAAGCCTTTCACATTCTCTAGAAGCCCTACATGTTTTACAACAACTTTCAAAGTTTTGTACCTCAGAGTCAGAGAAAGCCATGAGAGCATTTTCTGTAGACACAAGAGCAGCATCTAAAGGTTGTTCCTCTGGTCCATCAGCCATGAAACTCCAATCATAGCTCACACCATCAATTACCAGCATTTCCTTTGGTTCCTCCACAATTGGTTCTTTCTTTTGCTTGTACCAAGTAGACCTATTGTCCTGCTTCTTTGGTCTTCTGCATTCTCTAGCAAAATGCCCTAACTTGTGACAATTGAAACACTCTACATTTTTTTTTCGAACCCTACAGTTTCTCCACCATTGATGTAAATTGGCTTGCCAGTCTTCTTGTAGAATTTCCTAGCCCTCATGCTAAGTAGAGCTATTTGCCACTTTATGTCCATCTCCTCCAAGTCATCTTCATCAATTTGCTCTATGTCTTCATGAGTTAATATAGAGCTATTAACTTGAGTGAAGATAAAAGCATAAAAGGTAGGATCTCCAATACCAGCAACCTTCTTCTTTGAACCTGCAGTGGTAACACTAGAATTACCAGTGGAAACTGTAGAACCAGCAGTGGTAAAATCATCATCATTTTCATCTTCAGAATCATCACTGTCAATAGAGGTTGACAACAATACCAAGCTGCTAGAGCTTGTACCAATTTTCCCTGCCTTCTTCAATCTTTGTTCAATGAGTTTGAAGTTATTGTAAAGATCATTGAGCTTCATAGTTTCAATCTCTGGTTTATTTTCCCAAACTATAACATTTGTATGAAACTCAGAAGGCAAACTTCTTTGAAACTTCAAATTGAGATCTTCCTTTTCTACCTCAATTCCAAACACAGTCAGTTGTGTGACAATCTTCTGGAGTTTGGTGAAGATGCTGTCAAGTGATTCATTGCTTGAAGCACAGAAGTTTTCATAACTTTGCTTCAACAATGTCTTTTGAGTCGTCTTAGTAGCATCATTGCCACCAAACACTGAGCAAATCTCTTCAAAAAGTTCTTTTGCTGTCTTGAACTTGCTGAAAGCTATGATCTGGTCTTTAGGAAGAGTCATAAGTAACAAAATTTTGGCCTTCAGGTCATTCTTCTTCTTTGCTCTTTCATCATTAGTCTCAGGTACATAAATTGTTACAACTTCTGTGTCACCAACTTTCTCAGTCTTCTTTGTAGACTTGAAGGAATCACCAGTTAAGATGATCTCCCATAGAGCATAGTCTTGTATGAGAAAGTATTGCTCAATCATTATCCTCCACATCTCAAACTCATTGAGTTTGAGCTTAGGAAGCCTTGGAGCAGAGTTGGACTGGTTGTTTTCCATCTCCATTGATTTGAGTGAGTTGGTTAAGCTTATTCATTGGATATTCTAAATCAAGTATCAGAACCTTCGCTCTGATACCACTTGATGGATCTAAACACACAACTTGTGTTAGTGATACATTGATTTATATTAATAAGTACGCGGAATATACTTAGTAATACTTAGAAGATGGATTATATGATGTAATGTAAGTGAGAACAATGTAACATTAAGATTCAATATTATTGAAAATAATACGAGTGATCTTTCTTATCACTAGGGTTACACCTTGAAGCATACGTGAGTTCTTTTTTGTCGTCGTTTGTCGTACCTTAAACAATGACCTAGGATCTCCTTCTATATAGAATATACACAAGATATTTTCTATACTTATCAATACGGATACATAACAATTATCCTAATAGCAGTGGTAATATATGTACTAGCAGTGGTAATGTGTTTCCACTGCTAATGCATTCTTCAGCAGTGTCTTCCACAAGCTTATCAGTGGTAACTGTTAGTTTTATTCCCAACATATATATATATATATATATATATATATATATATATATATATATATACTCTTTCGGCCATCAATCAAATTTACAGTAGATCATCTATGAGATTATCATAGAGTTTGCAACTTTCTCCAAAATTCAAGGATTTTCACATAACAACCATCTTACCAAGTAGCTAGTAACCAGCCAAGACTTGACTATGGGTAGGTTAAGGCTAAAAAGTCTAAAATATTTTGTATTTTTCTGGATGTAACAAAATAAAAAGGATGGCTCAGAGGGTGTACTAATGGTATGTAACATTAAAAATGAGTGCTAACAAATGGGTGGTTAACTAACCGATGTGGGTAGCTAATGTATCAAATATATGTAAACGGATGGCCATTTGAGTTAAATCCTAAGGTTGCCTTTTATCACGCGAATACAATTTTATCACACGAATGTGATCTCACTTCGGTCTGGTAATGATTTGCAAGTACAAGTTCTAGAATAAATAAAATCACCGGCACACTTATAGCAAAAAATCAAGGATAAAAGATATATGCTTATGAGAATAGGCTCAGATCCTCACACATTTAGTGGAATAGGCTACAAATGTGCTAGCAATGTTATGATCCCAAGAATGGATTGCAATATCAATCGGGACACATCTCAAATTTTCAAAACTTACAGGTTTTATAAGTGGATTGATCTAGTTATTCTAATATATTAACCTAAATGCGTGAAAACAACTATACCACAAGGGCAAACATTTGAAAAATTAGGCTAAAAAATATGGAAAAATTTAAAACTGGTTTCATTTTCCTAATTTCCTCCCCCCACACCAATGTTGCAAAAATCGGTCAATTTGACCGATTAATCGGTAATCGGCCTTATACCTTGTTTATTTTTGAAAATTGTTAGGATTTAGAAAATCCATTGAGAAGAGTCGGTCACCCCAACTCTAGTCTAGCATATGTAAGCTCGTAGACATTACGTTATTTACTAGTTATTTAGTTAATTATTTAGTTTAGAGCAACACCGTGGAGGACGGACGGGTCTTTACCCACTGTATGCCTGATCCACAGTCCGAAGAAGAACGTTTAGTATGTAACTATAAATACCGTCTACCTCCCAAGGTAGAGGGTTGGACCTTTCACTGAATCTAACCTTCTTTCTTTTGTTTACTTTTTCTCTCTAAAAAGGCTCCCATCTTCCACTTTCTCTCTCTAAAATATATATCATTCGAACCTTATATGTGCTTGATTATGTGTTTGTGAAAACCAATATGTTACAATTGGTATCAAGAGCCATGGTTTGATCACTCATCTTTCATGTTCTTGGATTTCTAGTGGTTTTCATAAGGTTTTTGGGTTTGAATGAGTTTAGAGTAGTTTGCATCATTTGGATTATTTTTAGTGTTAAAGTTTGGATTTTGATTGTACTTTTGTGTTTAGAATCATTAGAAGTGTTTAGGTTTTGATTTGGAAGGCTTGAATCAGCGTGGTTGGGTTGTTTTTGGATTGAAAAGTGGTGTTTTGGAAAGCTTCCTGGAAGCGATTTGTGTCTCGTACCTTTGTTTCTTCTAAGCGATTTGTCCCATAATTCTAGCGACTTGTCTCTATTGAGATTGCTTATTGAAGCGATTTGTCTGTTTTTGTGAAGCGATTTGTGTACTTAGCGATTTGTCTTTTGAGACAAAGTGACAAAAAGGACAAGGTAGTGGATGTACTCTTTTGTCTAGCGATTTGTCACTAGCGACTTGTCTCTCTAGCGATTTGTCCCTCCAGCGACTTGGCTTTCTAGCAACTTGTCACTCTAGCGACTTGTCTCTCTAGCGATTTATCCCTTCAGCGACTTGGCTTTCTAGCAACTTGTCACTCTAGCGACTTGTCATTCTAGCGATTTGTCAATCAAGCAACTTGTCATTCTAGCAATTTATCCACTTAAGCGATTTGTCCCTTAAGCGATTTGTCATCAAAGGGATTTTTCAAGGACTGACATTTGTCTATTCCTGCGATTTGTCTCTAAACCTAACATACAAAACCCTTGTTTTCAAATCCTAATTCTCCGAAAAATCCGCGGAACAGGGGGTATATATAAAGAATTAGGGAATATCACAAACTCAACCATAACACCAATTTATCCTCACTTCCTTATCATCTTCTAGTTCCTTTACTACATTCTACTTCTCACTTTCTTACGGTTTGGTCTTGATTTTAGTAAAATCCCGCGAAAGATTCTATTTCTCGGTTTAAATCACAGACTTGTAAAATCCCGTGTACACATCAACATCATGTCTTACACTCCTGATTTAGTTATTTCAGAAGTACTCAAACTGTATGATGCTGTAGACAACCATGAGAATATTAGCTATACTGAACGGTTACAGATGATGGAACCAATCAATGATGAATTGAGTTCTTCATGCTCTGTGTCCAATGAGAAAGATTTGCACCTATTCAGACTACAGAATGCCATGAAAAAGGAAAGCAACATTGAACCTTCTCAACAACTTCACTCTCACCTCATGCTCCTTCTATCCATAACAATGGAACGAACATGTATTGCCCTCTTCCGTCAGGAGTTTTCCACATTAACAGGAACTTTGCTGTTAAACCTAGAGCAATTGGAGCTACAACTTGACAAAGAGAAGGTTCAAAAGGATAGCTCCAGTACCGCACTTCAAGTGATCTACAAACATTTTCAGTCATTCATTAAAAGGGAATTCACATTAGATTATGATCAAGACATGACTGAAATGTCTTTCAAGAGACACACTGGAATGGAAATTTGCGTGTTCATAGAGACACTAATCCATCTCATGGATAATGTAGAAAAGAATATTGAGGAAGTTACTCAGAAAGATGAAAAAATGGATGAGAGTCTGGTGCAGTTGATAGAAAGTTGTGATGAGTTGGGTAATGTATCAGTTGAAGAATCGGGTGTTACTGAATGCAGAATGTCAGAGACAACAAATAATGATTTAACCAGCTGTTGAGTTACTCCTAACATACAAGAAGTAGATGCAGTAATCAGAAAAGGGAATGAATGTCGGGCACAATCAAAAGATTGTAGTGTTGAGTCGGGTAAAGCACCAGATGTGGATGCAGATAAGCTTGACACAGCCAGCGGTCCAGTGACTCTTGTTAAACATGATGTGGATGCAGATATCAGACAAAAAATTAAACAAGTTTCATGTAATGAGGTACCCTTAACTGTTCAGCATAATGCATCTGCTAAAGTACTTAAACAAGCTGATCATGATGCTGAACATGACTTTGATAAATGTTCTGTAACTGAGGCTGAGTCTGAGATTAAGTGTTTCAAAACAAAAGATATGGTTGATAAAAAGGCTTTTGATGAACTTTCAAACAAATTCTCAAATCTTGAAAAACATTGCATTTCACTTGAAATTGCGATAAAAAGTAAAAAAGAAAGTTTTCAACTTAACAAACCATGTAAAAATCAGGAACTTCCTGAATTCCGTGAACTTTTTGAAATTAACACTTTGAAAGCTCAGCTTCAAGACAAAGAGTCAACCATTTTCAATCTGAAGAAACATATTCCTGTCCTGAATTTGAAAAGTAATTTAGTCATGACTAAACAAGACATCGATGCTATTAAAACAGGAAATAATGAATTGGAAATTTATGTGGCTAAATTATTTAAGGAAAATGAGACTTTGAAAAAGCATCAAAAGGACTTAAGAGACTCTATCAATGAAACTAGAACTAAGTCCGTGGAACAAAAATTGATGAACTCAAAGCTCAAATTCAGGATAAGAGTTTTGCGATTGTTGCCTTAAAGAATGAGCTTAGAAAAACCGTAGGGAAAAGTGTGAACACTAAGTTTACAATACCATCAACCTTGGGGAACCCATTTTCTCGTCCCACTAGAGACCGGTCCGTTGTTAGGCAGCCTACTCCATTTATATCTAAAAGAAAAAAATCTTTAAAGACAAGGCTTGCCTCCCAAGTTGATGCTATACAGGTTTTGTCAAAACCAGTCACTTCACCTGAGTTACCTAAGTATAATGCTTCTAGCTCCGTTAACGCTCAACAAGTAGCTACTTCTACTCCCAGCACCTCTAGGATTAGTTCGAAAACGGTGTCAAAACCAAGCATTAGAATCCAGAATTCATATGATATGAATGACTTGTGGAAGAACTATTATCTAGAAGAAGCTAGGAAAAAGGCACAGATTCGAAAAGACGGAATTTTAGATGCAAGACCTAGGGTTACGAATTCTACGAGATTTCAAGGCACTGCTAGTAGTTTTAAACGATTACCTAGGAACACTCAACTAAAGACTAGGGATTGGCTTGGATCTAAGAGTAGTTGCATTTCGAATAAATCTATTCCCATAGTAGATCACTCTAAGAACTCTATATCATCTTCTAAATCCAAACAAACTGTTTGCTCAAATTGTCTAAAATGCATCTTTAAGGCAAATCATGATAATTGTTTTTCAGAATCCCTAAAGAAAGTAAATGCTCATGTAAAGGTTCAACCTGTTAAGTCTAGGATCTACACTAAGTCTATGAAGCAAAACAAACAAAAAACTTCGCCTAGATTGATACCAACTGCTAAATCTTTGGAAACTAGGAATAACGATAAGTCTTCCACTATACATAAGAAGCTTAACAATCCTAGACCTTGCCATAAGTGGATACCATCTGGTAGAATGTTTAAGGATGTTGGACTTAGGTGGATACCTATCGGAAAGCTGTTTTCTGATGGCAAAATCAAGGTTGACCGTGAAACCCCAAAGGGTTTGGATACTAATGTCACTAACCAATATATATGCAAACAAGCTTGTAATGTTAGTGCAGGTAGTCCTTACTCAGTTGTAGAATGGATTGGCTTAAAGTATGGATAACACAAGGATTGATATCTCATAACTCACGGGTTTAAGTAACTCAACCTTGATATTCAATCGGAAATGACGTATGTTCACATCAGTTCAGGCCTCATACTTCATCATTATGGCGTCTGCAGATAACACTTCAGGCCCCGTTCTTCAAAGAAAAGGAAGGTGTACGCTCTTCTGTGCACTTTATCTTCTGTAAAAAGAGAAATTCTCTCGTGAATGGCCATTCTCATCTACATTCTCCATCTACGAGCTTCATGCCTTACTCCATGTTCTTATTCAATTGTTTAATCAAAAATTGGAAACTTCAGATGCAATTTTTAAGAGGGAGAAGTGGATCTACATGTTGATGGATGTTGGTATAATGGTCATACGCCTAATGTTCCACTTACTATGGACAACTGGGATTTATTGTTTCTGTGATTTTGTGTTTCAACCTATGTTTGATGAATACTTCCAACCTTCAACGAATGTTGATCATCCAGTTTCTGAAGTTCCTGCTCCGGTTCCTACGGACTCAACTCATTTAAGAAGTACAAATCAGACTACTCAAGAAACCCAATCTCCAGTTATTCCTTAAGGCGTTGATAATGACTATCATATTATTGCAGTTGCACTTATGAATAATGATCCGCTCTTTGGTATTCCTTTGCCAAATCTTCACGGATTATTGTTCCTCCAAATGTGCACTCTGTAAATTAACCACATGAATATTAAGGAAAATGACTTCCTCATCCGCTTGAAAACATTATTGGTGAATCTTCCAGATCAGTCTCTACATGTATACCTTTAGGAAGAATGCATTGATGTGGAGGAATCATTTGCTCCGGTTCATTCAGTGGGTCAATGTACATCCAATTGTATGTTTACTCACGTGTTGGACATTTGACACAAGTTGATTACTTCGGATTTAATCATTTATCACTTATTTGAGATTGAAGTTGACTTTCAACAAAGGCGTGTTCTTATGTGATAACTTTCTCGGGCTTAAGAATTTGAGTTGAAGACTTGGTTTATCTAGTTACCAGCAGTTGGGGTGGATGGTTGAAGACCTGGTTAATTATCACTATTAGAAGTTACATTGTTTTACTCAGTGTCACACGCTTATGACGGTGTAGATAATCTCAAGAGGTGTTAATATCTCATACTTTGTTTGAGTAGTGAGTACTTTGAGATTTGGTTGAAGCATACACTCTCGACACTGTTCTTCAATCATTAGGTGCAAGCTTAAGATACAAATGTGGGGAATTCAACTTCAGGCTCAAGTTTGGTATATCGGGTTTGCTTCATCACTGGTCACTTCAATTTTTCCACATATGGGTTGGTAAAGATAGTCAGGGAGAGTTTTCGTAGCAGTTGATTCTCACATGATTCATTTGGGATATTTGAGTTTTTCTCACAAGATTTCGCGTTTATGGATATTTTATGTTTTGCTGATTCTGAGGTTTCAAAACCAGCAAGGGGGAAGGAGACATACATCTAAACGCTCAACGAGTACATGTGATGAACCTTATGATTGTTGATATTCCGGGAAGACAAATGTCGTAACCGCAGAGAAACTCAGTGTTTAACTCGTGGCGTCCGGTGTATTATTCCAACTATTTGGGGGAAGGATATATTATTCCAACTATTTGGGGGAAGGATGTATTATTCCAACTATTTGGGGGAAGTGGTCTCTGGAGACCTTTGGTATGTGTTACTTCAGTGTTCAGTTGGAAGAAATGTGAGAAGAATATTTGGAACGTGAGATGATATTGCTTATCGACATCTTCTATATGGTTTATGATAAAGTGGTTCCGATTATTGCTTCATGTACACAATGTAATGATGATTTCGATGAGATCGCAACCATCAAGGGAGAGACATGTGTACATCAGGGACACACAACATGTTCACATGATCGAGCTTAATCAGAAATTCCAGAGTTGACATCAAACATCATCGAGCTTAATCAGATATTCCGGAGCTTACATCTGTAGAAATAATCAGTGACTCAACATATTACTTGGATGTCACCATCTCTACTCTTGTTGGGTACTTGTGTACATTATGGGCTGAGTGGTTATATGGAAGATAACTGGAATGCACTTGGTAAAATGAAGATGTTGATGTATTGCTCCCCTGAATATACAACTGGTTAATCTCGAAGAGTAATGTGTACATCAAGGACGCACAACAGGTTCATGTGATCGGACTTAATTAGTTATTCCGGATTTGATAGCCACTGAGACGATCAATGTTTCAACTTGTTACTTCGGTGTTCTCATGTTCTTCGGGGTGCTGAGCTTCATTCAATGAGATCGTTCTTCTTCATTTCTACTTCTTGGGGAAATGGTCTTTATTCTTAGTTTGTCGGTTTGGGGGGAAGCTACCAAAGTCTCACTTTCTGAAGGCTCAAGTTCTGACGACGATTCAAGAGTCTCGAAAGCTTTGGTGGTGAAAGTTTAAGAGATGATGACTTCTATCTTCGAAAAAGTGTTGTACGATATCCTTATCTCGGTACTCGTATCATCGTCCTTCTTAAACTATATCATCCTCTTTGTATATTTTTATCGAAAAGCATAATACAATACAAAAAAAAAAAAAAAAAAAAAAAAAAAAACCCATAAAAATCATAAAATTTAAAAAATACCAAAAATATTGTTTTCTCAAGACATGTCTCTTGGTATCGATAACATCTACAGTCTTAGAAATGTCATTCAATAATGGCACGGGACTTTAGATGAAGCTCGAGCAGGAGGTGTAAATATTTCTTTTCAAAACATGTCTCAAAATATGGCTTGCAGTTACTTCTGACTGTAACCCGTGCTAAAACTATGGCTTGCTATTATTTCTGATAGCAACCCGCTCTTTAAAGAAGGAAAGTGCTGCGCTAAACCAATTTTCAAAAATTTCGTGCACTTACCCTAAAACAAAATGAGGAAAGCATGTCGTCAAAAAGACTGATGTTCCTACACAAATGTTTTTCCTTCTCAAAATTCTTTATAAAAATGTTTGTTGTTCAAAATGGTGGTAAATGAGTTGCTTGAAAATCAATCAGAATCAAGTTTTCATAAATTTGCAAAACCAATCAATGACTTCAACTTATTTAAAATTTTTCATAGAAAGAGTCATTGATTGAGGGGGAGAATGTTTTCAAATCTATATCATCTATCGGGCTTATCTAATTATCCTACGTGCTTAACTAAAAATGATATTTTCCTATGTCAAAGGACTAGGAATTTAGGATATGATTGTTAGGATTAGATGATTAGAGTTTGATGAACACAAAAATCCCATGCTTTGTATGATCTGATTGATATGTTGGATTGACTTTTATTAGTCGATTGCTGTTTGGGTGATGTCGACCACCATATATCTGTTTGTATGTCTACTAACGTATGCATATATCATGGATTATAAGAATGTTCCCGATCCGGATCCCACAAATTCAAATGATTGGATGCCGAAAGGAAAGGGTAACTATATTTGGGTTGACAAATGAAGAAACGAAGCTTAATTTGACTTCTATGGAGAGTTGGCATGAAAAAATGCAACGTAAGAGGTCTCACTACATCAGCAGATGGTTTTCTTCATCATCAAATGAAGAAACAGAGCTTAATTTGACCTCTATGGAGAGTTGGCATGAAAAAATTCAACGTAAGAGGTCTCACTGCATCAGCAGATGGTTTTCTTCCAAACCTCCAGCAACAACAACTAAAGCAGCTCAACCACCTAACGTATCTTTGTGCTGGACAAGTAGTGGATGATAACATTTTTAAAACATTCTGAAAATACTGTTTTGAAAACGGAAAAATATTGATTTTGAAAATAAATTGGACGTAATTTTGGAAATCACCGGACTTCATTTTATCAAAACTTAAGTCACTCAATCATCGACTATGGTCATCGATTGAGGGGGAGAGTGATTTCAAATAATATATTTTCAAACGATATCTCTTCATAAAAGTCTGTTTGTATGAAATAAAGTGGTGATGTAAAGATTTAATGTTATGTCATGGTATGATTCTCTTTAAAACTCAAAGATCTCTTAAAAACTATCATACATGACACTAACAATCTTTAATGTCGAAAAACTGTTCCTTATCCATCATTTTTCAAAATTAAATCTTGCCACGTCTTTCCCCTAAAATTTTCTAAATGATTAAAATCAATTGGGATCACAAATCTCAAAAGGTTTGAAATTTTTGATCAGGGGAGAGATCGTGATTTAAATCTCAAATCGGTTTTAAAAAGGGTGATTGTTTCTAAAGCACTCCTTCCTTCATGTGCCAAACGATTTTGAAATACATAATGCACATGATTGTGGAGTAGCATTTAACCAAAAACCAGAAGAGCTTTTAAATCAGGCACATTTTCTCCCATGTTTTCAAAACCTTATTAAATCACTTGGGATCCAAAATCTGAAAGGGTTTGATATTTTTGATCGGGGGAGAATTTGTGATTTAATTATGAAATCTGATAAATGGTGATCGATTTGATTCAAAAGTGCAGGCTGCTCTCCCATATGTGCTAAACGCTTTCGAATCTCGAAGCATATATTGAGGTGGGGGGGCATTTCAAAAGAAAATAAACTTTCTAGGTACAATGATTTCTGTGTTTCAACATAAAGTACCTTGATTGATTTTCTAATGGTTTCTTAATGGCTTTTGTGATCGTGGATGTACTTCAAAAGAACTCCTTCCTCTACGTGATAAAATTTTTTCAAATATCCTACGCACGTATTGAGGGGGAGAATTTACTAAAGAAATTCAAATGGCTTTTTCTACGGAAATTGTGATCAAGAAATTAATTCAAAGAACTCTTGCCTCCATGTGCTAAACCATTTCAAAATCATTTGCACATGTTGAGGGGGAGCATTTCAAAATGATCAAAACAATTAAGTTACCAAATGCTTTGATAGTATATCACAAGTACCTTGATTGATTTTCCAAATGATTTTTTAATTGGTTTCATGGAAGAATGAACAATACCAAAAGACCGACCAATTTACTTTATGCATGGTGTTATAAGGATGGTTAGGTTAGGTATTTGTTCCCACGATCCCGCTAGAGCCGGAGGGATCTACCCAGGGACAATCCACTAGATAGTGTAGAGTCCTTAGGTATGATGAAAAAAGGAGAAAAATGAGAATTCGGGAAGAGTACGGACAGAGACAGAGCTAGTACTGGAATAAACCCAAAAAGGTTCTAGTTATGAAGTCTTGGTAAGCACTGAAGGGGTTGCAGAATGAAAAAGAAATGAATGAGAAAAAGGGTGAAAAGAAACAGCCCTCCAATAATTCAACCTTAGGGCAGAAACCGGGTTCAATACATATGCTACTGGTGGTTACTAAGGTAATGCCGGTATTGAAGACAAGATGTCATGGACCCAGTGATGCACTGTACTAAACTTCCCAAGCTACTCAAGTTCCTCTTAAAAGGACTTGTTTCATTCTCACGGGGAACCTACATAATCTATCAACTGTCTCTTAGAGATTGTTGATATTAAAGAAGAAGACCCTCTCCCTAGTCTCCGGCATAGGAAACCAAAATGCACAATTGAGTCTAGAGCCAAGAGATCATTCACAAAATCTCATTAGGACACAAAATTAATGAAGACTTGCTGTTTCACACAATGTGGAAAGTAAGAAAATATTAAGAGTCCTACGCATCATCCTTGTGATTTTGCCAGAACATCTGAGTGATATGAAAAGTATTCACGATGAAGATGGAAATCCTTCTAGAGCCAACATCAAACAAGCTCTTGGTGGGTGACATGTGAGATCTTTTCTAAAGATCAAGCTTGTGACAACTAGATAGAAAAATGGGGCGATTCATTCTTGAATCAACCTTGGTCCAGGAAATGATTTGACGAATACTTTTGGAAAAACCGTTCGATGTTCAAACCTTCTTTTCTCTAGCACGTCGAATGTGTACTCAAGTTTTCAAACACAAAAGTATCTCTGATTGAAAAAAATACTTTTGGAAAAACAGTTCGATGTGCAAATCTCTTTTTTTTCTCTAGCACATCGAATGTGTATTCTTTTTCAAATACAAAAAGTATTTTTGATTGAAAATTGATCTTTCTCATAAAACTTTTGTCGTATTGCAAAACTCTTTCTTCAAGCAATACGCGATTGTTTTCAAATCAATTTTTCATCAATCAGTGAATCTCAATTCGCTGGTTCACTCACTCTATGTTGTCTTCTTTGAGACGTTCCGGTTTGAGAACAGCTAGAACAGCTGCGAAACCCTGTCATGGAGATTCTTTGGAATTATACCTGATCACAGGCAATACTTGTACCGATCAACGGGGAACCATGGGCCGTGTACCTCAATTCAATGAAAGTGATCAAAGACACTTTCGTGTGTTTTATTGCTAACTATTGTTTGCAAGTACATTTGGACGGTTGCAGCTGATCTAAATTGAGAAGTCAATCCAAAGCTGCATGCTCACAGCATTCACTTCTAAAGAAATCATGATAAGTGCATATCTTCATCAACTGGCTCTGATATTTTCAATCAATGCTTCTGCTTCGCTGCTGGAAATATTATGAATCAACAAAAGCTTCCGCAACTCTGATGAGAAGATATCATGATCCAAAATGTGAGCATGTTGGTCCAAAAGTCACAGCTTCACATGATGGCGATACAACACAATAAAGGGTGATCCAGAGATTTACTGTGGCTGATGATCTCAAAGAAATCTCGAAGATCATCAAAGATGTGGATCAATTAAAGGCCTCCACTTAAAGTACAAAGTAACCGGACTTTGAAGAATCACTGCTAAAGCACAAAGAATACAAAATTAGAAGAATTAAAGTCTACGAGCTCAAGAACGAAGTCAAGAATAGAATGCTAGAACACAAAATGTAATTCATGGGGTGACCTCCCTTAGGGGGAGATTGTTAGAATTTAGAAAATCCATTGAGAAGAGTCGGTCACCCCAACTCTAGTCTAGCATATGTTAGCTCGTAGACATTACGTTATTTACTAGTTATTTAGTTAATTATTTAGTTTAGAGCAACACCGTGGAGAACGAACGGGTCTTTACCCACTGTATGCCTGATCCACAGTCCGAAGGAGGATGTTTAGTATGTAACTATAAATACCCTCTACCTCCCAAGGTAGAGGGTTGGACCTTTCGCTCAATCTAACCTTCTTTTTTTGTTTACTTTCTCTCTCTAGAAAGGCTCCCATCTTCCACTTTCTCTATCTAAAATTTATATCATTCGAACCTTATATGTGCTTGATTATGTGTTTGTGAAAACCAATATGTTACAAAAATCAGTGGAAAAAATCGGCCTAGGAAAAGATCATCCACTAATCAGTCAAAAATCGACTGAATTAGACAAAAATCGGCCGAATCGGTAAAAAATCAGACTAATCGGTCAACTTAAAAAAATAGTAATTTAGGCATTCTACTTAATTTGGGGATCGTTTATTTCACTTATAACGCATAATGGGCCTGATAATCAGAATTGGAGCCTTTTATTGAGGTTTAAAAACATAGTAGGCTTGAAATCAGTTAAGATATTTAGTTTGGTCTCCAAAAATACCCAAAACTTGCAGGAAATGCCAATCCGATTAATCACCGATTAATCTCGCCTTGACCTATTAATCGCTGCAGGGTGGTCGACCACCGGACTACCGATTCACGATTTTTGCAACATTGCCCTACGCATAAGTTAAACATTGTCCTCAATGTCAAGAACGATGAATCAAGAAAAATAGGGAAATTAGACTTAGAGAAATGAAAACTGTCTAAGCCTGAGAATCATGATCGAGCTCCGAATGATAAGAAATAGCATGAGCTTGATCAATTTCAGACCTTCTTGTTCAATTATCACCTGCAAAAATATAAAAAAAAAAAAAAAGCACACAAAATATTTTTGGATTTTTTTAGTTCCCCCACACTTATGGTTAACCAATGGGGCGGAAAAGCAAACAACCAATAATTAAAAACACACGGGTTTCCTCCCGAGAAGCACTTTGTTTATTACTGAGTCATCATCTTGACTCGAACTTCTCATTTATGAGGTTTTTGATTCGTACTTCTTCACCGAATTTTTAGGAATATAAACCACATTTCCTTTCACTATACCTTTCCCGGTTTTATCAATGTCGTGCAACTTGGGAGTATTACAAATACTTGGCGCAAAATTATATATGAAACCTTTTTCCGAAGCCCAAGGAATAGTATTGGTGAGATCTTCCGGAAAAGGTGCCATAAAGGTAATAGCTTTGAATTTATTGAAGCGTTCAAGTGAAATTTATTCACTTGACATCTCATTCAACTGCTCCTCCTCATGATAAATTTTGATACGGTGTCCATTAACAATGAAACTTCCACCGTGTTTGTCATACAACTCGAGATATCCGGATGGAAAACCATGTTTAACCACGAATGGACCATACCATTTGGTTCTTAGCTTAGGAAATTTGAATTTGTACTTAGAATTTAACAAAAGCACTTTGTCTCCGGCTTTAAATGCTTTCCGGATTTAATGTTTTTTTTTTTTTTTTTTTTTTTTTTTTTTTTTTTTTTTTTTTTTTTTTTTTTATAATGGTAAGATTTTGTTCGAGCTTTATACAATTTGAAATTCTTATACGCTTGGAGTCTCAACTCTTCAATTTTGTGTAATTGCAAAATTTGTTTTTCTCTAGCGATTTTGAGATCGGGATTACATCTCCTCAGGGCCCATTATGCACGATGTTCGATTTCAAATGGAAAATGACAAGCTTTACCATGTATGAGTCTATATGGATTTGTACCAATTGGAGTTTTATATGCCATTCTAAATGCCCACAGAGCGTCATTGAGTTTTCTTGACCAAATGGAAGGATTATCCTTAACTGTTTTTTCAAGTATTCTTTTTAAAGCTCTGTTGGTATTTTCAACTTGGCCATTTGTTTGAGGATGGTAAGCGGTGGCGAAATGATGATGGACACCATATCGCCTAATAGCTTTCTCCATTTGATGATTACAGATGTGAGTACCTCTGTCGCTTATTGAAGCTTTTGGGATTCCGAAAATCGAGTGAAAAGCTTTTTTAGAAAGTTTACAACTACTTGTGCATCGTTTGTGGGTAGAGCTTCTGCTTCGGCCCATTTAGAAACATAGTCAATAGCAAAGAGGATTTATTCGTACTTATAATATTTAGGAAATGGACCCATGAAGTCAATTCCCCAAAATATCAAAAATTTCACAAACTTTGATGCTTTTTTGTGGCATCTTGTCTCTTCTAGAGAGAATACCGGACTTTTGGCAAGCATCACAGTTTTGAACGAGCGTATGCGCTTCTTTGAAAATCGTTGGCCAATTAAAGCCAACATCAAAGACTTTTTTAGCGGTTGTGGAAGGACCATAATGTCCTCCAGTCGGCCCGTGATGGCATTCTTCGAAAATTTTCTGAGTTTCAAAACTGTAAACACATCGTATAATTATCCCATCGGGACACATTTGAAATAAATACGGTTCATGCCAGAAAATACTAACTTGCTTCGCTGAGTATGAGTTAGACCTTTTTGTAACAATCCACCAACTAAATAATTTGCAAAATCTGCAAACCATGGAATGTCTTTTTCGTTTTCAATTACCATAAGTGTTTCATCGGGAAAGTTATCATCAATCTAATCTTCACCAAATTCATACAAATTAGGATTTTCTAATCGAGACAAATGATATGCTGCCAGATTTTTCGCGCCTTTCGTATTTTGGATTTCAATATCAAATTCTTGAAGAAGCAAAGTCCATCGGATATGACGTGGTTTGGCATCTTGTTTTGCAAATAGATATTTAAGAGCTGAATGATTAGCGAGTACGATTGTTTTAGACAAGACAAGATAAGAACGAAACTTGTCAAATGCAAAAACTACAGCCAAAAGTTCTTTTTCGGTAACCGTGTAGTTTTGTTGAGCGCTATTCAATGTTTTACTCGCGAAGTAAATAGGACGAAAATGCTTTCCATCGCGTTTTCCTAAAACTGCTCCATCGGCAAAATCACTTGCATCACACATAACTTCAAACGGTAGCGACCAATTTGGCGATACCATAATTGGCGCATTTGTTAACTTACTTTTAAGCATTTCGAATGACTTGATGAATTCATCATCAGAATTAAAAACTGAATCTTTCTCAAGAAGCTTCGTCATAGGACGGGGATATTTTTTAGAAATCTTTAATGAATCTACGGTAGAACCCCACATGTCCAAGGAAACTTCTAACGCCCTTGACGTTAGTTGGGTGAGGTAATTTTGTGATAACCTCTATTTTTGCTTTATCAACCTCCATTCCTTTGTTCGAAATCTTATGACCAAGCACGATTCCTTCAGTCATCATGAAATAACATTTTTCCCAATTTAGCACGAGATGAGTGCCTTTGCATCTTTCAAGTATCTTATCAAGATTTGAAAGGCATGACTCGAATGAGTCCCTGAAAACCGAGAAATCATCCATAAAACCTCCATGGAAGTTTCAAGCATATCTTGAAAAATGGTAATCATGCATCTTTGAAAGGTTACTGATGCGTTAGAAAGACCAAAAGGCATACGTCTATAAGCATAGGTGCCAAAGGGACACGTAAAGGTAGTCTTTTCTTGGTTAGCAAGATCAACTGGAATTTGGAAATATCTGGAAAATCCGTCGAGAAAGAAAAAGAATTTGTTTCCCGTAAGTCTTTCCAACATTTGGTCCATGAAGAGCAAAGGAAAATGATCCTTTCTAGTGGCGTTGTTCAATTTTCGATAATCAATACACACACGCCAACCAGTGATGGTTCTAGTAGGAACGAGTTCATTATGCTCGTTGGTTACAACTTTAGTTCCTCCTTTCTTAGGAACACAATGAACTGGACTCACCCACGAGCTATCTTCGATGTGGTAAATGATACCAGCATCAAGAAGTTTGATTATTTATTTCTTAACAAATTATTTCATGTTTGGGTTGAGTCTTCATTGTCTTAGAACAACCGGTTTGGAATCGCTTTCAAAATTGATCTTGTGCTTGCAAAAATTCGGGCTTATGGCTCGGATGTCAGAAATTTTCAAGTGAAATCTTCCGTATGTTTTTTAAGCATAGAAAAAAGACGCTCTTTCTCATCTGGGGTGAGTAATGAAGATATTACAACTGGAAGCAAAGAATTTTCTTCCAAAAAGGCATATTCGAGATGATCGGGAAGAGGTTTTAAAATGAGATCAATAGGTGGATCTTCAATAGAGGTTTTGATTCTCATTTATTCATTGAATTACAACTCTTAAAAGTTGGTATCAACTTCTTCCTCAGAATCTTCTTCGGCCTTTATCTCCATAAATTCAGCGAATTCTCAGTCGAGATCTTCATCGCTAATTTTTTCAGATATAATGTGAGATTGAATCTTTTCATCAAGAAACTCATCAAATGTTTCCTCTGTTATCTCATCGATAAAGTCAATGCTGAAACATATGTCATCATTCGCATGAGAATATTTCATAGCTTGGTTGATTTAAAAAGAAATTCTTTCATCTCCAACACCGAGATTGAGTTCTTTATTCTTGACTCGAATAATAGCATCAGAAGTGTTTAGGAAAGGTGTTCCTAAGATCAAAGGAAATTTTCTATCTTCTTCCATTTCGAGGGTTACAAAATCAACTGGAAAGATAATTGACCAACTTGAACGATCACATTCTCAGCCACTCCAACAGGAATTGGATAGTATGATTGTCTAATCATATACTCATTCTTGTAGGTTTCAGAGTATATATTTTGAGCTTCGCATACAATAAGTATGGCATCAGATTGATACTTGCTCCGAGATCGGCTAAAGCATCACACGTGATTGAATTTCCCAAGGTGCATGGAATGAGAAAACTTTCGGGATCACCGAGTTTTTTTGGGAGTTTGTTTTGATAATGGCTGAACAATCTTCATTTAGAAAGGTCACGGAGACACTTTCCATTTTGATTTTCTTGCTCACAAGTTCTTTCAAAAACTTCCCATAATTGGGCATGCCAGCTAGAACATCAACGAGGGGTACGTTGATTATAACTTCTTTGATCATGTCGATGAACTTGCCATATTGTTCTTCCATTTTTTATTTTCTCAAACGTTGAGGGTATGGAATTCTTGGTTTGTATGCTTTGACTGGTGGAGTAGGTTTGGAAATTGGAGGTGGAATGGGTTCATCTTCCTTGGGTTCCTCATCGGCTTCTTCCTCACTATCATCTTGAATGATAGTGGTTGGTTGGTTCAGATTTGGTGGTGGTTCATATGATAAGCCACTACGAGTGAATGCAAAATTTACATGCTCATTTCTTGTTTGAGGTGGACGATAGGATCCAGATGATGATGATTTTAGGTTGGCTTAAGTATTGCTTGGAAGTGCTCCAGATGGTCTGGCAGCAAATTGATCGAAAAGATGACCAAACTTGGTCACAAAGTCTTGAATAGAAGCCTGATGGTTCTTTTGACATTGCTCAACTTTCGTCTTGAGGTTAAAGAATTGGTTTTTGATAAAGTCATTCAGTGACTTTTAGGGAATCACAAATTCTCGCATTGTTTTTTTCAAAATCAGACTCTTCGTGTTTTTTGTCGGTTGTTTAAGATGTTGTACGGTTATCATCATGAGAAAATTGACGATTATTGTCACGAGTTTGTGAACTACGATTGTCATCCCTAGGATTACGATCTTGCCAATCTCTAGAGTTTCTACCGTAGTAGTTTCCACGATATCCTCCTCATCGATATCCTCCGTAAACGTAATTGGCTTCTGCTTCAGGACCTCCCATGGGTTTATCATCACATTCTGATGATGAGTGGTTTCCTCCACAGTGATTGCATCCATACGCATATCTTCAATCTCTTTTTGAATACTTTGGAATTTAGTGTCGATTTTGGATGTGAGATCTTTCATCATGTCTATGATTTTGAAATTATCGTTCGTTCCTTCGGCGAATGCAATGGTTTTTCATTGATGTTTGGTTTTAGCATCCTTAGACCAATCGAGCTTTAGAAGTAGTCTATCTTCAAGTAGATTGTAAGCTTCGTTAGGGGTCTTGTAGAGGAAGATTCCTCCGGCATCAAGGATTCCTTGAGTCGGGTCATCGAGACCATGATAAAATATTTGGATGATATTACAACTTGACAAACCATGTCCATGACAACTTCGGAGCATGTTTTTCATTCTAGCCAAGCTTCGACAAGACTTTCTCATTTCTTTTGAGTAAAACTACGAATTTCATCTAAGAGGTGATCAAACATTGTTGGAGGAAAGAAACGACCAACAAAGGCTTCTCTCATCTCGTCCTAAGTTGTAATTACTCCGGGGCTCAATTCGTTATACCAAATTTTTGCTTCTTCGGTGAGAGATGATGGAAACAGTTCTAGACGGATTGCGTCCATAACGAAACATGTCACAAATTTCAAAGAAATCAGTGATATGTTTGTGAGGGTCAGATCGAACTCGACCATCAAATTGATTATCTTTGATCATCTAAAGGTGATGACCTTTGACTGTGAAGTTATCTCCGAGATTGACTAGAACAATTGCGACCGCGGGTGTAGGAGCTACAACGCTATTGGTGGCCCACATAGGTGTATCATCGGCCATTGTAAATGGTAGATCTTTGAAAAGGTTGAATATAGGTTTAACTTCTTAAAGGTTGTCGAAACGTGGGGTAACGATTCTTGATTTTCTCTCTTCATCTGGTATAAACGGTGTTTCTTTCTGGTTTTTTGAAATAATCTTTCGGGATTAGATAATGGGGTACTAAGTTCGTCTCCTATAGAGCGAGTGGTCATACAAGTTAAGAATGAACCAATCGTAAGGGACAAAAATTAAATAAAAAAAGAGACAAAAAAGAAATTATTTTTATACTGTTAGCGTCAGCCGCGTGGTTGGGGTATCCAGCCGTGCGGTTTGGCTTAACAGATTGATTTCAACCGTGCGGTTCGGGTAACCACTTGTGCGGTTGAGCTGAACAGTAGAGTTTGAGCTGCCAGGATGGGGTATCCAGCTGGCATTTACTACACGATTTCTAAAAAAAAAACTTTTTAACAAACTAGGCCACGAAATAGGAACGAAAAATAACCACAAAATTTTGCCAAAACTCACAAAAACGTGATCAAATCCCCGGCAGCGGCGCCAAAAACTTGATGTGTTTCACGAGTGCAAGTTTTAAAATTTATAACACGATCTACCAATGATTCAAACGAAATACATACGAGCAAGTATACTTGTCCGTGTGTAGCAAGAAATGATTCGGTAAGCCGAGGTCGTTCACAATGATTTGTTTATTTTTATAATGTGAGTATCAAAATAACGAGCATATCAATGATTCGCAAGTAGCGAGTAAGTAATAACTAGAATTAGAATTCAATATATTAAAACTGCACTAGCCTAGACTAGTTTGAACAATTCATCTTGTTTGATTGTGATAATAGTTCCAACATATTGATCAACAATTTAGATGGTGATCTAATTAGATTAGACGGTGTTCTAATCCTCTTGTTTCTAACACTCGATTCACGGTAGTTTCACAAGTAATTGACAACTATACTTTTTAGTTTCTTGTTTAACTAAGTTACTTACAAAATGGCCAATGCATAAGGTAATGCCTTCATAGAAAACTGGTGATAAATGATTGATTAAAAATATTTCTTTTGACCTATTACATCATCAACAATCAATCTAACTTGATAAACTATTATGTTGAATGAAACTTAAAAGCAAAATTCATTTTTAATTTAAGCTTGGGGTAGACATGGAACCATGGAGTCACAATCATTCAAGTCTCATATTTCAAACATCATCTAGGCAAGTGCACAAAGGTACTAGCCGCTCATGTCAAACGAAGTCATAATCACATAAATGTTATCACTTGAAATCATAACTAGAAAGTATTACAAATGTTGTAATGGTGATTACAAGAATTAGGAATAATTCCTTGATGATTACAATGGCATATTATGGTTCCAAGTTTCACTAATTTCATGCATTTTTGCTATTTGAAAACCTTTCTTGAGAGAAAGTATGTGTAGAATTGTTTTGTGTGTCCAAATGATGATGTTCTTCTCTCAAACAAGTTCCCAATAAGTAGATTGACAACCCTTGGCCACCAAGAAAATTTCTTGGGCACCAAGGGCTTATTAAACACTGAATTTGGTGTAAATGGGAAGTTATGGTCTGCCAAGTGAAGAGTTTGGAGCATTTAGGAGTCATTTAAAACTTGATAAAAATGCAGCTTTGGGCGGCTGAAATCCCAACCGGGCGGTTGAGACCCACTGTCCACTCCAACTAGGTAGTTGAGATCTTCAGCCGGGTGATTGGGGTGATAGCTCATGTTTGTGTTTTGGCCTTTAATGTTATTCTTGAATCTTGGATTGTAAACATATGCGATAATGAACCTTGTAAATATTTCTTCCTTGTTTTCATGAACAATTGATCATTTCTTTATGCTTGGGAGCCCTTATAACTTGAATATTTTATCTTTGAAAGTTCTCCTGAGGTTCTTGTTATGGATGGAATTGTTTTTTGGTGCAAATGTTCTTGTTTTGACGACTTTTCTTCGTCTTTCTCATTTCTTCCTTTGGCATGGTTGTAATTGAACCTAAATATGACTTTTGTACCTTTTAAGCATAAAATATTCACAAATACAACCAAATAATATGCAAAAACATACAAATAATGCGACTAAAATATGCATAAAGTAAGCGTTATCACTTCCATTAAATGTTTCTATTCTTGAAAACATAACAACCATACTTTTTTGAACAGTTATGCCAACATTTCACTCCTTTTTACCAACTCGTACTTGTTTGAATTTTCTTCAAAGATGCACTTCATCCCACTCTTTGTTGAGGCCGCTATTTCACTATCAGCGAGTCTTCTTAAGTTGCTGGCTGATTCCATTATCAACGAGTCTTCTTGACTTTGACTAATTTATGTTTAAATCTAGTCATAGACCATTGGGCACTGAATTCTCCTAACAATTTCCCCCTATTTGAATATAAATTAATTTAAGTTAAACTATTGTAAGTGAGCAAAAAAACTTCTTACTAATAATTTTTTTAAGACATTAAACAAAAGTAATAATTTTTTTTAAAAGATTACTAGCTATATTATTACAAAGTCCTACTCCTCTAAATTTTCAACTCTTCTCTTTGTCTCTTAGACATTTGGTCTGACCTCAATCACCCAATGCAACCGAGTGTCTTGTTTGATGTGAGCCTTCAATCTGATCAGCTTCTTAGTTGATGCAAGGTTGAATTCCTCTTCTCTCTGAAACTACATTCCTCATAATGAAGAAGAGTCCAGACTTAGGTTTGCATAAACTAGGGGTAGGGGTATGATTTGTCTAGATTATACCTCCCTCATACCCCACCTCGACGAGATTAGGTATGTTGTTGTTGTCCAGATTCAAGTTTAGCTATCAGCATTCCATCATATCCAGCTATTCCCTCAGGTGGGGTAAGAATCCTATCAGCATTCCATCATATAACATGTATTTCAGTAACAGAGACTTGGTCCAATTGAAATATCTTTCTCTTCTTTTGCTCCCCCTGAGCTGGTTGCTTCTTCTTTTGAGTAGGGAGTGTTAATACAAATAAGCCATAAAAATGTTTATTTATATTTTACGATCTTCTAATGTTTTGTCGATAACAAACGTAAAATCATTTTAACGAAACAAATAAAATACGTAAATGTTTTGAGCCAATAGTTTACAAACACGCTTACGTTTTCACATAAAACACTAAACAAGTAATACTGATTTTATGATTTAGTAATACATATGTACAACAACTAGTGTTTACATATTGGGTAGATATATACATAAATTGTATGTATTATATAATGGGTAGAATTTTAAGTATTTGACCCATTGACCAAATACATTGAATGTTGTTGGGTTTAACCCGAAGTCCATGACCCATACCCATGGAGCATAACCCATAACCCATTGCATGACATCATGCATAAGTCATGAATGGGTATTATCCATGACCCTTGGATTTAACCCATGCCCATGGACTAGATTCATTGCACATACTAGATACATTGTATCTACTTGGATACCCATGGTCCAAAGTCTAGGACCCATGACCCATAACCCATGACCCATGATCCAAAACCTACGGGAAAAGAGGAGCGTCCCATGGTTCACCCAGTTTACACTGGACTGATCCCTCAAGCAAGGGATCCGTGAAACAGTAGACTATTTTCTTCTATAAATAGTGAGCCATTTCTTCATTTTGGTTTGCCACTCCCACACATACTTTCTCCTAATATTGTATACCTTCTAACCTCATATCCTAAGGATCTCTCTATGTAGCTTGTGTTTTTTTTTGTGTGATTCTCTAGGTTCCTCTTAAAGGCGAGATCACCACCTCTTGAAGTAGAGCAAGCTCAAGTCCATGAGTTTCCATGCTTTGTAATCATCAAGACTACTGAGGTTCTCTTGATGATAGTTCTTTCTTCCTCCATAGAAGTGTTGTGTCAAAGGCATTAGTGAAGGATGCCGAAAGAGTCAAGACGAAAGCATTAGTGAAAGGTGCTTAACTTCCGTGTCAAAAGCATTAGTGAAGGATGCCGAAAAGAGCCAAGACAAAGGCATTAGTGAAAGGTGATGAACGTCCGTGTCAAAGGAATTAGTGAAGGGTATCTAGAAGTCAAGTCAAGAGGCATTAGTGAAAGATGCCAAGGGTGTACAATCGATAAGGTGTATCGATGTACAAATAGAGATATGTTGTATCCAAGGACTTTGATATCCTTCATGATGTTGTAACAAGGAGTGGGTCTCCTTTTGGGATAGGTGTTGTGTAGTGTTGGGTAGTAGTTCCTCATTTGTAATGGAACTCGGTATCTAGCCTTGTACCGGATAAAGGGTAGGCGACGTTGTCGATAGGTGTGGTTCTACCTTGTGGAAGAACCCAGTGTCTAGCCTAGTACTGGAAAAAGAGTAGGCGACGTTGTGAAGGCTTCTCCGCCACAAGGAGTTGGTGTCGTGTAGTGATTACAAACTCTCGAGTAGGTGACTCGAGGAGTAGAGTAGGGCAAGGAAGGTGTCCTTGTAGCCGAACCATTATAAACACCCGTGTCGTAGTTATGTGTTTCTTACTCTTTATCTTTCCATTACACATTTACATATCTATCTATCAATATCCAACATACACATCTAAATAGATTGACATAACAAGATCTAAATATTTTAAAACAAAGTTTGTTAGAATCGATGCTCTAGGTTGTTTAGACCTTATCTATGATTATCAATAAAGCACAAATAACAATGAACAATATATATATATATATATATATATATATATATATATATATATATATATATATATATATATATATATATATATATATATATATATATATATATATATATATATATATATATATATATATGCACAGCGGAATAATCAAACTATCATTGTTATTATTAAGGTTTCTTCGTCATCATCATGTGTTCTACAAAACACATCCACAACCCTAATCTTAGACGATCAACTCTAAGACGGTTTCAATCTAACAGAGATCAATGATCCTTGAGGCTAAATACTACATGTCGGCATTATCAAAGCCCTAGGCATCCCACGCCTAGGTTTTTCCACACACATACACCTTTGGTGTTTTTACATCTTGACACACATTAAACCTAATTCCCTTTATCTCTTTATATAATAGAGATACTAGGGTTACAAATGACTACAAAGGACTAGATAATAAATACTTCTTTGCCAAGTAGGTCCCTTGTCTTTCTTTGTCTTCAATAGTCCTTCATCTTTCATGTATTTTGTCTTATCAACTTTAAATATAGTTCCCAACAATCTTCCCCTTGTTGATAATGACAAAACCAAATAAGCACAAACAAGTATGTCATGAAAGATAAGCGAACTTCCCCTCAATCATGCAATCACCAAGAATCTTCAAGTTGCAGCTTCCAAGTACTTCTTCCCCTTTTTGTTATAATCCAAATAGGGAATGTAAGCAGTAGAAACTTCCCCTTGAGTGATGCATAAAGAACAAATGATTCTTCAAATCTGTAAGCTCCTTGTAATGATCACTTGTGAAGAAAATCAAATATAACGAATTTGATGAAGAAGTAAAATGTCTCAAACTTGTGTCTTATGTCTTGTACTATCCACGTGACGTCGAACTTATACCACAATAGAAATATAAGTAGATCGCAACCTCTTGACAAAATCCTCATCTTTAATGAGACACTGAGCACAACAATGTAACTCCTTTAAGTGATAGTTAACTAGGTCTTCATCCATCCACCCCTTGACCTATGAAAACTAGATTTTGGCAAGTCTTCATCAACATCCTTTAAGCACGAACAAGTTATCTACAAAGTGTTACCCTCACTTTGAGATATGATAAGAGCACAAATCTGTGAAACTCAACTACAACATCAAATTAGTGATAATCAACCTTCTTCGTAATCAATAATTCAATAAATCCAAATATGAGCTTTTTGACGTTTAAGAACAAATAACCAAAAACACCATATTTGACTTCCCCTCAAGTCCAAAACTCCTCGTGTGTGTGAACCAAATAAACTATGTGTGTTCTCCGACATCTTCCAATCTCAACCGAGAACTAGGTTAATACCCTTGTTGCTCACTTGAATCTGTTATCTCTCCATCCATACTCATTAATACCATGCATATAAACTCCAACTGTAACATAACACAACCATATTCCATGCAAAATAGAATAGTAATTAAACGAGTACACCACAGACCCATAAACATAGATATATTATCATATGAAAACTTAGATATACCAAGTCAACAATATCATGCCAATGATATGGACCCATGAGACTTTCTTACCAATCCATTGTTGTTTGATGTAACCAATCAGATACAACTATAGAACCCTACCTTCTTGTAGTAACAACTGAATTATGACTTCTTGCTACATATGATTGGCTGCAAAACCCTAAACAAAAGTAGGTCACACATCTGATGGACTGCTACATCAGATTAGCAAACGGGTTTTGCAAAATAGTACGAAGTCGAACATCTGGTAGCACTAAGTAATAGAACGAGCAGTACAAGGTAGAGTAAAACGCAGCAGTTGTAATTGAAAGCGCAGCAGTGGTAACAATGGTAACGTAGCAGTGGTAATGATAACACAAGCAGTGGTTACCTTTCACGAAAAGTGGTAACTGATTGAGCTCCTGAACAGTCAAGTTTAATCACACAAGCTAACCACTTGTGAATGGTCAACCGTAATAAACTTAAAACAGCTCAGAAAGCAATGCAATTAAGATCTGGAGAATATAGTGGATTCCCGGGTCGTTAAGTCCCACGGAGGATGAATGGTGTTTCAAAACTTTCAGATGATAGAATGATCACTAAAGATAGTGATCAGTAAGGATTTTGGAATATTTATACCTAAAGAAAAAGTTTTGTAAATTACAGGGGCTTAAATGCAAATTAAAGAAAATTAAAAAGCTAAAATATATTAAATAAACGCTATCACTATTTTTACAATGATGTTTTTGTGATTTATAAAACAAAATAATTTAAATAAACTATTTTAACTAAAACATAAACCTAAGTTATCTAAAAACGTGATTTAAAATGAAAACGTACGTTATGTATAAAAATTACGCGAGTGCGCAAGCAAAAACGTAAAATTTGTGAAATAAAAGTCCTACGAGTGTAAAAACAATTTTCTTACTTCCTATATGACAAAAGAAAATTTTAGAAAAAAGAATTATATTTTTTTGACTTTTATATTTTTTATTTTGAATTAAATACTATTTTACACCAATTAAATGATTAAAAATACTAAAACTATTTAGAAAAATCTGAAACTTTTTTATAAATTACTTTATACTAATACAAAGTTAAGAAAAATATAAAAGTTGAAAAAGCTAGTTTTAATAAGCTGTAAATAAGCTAATAAGCTCATATAAGCTTAAAAGAAAACAAGGGTTTAAGTATTAGATAGTGCAAAGAAAAACAGAAAAAGACCCAAGGGCAGTTGGTGAGGTGTGTGTGTGGTGAGCTGGGTGGCCAGGGTTCGAATCCCAGCAACTCCCTTTTTGCTTTTTATTTTATTTTTGGATTTTTCTTTAACAAACTTATTAAGCTACTTAAAATAAGCAATTTTTAAAACTACAACTTTTTACAAAAACTACCAATAAGCTCAGTTTGAGCTTATTTATCTCAACAGTGGACAAAAATTGAAATAAGCACAAGATTAAGTTAAAATGGCTTATGAGCTAGTGAATAAGCAAAAGATAAACTGAAATAAGCTAAGTAACTGCTAATAAGCTAGTATAACAACTGAATAAGCAAGATTACTAAGAAATAAGCACTAAATAGCTTCTAAATAAGCACTTAGATAAACTGGTTTGCACATGATACTTTTGGGTTTCCTAGGTACTTTTAAGCTGATTTTTAAGCACTGAAATAAGCTAGAAAATGAAAAAGAACTTTGGAACTAACAAGTTGACCAACTCAGCTTTCCAAAAAGCTAAAGCTCAAGGTTTGGCTTCCATTAATAAGCTTGTGACAAGCTTGAGAAAAAACTGAAAACCCACTGACTAGCTGGTGTACACAAGAAATGGACAAGATAAAAAGCACTTAGCAGGCTTTTTAATTAAGCTACAAAGTACAAAATTAAGCTTGTAACCTTGAGACAGGTAGGTAAGCTTCTCAAAAAGCTAAGGTACATAAGCTAGGGCTCAATAATAAGCTCTCTAAGAGCTTGTGAAATAGCTTATACAACTGGTGCACAGGACAGTTTTTGACTTTTTAAGAAATTGAACTAAGTTGACTTTGATGAAGTTTAAATCAATACCACTTACTGATTATGATATATTAAGGTGTATTAAGACTTATTTGATCAATATTATCAACTTATAAGCAAGAAAACAAGATCATGAATCATGAAAATTCAACAGTTAATGAACAAGGTGAGATCAAAGGATGTTTTGACTTTTTTAACAAATGACCACTGGTTTTCTTTGTTGCTGTGGGCTACTAAGACCTATTGGAACATGTAACAATAACAAGTAACAACTACAATGACCTCTATTACAGTTAACAAAGTAAATCCAAACACTACTTTATAAGACTGATTTGAGACTTTTCAAAGATTTAAACAGATTAAGACCATGAACTTTATTACAAACCTTAAATTATCATATAAGAAGACTAATTAAGCATTAAACAACAATACTAACAACAAGAAACTAAGAATTGACAATTATGCACTTTTGACTGTTAAACTAAAATTTTTGCTAACTACAAATTTAAAAGAACAAGCAACTAGTTTAAAGGCTTAATTATACTCAAATATAACTAAGAAACACAAAATCACAAAGATTTAAGCTATTGACTAACTTAAACAGTGAAATGCCAAAACTTAACAATAGGCTTACAAGTGGCTTCCAAGCTCAAAACTGAAAACTGAGGCACACAAACACAACCTAAAGCTTCCCAATAAGCACTAAACCCAAGGGCAATCCACAATTTACCCTGCTCCAGCTTTGATAACATTCACCATGGATTTTTTATTTTTTTCCTAATTTATTTGTATTTTTGGTGAATTTTGAGTTTGAATTCTAAACTGATTTTAAAGGTTTCTAAAAGCTTAAATAAGCTTTCTAGGAGCTTACATGAGCTATTTCAGTCCAAAACAACAACTAAAACAACATTCGAATCATATTGAGATTTTTTTACTTGAAAATGCATAAACTTGAAATAAAACTGAAATTTGAAATTGAGTACTTAAAACAGATTCACATACACTTGAAAAGCTTAAACAAAGTACTTGGAAGACTTAAATTACACTGGAAAGCTTAGAATAATAAAAACGACTAAAGAAAATAAAAATTATACTAGATATCTTGCTACATTGCACCAATCTTCCTTTTATTGATCTTTTTAGGCTTTGTGTCGACCTCTGAATCATTCCCACTTAATTCCAGCCATTGGATTCATCCAGATCATCAATTTCGCCATTTGTCAAATTTGGCGCCAAAAAGTCTTTGAGCTGGTTTTCTTAATTAATGCAATTTGGAAGATATGGAGGTGGAAAGAGTGGTTAGACAGGTGTTAGGGGTGAGGTGGAAGGTTGAAAAGGTGGAAAAACCACCTCTGGTTTTGGGTTTCAGCTGAGGAAGAGGAAGGTGAACAGTAGGTGTGGTTTTGGCGCGTTGACCGTATTTGACCAGATATTAATAAGTGGGAGGGTCTAAAATAGGGGGGTCACAGGTATAATGGCAGGGGCTCTATTTGTTTTGGCTGGGGTTAAAATACAAAAGGGGGCCATTTGGTTTTATTTATATACAAGGACTAATCTTGCAATTTCTGCAAACTTCAAGGACTGAAACTGTAATTTCTCCAAAGTTATTACAAGGACCATTCCTGCCAAATATGAATAGTACAAGGACTAATTTTTATTATTTTCCATTTTTAAAAATCCAAGGACTATTTATGACACTTTTCAAACTTTATGGACCTTTTCTGCCATTTGACCAAAGATTCATTCAAGGACCATTTTTGACAACTTAGAATATTTCAGGGACCTTGAATAACATTTTTCTTTATTTTGAATTACCAGGGACTGAATTTGACAACTTTTGAAACTTGGGGGACTAAAACTGCCAATTATGCAAACTTGATACGTTTTTCATCTGATTTTGGAATTTTTGCATTATAAAACACTTGTTTGTGATATTTTTATCATTTTGATGCATTTCTGAGTGTTTTTAGATGTTTTTGGCATTCTAAACAGTACAAAAATGATGAGTATTTAGACACTCATCAATCCCCCACACTAAGATATTGCTAGTCCTTAGCAATGATTTGAGAAAAATTAATGGATTTCATCTCTTTACCAAAAGCCATTACTTCTGGAGTAGCCAATTGTTTTAGTTCAAGTAAGAACCTTGGTACAATGATAACCAAATGATTTTGAGCAAATCACGAGCTTTAAACGGTTTTGATTTGTCTTTACCAGAAGCCGTTTGCTTCTGGACTAGCCAACTCTTAGATAAATTATCAATATTATCTTTGGTGAGCCGATTACCAATTATCGATTTCCAACTGCCTTTACCACAAGCCATAAACTTGCGGGCTAGCCAACTTTTTACTAGTTAAAGATATGGTGAGCTGAACACCATACAATTTTGGGCAAATTGCAAGCCATAAACGGATTTGAGATATCTTTACCAAGAGCCGTTTGATCCTGTATTAGCCAATTCTTATGTGTGTTAGACATGGCGGACTGATTACCATTTGCTGAGTAAGTGAAAAACACTTACTCCAAATTTTTTTTTTTTACTTT
Organism: Chrysanthemum seticuspe; assembly: GCA_019973895.1. Classification (NCBI taxonomy): domain Eukaryota; kingdom Viridiplantae; phylum Streptophyta; class Magnoliopsida; order Asterales; family Asteraceae; genus Chrysanthemum; species Chrysanthemum seticuspe. The sequence continues at coordinate 344,173,499 of BPTQ01000007.1, read as the reverse complement.
TTTTTTTTTTTTTTTTTTTTTTTTTTTTTTTTTTTTTTTTGCCAAAAACGGGGGAATTGGGTGGAATAATTACATGATAAAATTCGTGAGAATTCCCCCCCACACTAGAAATGAATATTGCCCTCAATATTCAAAGTACCGGCGGTTATGCCGAAACATAGAACGTAAAAGGGAAATACTACGGCCATTATTTTATTTTTGATATATACATACATTTTTTTTTTTTTTTTATATATAGAGGTTTATATACAACAGCGGGGGGCAACTCCCTCACACTAGGGTGGTAGAAAGATAGAAAGAAGTCAGAAATACGGGTGAAAAACCCATATGGTGTGTGCTACTGTTTTTGATTACCGAGTCGCTAGCTTGACTCGATCCCCGCATTCATTGGCTCATGGGGAAAGTTTGTAGATCCGGGACAACCACGGGTGGAATGTCCTCTCCAAAGTAATGCTTTAATCGATGACCATTCACTTTAAAATTTGGACCATCGGGTTGAGATAACTCAATGGTACCATAAGGATAAACCTTAGCAACAGTAAATGGACCAGACCAACGGGACTTGAGCTTTCCCGAGAAAATCTTCAATCTTGAATTGAAAAGAAGGACTCGATCACCAACGTTGAAAACGCGGTTCTTGATTTTAGAGTCATGAATCTTCTTTGTCTTTTGTTTGTAGATCAAAGAGTTCTCGTATGCTTGATCACGGAGTTCATTTAATTCATTCATTTGAACTTTTCTGTGATCACCAGCTGTCTGAATATCGAAGTTTGCATATTTCAAGGCCCAGTATGCCTTGTGCTCGAGCTCAATCGGAAGATGACATGCCTTTCCGTACACTAGCTTGTATAGAGTACACCCGATTGGTGTTTTGTAAGCTGTACGGAAGGCCCAGAGTGAGTCATCCAGTTTATCCGACCAGGATGCACGGTTTTCGCCTACTGTCCTTTCAAGAATTCTTTTAATACCACGGTTGGAGACTTCCACTTGCCCACTTGTTTGGGGGTGGTATGCAGTAGAGAGACGGTGGGTTACACCATACTTTTGCATGACACGATCAAATTGGTCATTGCAGAAATGTGTACCACGATCACTGATTATAGCTCGCGGAGTTCCAAACCTAGCAAAAAGAGATTTTAAAAATTTCACAACAACTCGGGCATCATTTGTAGGTAAAGCTTTCGCTTCAACCCATTTTGACAAATAGTCAACAGCCACAAGTATGTATTTGTTTCCTCGAGATGATGGAAATGACCCCATAAAATCAATGCCCCAGATGTCAAAGATCTCACACACTTGAATGGCGTTTTGCGGCATTTCATTTCTTTGTGAGATATTTTCGTGACGTTGACAAGCGTCACATGCTTTGACAAAATCGTGGGCATCCTTATAGATAGTGGGCCAATAAAACCCGGAATCAAACACCTTTTTGGCGGTGTAGTTTGGACTATGATGGCCCCCAGTGGGTCCAGCATGGCAAGCTTTGAGAATGTCCATAGCCTCTTGTCCATAAACACACCGTCGGATGACTTGATCCGCACAGATTTTGAATAAGTAGGGGTCGTCCCAGAAGTAATGTTTAACATCCTTGAAGAATTTGTTCTTCTGCTGGGTCGACACCCCTTTCACTATGAAGTTACCCGCATGGTAATTTGCGAAGTCAGCAAACCATGGGGTGGTAGAGTTTCCACGAAAAGAAACCGCATTGAGTGTCTCGAGAGGAAATGTTTCATTTATTTCCTTTTTCTCGAAAACATCTTGGTGAGGGTTCTCTAATCGGGACAGATGATCAGCAGCCAGGTTCTCAGCTCCTTTTTTATCACGTATAATGATATCAAATTCTTGCAGGAGGAGAACCCAACGGAGCAATCTCGGCTTTGCATCTTGTTTTGCAAAGAGATATTTGAGAGCCGAGTGATCCGTATACACCACGCATTTGGTCAAGATTAAGTATGGCTGAAACTTTTCAAACGCATACACCACGGCTAATAGCTCTTTTTCTGTGGTGGTGTAATGGGTTTGAGCTTCAGTCATAGTCTTACTCGCGTAGTGAATAGGCTGAAAATGCTTGGATCTACGTTGCCCTAAGACTGCACCGATAGCAAAATCACTTGCATCGCACATGAGCTTAAAAGGCAAGTCCCAGTCGGGAGCAACGAGAATGGGTGCTTCAGTAAGCTTTTTCTTTAATGTTTCAAAAGGTTTGATGCACTCAGGTGAGAAGATAAAAGGAGCATCTTTTTCAAGAAGATGAGTCATAGGCCGGGCGATTTTAGAAAAATCTTGTATGAATCTGCGATAGAAACCGACATGACCTAAAAAACTCCTAATACCTTTGACGGTAGTAGGATGAGGCAGTTTAGCAATAACATCGACTTTTGCTCTATCAACCTCAATCCCATTTTTTGAAATCTTATGGCCAAGGACTATGCCTTCTTTGACCATAAAGTGGCTCTTCTCCCAATTTAGACAAAGATTGGTGTCTTTACACCGTTTAAGCATTTTATCTAAATGGGAGAGACATGTTTGAAACGAGTCCCCAATGACCGAGAAGTCATCCATAAACACCTCCATTGTTTCCCCGATCATGTCGTGGAAAATGGCCATCATACATCGTTGGAACGTGCCAGGAGCGTTACATAAGCCAAAAGGCATACGTCTATAGGCAAAAGTTCCGTATGGGCAGGTGAATGTAGTCTTTTCTTGATCCTTAGGATCAATGGGGATCTGGAAATAACCCGAGAAACCATCAAGAAAACAATAGTATTCGTTCCCTGCTAATCTCTCAAGCATTTGGTCCATGAAGGGTAGAGGAAAATGGTCTTTACGAGTGGCGTCATTTAACTTACGATAGTCAATGCAAACACGCCATCCCGTAACCAGCCGAGTTGGAATTAACTCGTTATCTTCATTTGTGACAACAGTTATGCCACCCTTTTTAGGAACACAGTGAATTGGGCTGACCCAAGGACTATCTGAGATTGGGTAAATCAATCCTGCATCAAGAAGTTTGATAACCTCCTGTTTGATAACATCATGGATTTTTGGATTTACTCTTCTCTGATGTTGAACTGCTGGTTTGAAGTCATCCTCCATCAAGATTTTGTGAGTACAAAACTTAGGGTTGATACCCTTAATGTCGGAGAGTTTCCAAGCAATTGCTTGCTTGTGTGACTTCAAGACCTTTATGAGAGCAGCTTTTTCATCTTTACTCAAATTTCGAGCAATAATGACAGGCAATTTATCATCACCTTCAAGAAATGCATACTCGAGATGAGGTGGTAAGTCCTTAAGTTTGACTTCAGGAAATTCTTCAGTTTTCTCAACTGATTTGACTTCCTTGTTATGAAGCTCGACGAAAGGGAGTGATGATGGATCATCATTAAGCAACTTCTCAATGAGAAGTATGTCCCCCTCGATGTCGATCGGAGCGTGATCAATTTCCCATGGAACAGAATCACTAGATAAGTAGGCTTCAATCTCTTCCAAGATGAAGTCACTTTCCTCAAAAGGAGTGAGAGAAGGAGTAGAATTAGCAATGATGGGTTGAGATAAATGAGTGATATTATCACTCGAAGAATTATGATCATAACCAAGAACTTCTTGAGAGTACTCTTCAGAAGCAACATCAATGATATCTATTCGGTTAACCGACTAAGAATCATAGTTTGCGGAGTACCTTGAAGTTTGATCAAGGTTAAAGGTGACAGCTTCATTACCAACACGTAATGTGATTTCTTGCTCAAATACATCAATGAGAGCACGGCCCGTTCTCAGGAATCCTCGTCCAACAATGAGAGGAACCCGATGATCGGCATCAAAATCAACAACTACAAAGTCAGCTGGAAAATGGAACTTCCCTACTTTCACAAATACGTCCTCGGCAATGCCAAGAGGACGGGATATTGTACGATCTGCAAGCTCGAGAGTCATGCATGTAGGAGTAAGTTCCGGAAGAGAAAGTTTCTTCCATACTGAATAAGGCATCAGATTGATGCTTGCACCAAGATCTGCTAAGGCAAAGCATTCAACCATTCCTGGAAATACACAAGGTAAGAGAAATTTTCCAGGATCTCCAAGCTTTTCTGAAAGCTTTTTCAAGATAACTGCAGAGCAGTTCTCATTCAGAGGAGTTTTAGCCATTTCAAACAGCTTTTCCTTGTTGCTTAACATGTGTTTGAGAGTTGATGCAAACTTGGGCATCAGCATGATAGCATCCGCAAAGCTTATGTCAAAATGTAGTTCTTGGAAAATTTGAAAAAAATTGTCCATATGATGACTGGCTTTTTCGCGGAGCTTTTGCTCATTCAAACGTGATGGGTAAGGAATAGAAGTTTTGGATTTGGGGTTTTGAACGGGAGCTACTGGAGGTTCAAAAACAACTCCTGGATTAGACTTGGGTTTCTGGACAACTTGAGGTTGGACATTGTTGGTACCTCCGTTATTAGCAGGAAGTTCCTTGTCCTTTGTTGCCTCAGGTTCACTTTCCACTACCTTCGGAAGAGAAGAAGAAGAGGTAGTAGGAATAGCGGGTCCATTGTATGAAACACCACTTCTGGTTGTGATCGCCTTTGCATCTTCCCTCGGGTTAGCGATCGTGTTGCTCGAAAGTTTTCCTGAGCCCGAGGGTTGATCATTTAAAGACTTCTTTAGATCAGCGATCTGACTGACCAACAACCTGTTCATTTCATCTTGGGATTTCATGAATTGCTTCAATAACTCATCAGATGATGGTACTGGAGGATGTGGAGGGAAATTTTGAGGTCGTATGTTTTGATTATGACCTTGTTGTTGAAAATTCCCTTGGTTAGGATTCACATTTCCCTGAAATTGATTCCCTCGATTGAAATTGTTTTGATTAAGGTTCCCTTGATGTTGGAAACCTTGATTGGGTCCGGGATAGAAATTACCTTGATTTTGATAACCTTGGTTCATTCTAGGCTAGTTTTGATTCCGGTTCTGTATGTTAGGATTCTGGTTAAAACCGGGTGGTGCCTGATAAGTGTTAGCACGGTAGTTTGGTTCATTTTGAGCACGGTATTGGTTACCTCCTTGATGTGAAGTACCGGCTATAGCATTGGCTTCAAACGGACTACCATCGGTGGCAGTACAGTTGTAGTATGCATGAGGACCACCACAAGTAACACAAACTTCAACTTTCTTCACTTCACCATGTGATGGTGTTTGTGTGAAAGTAACTTTTTTTTGGTTAGCAAGAACCAAAGCCTGAACAATATCCGTGAGTTTGTCAATCTTAGCATCGGTGCTAGATGTACTCACGGGAGATGAAGTAGAAGGTCCAGCATTAGACTGAGACTGATATGTCTTTGTTCGAAAAGGACGGACCTGGGACTTGTTTTCAATGATTTGCAAGGCTTCTTTTGTGGTCTTGCTCAAGAAATTACCTCCCGCGGAGGCATTCAAAGAGTCTTGGTCAGCTTGTCTCAGACCATTGTAGAAAGTATCCATTTGCATTAACTCGGTAAAACCATGATGCGGACACTTGCGGAGCAATTCTTTGTAACGATCCCATGCCTCCCTGAATGATTCATCAAATCTTTGAGAAAATTTCATTATCTCATTCTTAAGACTTGTAGTTCGGCATGGAGGATAGAATTCGTTAACAAACTTAGTGACTAGATCTTCCCATGTCTCAATGGAACGAGGGGGTTGTTTCTCAAGCCAATTCCGGGCTTGTCCCTCTAGAGAAAATGGGAACAGAAGAAGCTTAATTGCTTTATGTGGGACATTCTTGTATTTGATGGTAGATGCAATCTTGTTAAACCATCGACAGGGGGTGGTTGTGCTAGACGTTCCTCAGTCACGGCTGAAGGAGCAGAACGTCCTCTACGTCTACGAGGAATATTTGCAAGCTCAGAAAGTGGACTTGTAGAACTGGAAGAACGAGTGCGCATGCACTAAGTATAAAAATCAGTTTTCAAAACAAATGCGAGGCAAAACGACAAGTGAACTTAAACCAATAATCACAAATGAAATGGCTTCTTTGAAAAAGGTACACCAAATAAACTTAAAACAGCTCAGAAAGCAATGCAATTAAGATCTCCTGAAAAGTGGTAACTGATTGAGCTCCTGAACAGTCAAGTTTAATCACACAAGCTAACCACTTGTGAATGGTCAACCGTAATAAACTTAAAACAGCTCAGAAAGCAATGCAATTAAGATCTGGAGAATATAGTGGATTCCCGGGTCGTTAAGTCCCACGGAGGATGAATGGTGTTTCAAAACTTTCAGATGATAGAATGATCACTAAGGATAGTGATCAGTAAGGATTTTGGAATATTTATACCTAAAGAAAAAGTTTTGTAAATTACAGGGGCTTAAATGCAAATTAAAGAAAATTAAAAAGCTAAAATATATTAAATAAACGCTATCACTATTTTTACAATGATGTTTTTGTGATTTATAAAACAAAATAACTTAAATAAACTATTTTAACTAAAACGTAAACCTAAATTATCTAAAAACGTGATTTAAAATGAAAACGTACGTTATGTATAAAAATTATGCGAGTGCGCAAGCAAAAATGTAAAATTTGTGAAATAAAAGTCCTACGAGTGTAAAAACAATTTTCTTACTTCCTATATGACAAAAGAAAATTTTAGAAAAAAGAATTATATTTTTTTGACTTTTATATTTTTTATTATGAATTAAATACTATTTTACACCAATTAAATGATTAAAAATAATAAAACTATTTAGAAAAATCTGAAACTTTTTTATAAATTACTTTATACTAATACAAAGTTAAGAAAAATACAAAAGTTGAAAAAGCTAGTTTTAATAAGCTGTAAATAAGCTAATAAGCTCGTATAAGCTTAAAAGAAAACAATGGTTTTAAGTATTAGATAGTGCAAAGAAAAACAGAAAAAGACCCAAGGGCAGTTGGTGAGGTGTGTGTGTGGTGAGCTGGGTGGCCAAGGTTCGAATCCCAGCAACTCCCTTTTTGCTTTTTATTTTATTTTTGGATTTTTCTTTAACAAACTTATTAAGCTACTTAAAATAAGCAATTTTTAAAACTACAACTTTTTACAAAAACTACCAATAAGCTCAGTTTGAGCTTATTTATCTCAACAGTGGACAAAAATTGAAATAAGCACAAGATTAAGTTAAAATGGCTTATGAGCTAGTGAATAAGCAAAAGATAAACTGAAATAAGCTAAGTAACTGCTAATAAGCTAGTATAACAACTGAATAAGCAAGATTACTAAGAAATAAACACTAAATAGCTTCTAAATAAGCACTTAGATAAACTGGTTTGCACAGGATACTTTTGGGTTTCCTAGGCACTTTTAAGCTGATTTTTAAGCACTGAAATAAGCTAGAAAATGAAAAAGAACTTTGGAACTAACAAGTTGACCAACTCAGCTTTCCAAAAAGCTAAAGCTCAAGGTTTGGCTTCCATTAATAAGCTTGTGACAAGCTTGAGAAAAAATTGAAAAACCACTGACTAGCTGGTGTACACAAGAAATGGACAAGATAAAAAGCACTTAGCAGGCTTATTAATTAAGCTACAAAGTACAAAATTAAGCTTGTAACCTTGAGACAGCTAGGTAAGCTTCTCAAAAAGCTAAGGTACATAAGCTAGGGCTCAATAATAGCTCTCTAAGAGCTTGTGAAATAGCTTATACAACTGGTGCACAGGACAGTTTTTGACTTTTTAAGAAATTGAACTAAGTTGACTTTGATGAAGTTTAAATCAATACCACTTACTGATTATGATATATTAAGGTGTATTAAGACTTATTTGATCAATATTATCAACTTATAAGCAAGAAAACAAGATCATGAATCATGAAAATTCAACAGTTAATAAACAAGGTGAGATCAAAGGATGTTTTGACTTTTTTAACAAATGACCACTGGTTTTCTTTGTTGCTGTGGGCTACTAAGACCTATTGGAACATGTAACAATAACAAGTAACAACTACAATGACCTCTATTACAGTTAACAAAGTAAATCCAAACACTACTTTATAAGACTGATTTGAGACTTTTCAAAGATTTAAACAGATTAAGACCATGAACTTTATTACAAACCTTAAATTATCATATAAGAAGACTAATTAAGCATTAAACAACAATACTAACAACAAGAAACTAAGAATTGACAATTATGCACTTTTGACTGTTAAACTAAAATTTTTGCTAACTACAAATTTAAAAGAACAAGCAACTGGTTTAAAGGCTTAATTATACTCAAGTATAACTAAGAAACACAAAATCACAAAGATTTAAGCTATTGACTAACTTAAACAGTGAAATGCCAAAACTTAACAATAGGCTTACAAGTGGCTTCCAAGCTCAAAACTGAAAACTGAGGCACACAAACACAACCTAAAGCTTCCCAATAAGCACTAAACCCAAGGGCAATCCACAATTTACCCTGCTCCAGCTTTGATAACATTCACCATGGATTTTTTATTTTTTTACTAATTTATTTGTATTTTTGGTGAATTTTGAGTTTGACTTCTAAACTGATTTTAAAGGTTTCTAAAAGCTTAAATAAGCTTTCTAGGAGCTTACATGAGCTATTTCAGTCCAAAACAACAACTAAAAACAACATTCGAATCATATTGAGATTTTTTTACTTGAAAATGCATAAACTTGAAATAAAACTGAAATTTGAAATTGAGTACTTAAAACAGATTCACATACACTTGAAAAGCTTCAACAAAGTACTTGGAAGACTTAAATTACACTGGAAAGCTTAGAATAATAAAAACGACTAAAGAAAATAAAAATTACACTAGATATCTTGCTACATTGCACCAATCTTCCTTTTATTGATCTTTTTAGGCTTTGTGTCGACCTCTGAATCATTCCCACTTAATTCCAGCCATTGGATTCATCCAGATCATCAATTTCGCCATTTGTCAAATTTGGCGCCAAAAAGTCTTTGAGCCGGTTTTCTTAATTAATGCAATTTGGAAGATATGGAGGTGGAAAGAGTGGTTAGACAGGTGGTAGGGATGAGGTGGAAGGTTGAAAAGGTGGAAAAACCACCTCTGGTTTTGGGTTTCAGCTGAGGAAGAGGAAGGTGAACAGTAGGTGTGGTTTTGGCGCGTTGACCGTATTTGACCAGATATTAATAAGTGGGAGGGTCCAAAATAGGGGGGGTCACACGTATAATGGCAGGGGTTCTATTTGTTTTGGCTGGGGTTAAAATACAAAAGGGGGCCATTTGGTTTTAGTTATATACAAGGACTAATCTTGCAATTTTTGCAAACTTCAAGGACTGAAACTGTAATTTCTCCAAAGTTATTACAAGGACCATTCCTGCCAAATATGAATAGTACAAGGACTAATTTTTATTATTTTCCATTTTTAAAAATCCAATGACTATTTATGACACTTTTCAAACTTTAGGGACCTTTTCTGCCATTTGACCAAAGATTCATTCAAGGACCATTTTTGACAACTTAGAATATTTCAGGGACCTTGAATAATATTTTTCTTTATTTTGAATTACCAGGGACTGAATTTGACAACTTTTGAAACTTGGGGGACTAAAACTGCCAATTATGCAAACTTGATACGTTTTTCATCTGATTTTGGAATTTTTGCATTATAAAACACTTGTTTGTGATATTTTTATCATTTTGATGCATTTCTGAGTGTTTTCAGATGTTTTTGGCATTCTAAACAGTACAAAAATGATGAGTATTTAGACACTCATCAGTAACAAACATGAGCAGTGGTATCAAGAACAATAAGCAAGCTAGCAGTGGTTACCATAGTTTTGCAGTGTTAACGAGAAGCACTGTAGCAGGGGTAACAAGCAACCGATATCGTGGAGCGGTGGTCGAGTAGCAGTGGAAAGTAGAAACGTACCATGGCAGTATGAAGTTATCAACGAGCAGCATTAAAAAGATACGGGCAACATTGACATGAAATTGCAGTAGTATTCACTTCTCACAAGACTAATAACCAGTATCAAACCATCGCTCGTTAGACTCGTTTCGCCATCACCACCAACAACAACATTAACACAAAACTCATCTTCGATCCTTATCACAGAATTACTATATCACTTCGCTAAAGATAAAACAAATCATAACTGGAACCTTCTCCATTCGCAACTTATAACCATGTTTAACAGATTTGAACTCAACTATCCTCCAATTAAATAATTCACCACCGACCATTTGAAAATAGTATTAGTAAGAGGTACATGGTCTGTAGTGTCCCACATATAAACCATAGTCATTTTTGGCTTTACACAATTACTCCATCAGATCAGTTAAATAATTAACATGATGTCCACCATCCTTGATCTATTTAATGTACTCCAATTAATTGTCAATTAATAAGTACAAGGTATAATTAATGACCATGCATTAGAGTACAAATCAAAATAAACCTCATGGTGTTAGGGTTTCAAAAGTGAATAAGTTTAAGATCAAAACCCTAAAAAAACCATAAAAACTCGAAACTTTAATACCTCCTTCAGCAGCCAACTTCGACAGCGAATAACTTTCGCAAAAAAGCTCAGATCGACGATCCCTCAGGTTAAAAGTTAGATGGGTATATAGAAAACGTCCACCAAAAATTTCAGCCCGATCCAACGGTTAACGAAAAAGTTATACCAGTTTGAAAACTGACCTGCAGAAGCACTACGAATTTTTTTTCAGAATCGAATTTTTCTTCTTTTCGCCATTTTCTTCGAGAAACCTTGTAGATCCTAGATATCAAGAGCCACCCGCTCTGATACCACATGTTAGAATCGATGCTCTAGGTTGTTTAGACCTTATCTAGGATTATCAATAAAGCACAAATAACAATGAACAATATATATATATATATATATATATATATATATATATATATATATATATATATATATATATATATATATATATATATATATATATATATATATATGCACAGCGGAATAATCAAACTATCATTGTTATTATTAAGGTTTCTTCGTCATCATCATGTGTTCTACAAAACACATCCACAGCCCCAATGTTAGACGATCAACTCTAAGACGGTTACAATCTAACAGGGATCAATGATCCTTGAGGCTAAATACTACATGTCGACATTATCAAAACCCTAGGCATCCCACGCCTAGGTTTTCCCACACACACACCTTTGGTGTTTTTACATCTTGACACACATTAAACCTAATTCCCTATATCTCTTTATATAATAGAGATAATAGGGTTACAAATGACTACAAGGGACTAGATAATAAATACTTCTTTGCCAAGTAGGTCCCTTGTCTTTCTTTGTCTTCAATAGTCCTTCATCTTTCATGTATTTTGTCTATCAACTTTAAATATAGTTCCCAACATAGTTGAATCGGTATTTTGTCTTATCAACTTTAAATATAGTTTTCCACAATTGGCATCAGAGCTTCATTACCAAGTTTCTTAAGAGTATATTGTACTTTTAAAAACATAACACGATCTATGTATGTTTGAAAACTACAAGGAAGGAACTTCCTTAAAAACAAAAGGTCACGTTTTAAAATCATCATATTTTATAATGTTGGACAATGATAGATCATTCTAATATTTTTCTTGTTGAGAATTCTCCATACTTGGATTTGGGCATCTTTAGAAGATCATGAAGAATTTCTCTCTAAATACTTCTTTCCTTAAAAAGAATATTTAGCAAATGTATGATCTTTAGTAAACTACAAATAATTTTATTTTATTTTATTTTATTTTCTTTCTAGATAAATTAATAAGATCATTTTTTTGTGTTTTAGTAGTATCTTTACGCTCTCTTAATAATTTCCAAAGTAGTTATCTATATTGAACTCATCATCAAGAATAGTATTCTTCGTTGATCTCTATAGACAAAATTACAAACGAGTGATAATGATATCTCGGCTATTCGAGACCTTGATCATCATTTCTCACATAAGGATTATTGAAAATTCATCTATGTCAATAAGTATCCATGTGAAATTTCTTACATTATAATAAAATGAGATTTTATCATAATCTTTGAAAACTTCCCAAAGAATTATTTTATTCATAAAAAGGGAACCTCGTCAAATAGGACTAGTATAATCCGTCAAAACCCCAAACCATAAGTTATATAGCATAAACATCGATCCTAGGCAATTTAGAACTCCCAAACCAAAATTATCAAGGATCACTTAAGCTGTCAAATTGCTGATATGTCGGATCCCTGAGCTTGAACTAGCCGGATCCCTCATACAAGGGATCCGTGGGATCCGTGCAACAGAAGACAACATAAGTAAGAAATGATCACTGTGGAAGTTCCACTACCCACTTTCTCTATCAAGACTCACGAACATAAACCTAGTTACTGTTCACAGAAGCAAATTGATCATCTTCTTCAAGCAAAACAATCTCTTGTGTAAGTATAATTGTTGAAACAGACAAAGACCTTGATAGATCTTGAGCTCGTGGATCGTTATGTATGCCTATGTAATCACAAGCACAATAAAAGACAATCTCTACTACTAATGTTTATCAGCGGAATATAAACACAAGTAACAAATAACTAAGAACTTCTTGATCCTCTATGGATCTTTTTATTAATTAAAACTGAGTTTTTCCAATCGATACATAAACCTTTCTAATGTGTTCCTTTTATAGATAAAGAACCCTAAACAATATCGCTAAACCGTTTTCCAAGAAACGTATAATCATAAAACTAAATAAGATATACACAATCACTTCCTAATAAAGCTCATGTATATCCACACTAAATAAACTAAACACGGAATAGACACTTCCGCAGAAACAAACTAATCACTATTAAACTTCAGTAGAATAAGTCTTCGGCAGAATACACTTCACTTCAGTAGAAACAATTCGGCATTAAGTTCAGCATAATCCAGACTTTCACATAATTCCCAACAATCCTCCCCTAAACTGGAATTTGACTATGTTAAGTTCCAGTTTCTTGATAGATCATACAGCACCAGAGGATTGGACACGAACAACAGCAACAGCAAAGAATCCAACTAACATCTCTATGATTAAGAAACTCTGAAACTCCATATCTTTGCAGCAACAAATTACAAGAGGTACATCAAAACAGATTAGTTTCATACTATTCTCATCACATCCAGGTGTGTTAACTCCTGTGAGAGGTGAATCATTGAAAATAAATGGATTTGATGTCTCTTTACCAATAGCCATCACTACTGGAGTAGCCATATGTTGTAGTTCGTAAACTATGGTACACTGATAACCATCTGATTTATGGGCAAACCAGCAACCATATAAACGGATTTGAAAGGTCTTTACCTGTAGCCGTTTGCTCAGGACTAGTCAATTCTTAGAATTGGTGAATTGAGAACCAAATATGGAATGCCACTGCCTTTACCACAAGCCATATACAAGTGGGCTAGCCAATTCTTGGATTCCAAACAGGAATAAACCATGGTGAATTGAAAACCATACAACACTCAGCAAGAAAGCATAGGTGGTTGCATACCCTATGATTTTTAGCAAATCATTACAGCTATCAACAGATTTGATGTGTCTTTACCAAAGCTGTACCCTTTGGACTAGCTAACTCTTTGACATACCCAAAGTATATCAGGTGAGTCAAGAACCAAAAAATATACAACAAACCTGCAAGAAAAGTTAGATAAAACCAAAAGCATTTTTATTTTTTTATTTATTTATTTATTTATTTTTTTTTAACTAAACAAAGAAAACAAAGATTACAAAATATTACAATCAAGATGAACCCTTATGTGATAAAAGTTGATTCTTAATCAAACCAACACATTGAGAAACATGAAGGTCATCATTGCCAACCGGATTAGGAGGCACTTCCAACTTGTGTCTCAGCAATCTTTCCATAAAAGTATCAGATAAAGGATAAAGCCTATCTGATAGCATACACAAAATCATCCCACATGTAGTTTGAACTACCTGAACACAAGGCAGAGGATAAAATCTCTAACTCTCAATCTCCCATTTATGAGAATTCTTCCAAATAGAATACCCTTTACCATGTGGAGAATCAGAATCAAACATAACCTGAAGATCTCCTAACAGATATAAACCAGAACCAGTTGCTTGATGAAACTTATAATACTGAATAACATGGTCATATAGCATCTTTAAATCATGTCTATTCACCAAATGAAGAATATCCTTCAAGAAGTTGAACTCAAGAACAGTATTATCCAGTCTATACACAGTATTAAGCTTACCAGCTGTCCAATTAACCAAAACCACATGAGTACCTTCAAGAAAATCTTCAACAGATCCAACCTTAATAAATGTTGATTCATCAGCCTTAAGATCTAAAGTAGAATTCCTTGAAGCATGTTTCTTAGCCAATCTATCTGAACTTCTTGTAACCAGACTCTGCTTTCCCATATCAGCAATGTTATCAGTATCAAGTTGTAGATCAGTTTCCTGAATCAGAGAATCACTTAACTCCACTCTTGACAACATTTCAGAAGAAACTACAGAAGATTCAGCAGAAACACCCATATCAGAAGAAGGAGTATCATCAGAAGTTGTATCAGAAGGAACAACTGGAGTTACCACCAAAGGTAAAACATCATCAAAATTATCCACAATTTCAACTGTTCTCTGTCTCTTGGCTGTAGGAACATCAGACATAGAAGCACTATCTGCCAATTTAGAAGAAGAAGTAGAACCAGAAGAAGAGAATTTCATAACCATATGATACTGTCTAATCAAAGCATCATCAGATAAAGTCATGATTTGCTTCATTGTCAAACCAGAATTATACATAGCAGCATTCTTCACAACTCTCCTCATATAATTCCTCTTCTGAGCAACAGTCATAGGTTTTTCTCTTTTTGCTTTATTTCTCTGATCAATAAGAGCTCTTCTCTGTGCAGCAGATTCCTTCTTCCTTTGATTACCAAGTGCCACCATTTTATCCACAAAATCATCATCATTAAAAGATTCTCCTAAGATAAGTTTTGCTAGATCAGGATCAGAAGCACCTTGAGAAATATAACCATCCCATTGATCATCAGTAATCATAGGAAAGAATGCATCAAGCTCTAATTTCCTTTCAGGAGACAAATCAGAAGCATACTGATCTTGAAGAAATTTAGCCACAACACGACTCTTCTGGATATTCTCATAATCAGCAAACAATCCAGCCTGAGCTTGATATTGTTCTTTAGTCACTTTACCTGACTTCAACAGATCATCAATCACAGAGTCCTGTCCTATCTCAGAAGATGTCTCAGCAGAACCAATTTCAGCAGAACCAATTTCAGCAGAACCAATGTGAGCTTCAGAAGCAATCAAACCCACATCAGAGGAAATAGGTTGAGACAATTCCTCAACTGGTGTAGAGAAAACTTCAGGAGAAGCATTCAATTTATACATTCTACCAGCAAGAAAAACCTCTTCATCATCTGCTGAAGGTGAAACATTTGAATGTTCTGGTATAGATGAAGTCTGACCATCAGTAGTAACCTCTTTCATTAAACCATCAATAGATGCATCCTCCATATTTAGCTCCTTTGAAGTGTCAGCAGATACCTTATCCAACGAATGTCTTCGTCTTTTGCTAGTATATAGAATAGGCTCCTTGCTAGACTCCTTTCTTCGTGAAGATTTAGCAATAGAAGAAGAAACATTAGATGTTAATGCCACATCAGCCAATATATCAAGAGATTCATTAAGATTCTCTTCAGCCTCCTCCTCAGAAGAAACCAAACATCTCTTTTTACCCTTCTGACTTAGCAATTTCTCCAAGTGCTCAACTTTAGTCTCCAATTCCACAATCTTCTGACCAAGAACAGACTTGGTTTCTGTAAGTTCTTTCTTAAGACCAGTCACCTCACCTGTAAGCTTGTTCACCAGATCATATAATGAGGTAAGTGAAATAGGATCCTCAGAATGTGATTGCTCAGTCAAAATTGGAACTTCATTAGACTGTTCAGGAGCAACATCAACCTGATCAACATTAGAACATCCTTCACCAAATGGAGTCCTAACAAGACTTGGTGTAGGCAATCTGTCAGTATCAACCTGAACTTCATCAATTTGATCCTGAACTTCTTCAATAGGAACTTGGATAAATGCTGGACTAGAACATGGTCTTGATGAAGGTATAGATGCTTCAGCAACAACAGAAGGACCCTCATCACCATCTACTGAAAGATTTCTATCAGTAGGATTGGAAGAAGGTAAAACTACATTAAGCTCATTATCAGTCTCATTCTCCTGAGATAACATGGCAGCTAACAAAGGATAATGTGTTCCTTCAAATTTAGTCCTCATTGTAGCAAATAACTTAGGAGTCAGAATACTTATGGGATGAAAAGCTTGGGTTTGTGTAGAAACATTCAATATCATCTGTAAGAACCTAGGGTACATCAAAAACTTACCCTTTTTCCTAGTTATGTTTTCTACCATATTATCAAAGATATACTTAGAGAAATTATAAGTCAAACCCTTAGATAAGCAAACAATACCACATCCCATTTGTGTTGAAAACTGATCCCATCCTCCAGACTTATTGCTCAAACACTGTAGCAACGTATGAACCAAGAACCTCCACATAGGACAAAGCTTGTTTTTCAACCACATATCTGTCCTCGAACTTTGATATCCAATTGCTCTAAGCCCTTCAAGTACCATCGTAGAATCAGAATGATAAACACCATTCTCATCATCCAAGCGAAGTTGTCTTCTGATCAGTTCCTCTGTCACCACATATACTTGTCCATCAACACTTGCAACTATCTCAGTATCACCTCTCTTTTCTGCTGACGCCCAAAATTGAGTAATCAAAGTTTCATATATAGCATCTGGAGAATGCGTCAATGCATATACAATCTTTGATCTTAGTAAGAAAGAAATCATCGGCCTATAAAGTTCATCTCCTCGAGCAGATCCAAGAAAAGCAACTTTATTATGATCATGTTTGAATTGAAGCGCCATGAGAGTTTTTTTGAAGATTAGGGTTAGGATTTTGCACAAAAGGAAGTGTTTTTAATGATAATAATAAGCGAATCACTTAATGTGGAGCGAAAATATGTCGTAACGAATAAATAGAAATTTCCCAACTTTGGTCAAAGACGACCAAGGATGACGTGGACTTCTACTTTTACTTGGATTCACTTATAACTTCGGTAGAAACGGAAACCATTCTGCTGAAGTAGAATACTCAGTAGAAACAGAAGACTTACTCTCGAAGCTTCAGTAAATATCTTTTAACTGTTTCACCCACACGCATTAATTCTCTTACCACTTGAACCCTGCTATAAAACAATCCCAATGCACATAGACTTTTTCATCAAAAATCCCCAAATAATATTACAAACCCTAATTCCTTCAATCCTTCAAAATTAACCAGAATAACCATGAGTACCAAACCTGAGATCATAGATCTCACAACAACATCCTCATCATCATCCTCATCATCTAGTGAAGATACCAATTCATGGTTTCACTATTTTCCAAAGCCATATTCACTACCAAAGAAGTCACCTTTTCTCTCCTCATCAGAAGATGAAAGTGTTGAGAAACCAAGTGTATCTGCTGAAGATTCTGATGAATCCTATAATGAGGGAACATCTTACTCCCAACCCTCAGCACCTAGACCTCAACGAAGGCCACGAGCCAAAAATCCACCACTTCCTATGGGAAGAAAGGTGGTGCTTGGTCTCTCTGCATCATGTTTTGGTGCATCATCACATATCGTATTGAGGAACGGAAAAAGGAAAATGATGTAAGTTGATGTATGATTGAAAGAGTAGATGATGCGCAAATGACAATCTTTCCTTCTCATCTCTCTACCACAATCAGCTTCAGCTTCTTCGTTTTCATCAATCCATCCTCTCCATTTTGATCCTTAGCATCTGTTAGGGTTGGTTATGCTTATCACACCAGCATATCCATCATATAGTACCAAAAGATGTGAGCGATCGTGCATATCCAACAGCTATTAGTGTGAAAGATGTGAGCAGCCATACTCATCGTGCTCATCTTTAGATGTTGGGATAGATGATATGTAATAGATTAGGACTATTAAATCATGTAGATGCTTTTGATGTTGCTAGTACTCTGTAATCTGTAAGCTGTAAACTGTTTCTTGAATGAATGAATGATCTATTTGCTTCTGTACTTCTTTTGATTGAATCATATAACTTCAGTACTTCAACTTCAGAGGAAACAAATAACACACTTCAGCACAATGAATTCAGTGGAAACCAGCTTAAGCTTTCTTGACCATATCTCAACTGATCAGGGACAACCATTCTGCAAAACAAACACAGAAACATACACAAACCAACAAAGAAACACACTAAATTTACATTAGCAGGTTAGAGTTAGTTAAAAACTATCAAATATACAAAATTACATAGCAAAATAGCAAAATTTAAAGTTATACACAAATCCTCCCCTGAGGCATATGCCTCCCCTGAGGCCTATGCCTCCCCTTAAACTTTGCAGTTAAGGGTTAAGCATGCCAATATGGACCACAAGGTGTTGAAACCTTGGTCCTTCAAAAGCCTTTGTTAACAGATCTGCCACATTATCATCAGTATGAATTTTGACCACATTTATCAAATTTTTATCATATGCATCTCTTATAAAGTGGTGCCTGATTTCAATATGTTTTGTTCGACTGTGAAAAACTGGATTTTTAACAATGCATATGGTACTTTGATTATCAATAAAAATTGTTGTGTTCATGAAATTATACCCATAATCCAACAACTGATTTTGAATCCAAAGAACCTGTCCACAGCAATTAGCAGCAGCCACATACTCTACTTCAGTAGATGAGGTAGCCACAATACTTTGTTTCTTGCATTGCCAAGAAATCAATCTCTTTCCAAGGATT
Source organism: Chrysanthemum seticuspe (assembly GCA_019973895.1). NCBI lineage: Eukaryota > Viridiplantae > Streptophyta > Magnoliopsida > Asterales > Asteraceae > Chrysanthemum > Chrysanthemum seticuspe. Next base: position 344,154,683 of record BPTQ01000007.1, on the reverse strand, counting down.
TGGCAACCTCCAGTGGTGGACCTCCTATCCAGATTAGCACCAGCATAGTCACTATCACTATAAGCTTCTAACTTAAAAGGAGACTCTTTTGGGTACCAAAGACCTAGAAAAGGTTGGCCTTTAAGGTACTTAAAGATCTTCTTAACAGCATTGAGATGGGAAGTCAGTGGAGTAACTTGATGTCGCGAACAAACACTCACAGCAAAAGTAATATCAGGCCGGGAAGCTGTTAAATACATCAAAGACCCAATCATAGACCTGTATAAATGAACATTCACAGGTGGATCAGCTTCATTATTGGTCTTTGACTTTGGAGCTTCATAAGGTGTAGTAGCAGTCCTTACACCCTCCATACCAAACTTCTTCAAGATGTCCCTCACATATTTGTCCTGACTGATAAAGATACCATCAGGTTTCTGCTGAACTTGAAGACCCAAAAAGAAAGTCATCTCTCCCATTGCACTCATCTGAAACTCTCCCTTCATAAGCTCCTCAAACTCCCTGCACCAAGCTTCCTTTGTGGATCCAAAGATAATGTCATCCACATAGACTTGCACAAGAATAATATCAGAGGAATTCTTCTTTAGGAAAAGAGTCTTATCAATTGCACCTCTTCTGTAACCATGCTTCAGCAGAAATGTAGAGAGCCTAGCATACCAGGCTCTGGGTGCCTGATGTAGTCCATAGAGAGCTTTGACCACCTTATAAACATGATTCGGATGATCTGGATCTTCAAATCCTTTAGGTTGAGTGACATACACCTCCTCTTCAATTTCACCATACAAGAAGGCTCCTTTAACATCCATTTGATAGACCATAAAGCCCATATAGGATGCATAAGCTAAGAAAATCCGTATAGCCTCAACTCTTGCCACTGGTGCAAACACTTCATCATAATCTATCCCCTCCTCTTGTCTATAACCCTGTGCAACTAACCTGGCTTTGTTTTTAATGACAACACCTCTAGCATCTCTCTTATTCTTCAGAATCCATTTTGTCCCAATAGCATACTTCCCATCAGGTAGTGGTACCAATATCCAAACCTGCTGATTTCGAAATTGTTGCATCTCATCCTGCATTGTTTCAAGCCAACTTGAATCTTCAAGAGCCTGAGTAACACTGGTTGGTTCCACTTGTGAAAGAAAACAAGCAAACAGACAATGTTGATAGTCTGTGTGATTGTCTCTCTGCTGATTTGAGACATAAGAGACAAAAGCCACCTGTCCATATTTAGAACGTGCCACAGTACCTCTTGTTCTAACAGGTGCATGAGGATCACCAATAATATTAGACTGTGGATGAACATTGTTGATCCTTGTAGTTGTGGTGGTGTTGACATCAATGGAAGAATCAAGATTAGTCACAGTAGGTTCAAAGTCAGTATCATAGGAAGGAGTGTTGAAGATGCCTGCCTTAGGTAAATGATGACCAAGATCTGAAGGTTTTGGAAACCTTGTATAGGGTTCACCAAGATCTGTTGACACTTTAGTGAATGGAGTAGAGTCAACATGTCTTTCAGCCGAATTGGAGAGGTGAGGAGAAACAGATTCCCTTTCAGCAGAATTGGAGTTTCTGCCGAGTGCTTCATTTGACCCTTCTTCAACATTCCTCTCAGCATCTAAATTGGCTGCATACTCTTGTTTCTTCAGTCTGGCAAGGTCCTCAGCATAATAGAATTCATCTTCACCCACATCAGTATAATCTTTAGAAGTGTCACCTACAAAATTGTTAGGAGAGAAGGAAGGCACTACAATGGGTTGTTCATCATCAGACCCACTGTCAGAATGAGCATCCAAAGTGTCTGAATGAGGAGTTGGAGATGCTTCAGAATCTGCATTTTGATCAGCCTTATGTCTAGCATAACCCAAGTAATCAGTTAAGTAGTCAAGATCAAATGACCAAACATGACCCTGGCCTTGAACATTAGGCTTGTCTTCAAGATACCTCAGATTCAATGTCTCCTCAATCTTCTTTGCAGATACATTGTAAACTCTGTATGCCTTACTATGAGCAGAATACCCCACAATGTAGCCATCATCAGCTTTCTCATCAAATTTGCCCAAAGGATCACTGGTATTTAAGATTGTCACCTGGCAGCCAAACGGTTTAAGGTAATGAATAACAGGAACTTTTCCAAAGAGAAGTTCATATGGTGTTTTAAGATGTGGTCTAGTAATGGACACTCTATTGAGTACATAACAAGCTGTACCAACAGCCTCAGTCCAAAACATGGTAGGAAGTTTAGAGTCTGCTAGCATTGATCTTGCAGCCTCTATTAAGGTTCTATTTTTTCTTTCTGCCACCCCATTTTGTTGAGGGGTTCTTGGAGTGCTATAGTCCCTTTTTATTCCCTTTAACCTGCAGAGTTCTATAAGAATGGCATTTTTGAACTCTGTACCATTATCACACCTAATTCCTTTCACCTTTTTGTTCAACTGATTCTCAATAAGGGTAATGAAGTCTTTTAATACTTCAGATGTTTCATCTTTGGTCCTTAGAAAGAATACCCAACAAAATTTACTAAATCCATCAGTGATCACCAGACAAAAATATTTATGATCAATGCTTCTCACTTTAGTTGGACCAAACAGATCCATATGAAGCAGCTGAAGAGGTTCAGAAATAATGGTTACTGCTGTAACAGGAACACCTTTGTAAGAGGCTCTGTGCTGCTTTCCTTTGTTGCATGCAACACAGTTATGATCATTGGTGAATACTTTGGCAGGAAGACCTTGAACTAGGCCCAGCTTGGAGAGCTGGTTGATGGTCTTGAAATTGACATGGGCCATCCTTCTGTGCCATTTGGTGGACTCATCCACAGATGCTTTAGCCACCAAACATGTTAAGTCACCTGCTGGTTTGACATTAGTTAAGTTGAATGTATACAGATTGTGACTACGAGGAACCTTCAGCAGAATTGAAGTTTCTTCTGGGAGTTTGAAGTCTTTAGACAGCACAAGACATTCATCCTCTGTGAAGAGTACTTTGTTCTTAGTGTCACAAATTTGTGAGACTGAAAACAAATTGAAGTGTTGAAGTTCCTTAACATAGTAAACATTCTCAAAGTCCAGCTGAGGTGTTTTGATGGTCCCTTTTCCAGTAATTCGTCCATCACTTCCTCCAAAGGTTACATTGCCTCCACCTTCAATAGGTATAAAGTTATGCATCATGTCCCTGTTTCCTGACATACTTCTAGAACAACCACTGTCAACAATTCCAACATCTTTATGCTTAAGGGGATGATCCTACAACAACAAAAAAATATACAGAGAATTAGTACACTATGGAGGCTCAAGTCATTGCTGACTTAAACCTGCCTTGTGGATCATATGAGTTGTGCCAAGTAGAAGTATAGGATCCACTATTGTTCTTGGGTTTCCAATGAAACTTAGGTCTCTGTTTATTCCAAGAACAACCTGCTGAGGTCTTGACAGCAGTATCCCAATACCCTCTTCCATTAGTCATAGGGTTTATATATCTAGGCCAAAAACCAAAAATATTCACTGGTTGGTTGAACATATGGTTTTCCAAAAGATCTTCTCCAAGGAAAAGAAGTATTATAAATAGCAGCTTGTGGAACATAAGGTGGTATATCATTAACATTGTTCCACATTGGTCTAGATTTCCTAGAATCACCACACCTACTCATTCTTTGCTCATGATAATCACAATCCTTAATTAAATGAGATTTACTTCCACACACAAAACATTTCTTCTGAACCGAAGATTTATTCAAACCAAAAGAAGTATTCTTACAAGCAGAAGTATTTAAACCAAAACCATGAAAAGAATTGTTTTTAACAGTATTATTATGTAAAGAATTAAAAAGCAAGTCTTCAGAGGCAACTGTCTTGGAAGGGCATTCCTTGGCAGCAACTCTGTCATGCTTATTGGTAGTCTTGGGTGCAGGCAGGGGTGAAGACTTGGGAAGGTTAGACTTGGGAAGGTCAGACTTGTCATTTGAATCACACTCTGTAGACCCTTGCTTGGAGGACTTGTCACTGTTAACACAAGAGACAAAGTCATTAGTAGAAGTATTAGGGTCAGGCAAGTCTTTTGACTTTTTGCCATACAGATGGTGTGATCCATCAAAGTCATTAAGAGTGGAAAGGTCAATGGGCATGTGCTCACCTCTAATTGGTCCACGAACAGCATGTAGATCACCTTCTTTCACAAAATTAGCTAGGCCTGCTGGTGTAGATTTACGTGTGTCATCCCTAGCTTCTAAGCCTACATATTTCTTAAAACCTAAGGCCACTGTAGAATTGGGAGCTTGACTGCTATAAATGAGACTAGCCAACTTATTACCATTCATCATCCACTCATTATTCCTAGCAATTTCCTCCTTAAGTTTCTCCTTAAGCTCTAGATTTTCTGACTCTACATCTGCTCTTAACTTCTCAGACCATTTTAATTCATTTGTAGCACATTCGAGATCTCTTTCTAAAACACCTATTTTCTCACCATAAGCTATTTCATTCTTTTGTAACCAAACCTTTTGTCTTTCTAGTGTTTTTAAAGCCTGTTTATAAGCTTCTACTTCCACATAGCATTCATTATATTTTGGTTCCATAATATCATAAGCTTGTTTGAGTTCATTATAACGCTCACTACAACCAAACAAACAGTTTTGTACCTGAGAGATGCCCATCAAGGCAATCTGATCATGCCTATCCTCTGAAGTACAGCCTGCAATCAACCCAACATTATCCGAACCATCATTATCAGACTCCTCATGTAGTTTCCAGTCCACATTGCTATCAAGAGTGACCAACGCAGTTGAGCCCTTTGAAGTTCCTGCATCCTTCTGATACTGCTGATAAGTAGAGTATCGTACTTCATCACCAGCTTTCCTGTCTTTGCATTCTCTAGAAAAGTGACCTATCTGTTGGCATGTGAAGCATTTAACCTTCCTTTTATCAAACCTTACTGGATCGCGTCCTTTGAATCCAAACCGTCTGCCAGCTTTGCGCTCAAAGGTCTTGATATCCATGGAAAGCATGGCCACTTGCTACCTCAGCTTCATCTCTTCAAACTCAAGTGGGTCCACTTGATCAAAATCCTCATAAGCCAGTTCCTGCTGAGGATCATAATCAGCAAAGAAAGATCCAAGAACATCTTCCATAATTCCACTGGATCTAGGAAGAGAGCTTGGTGAAGGAGCAGCATTAGATGATGATGGATATGGGCTTGGACCATAGCTAGACTTTGGAGTAGAGGCTCCAACAAATGCAGTATGACTAGCAGTAGAAGATGATCGAAAGGGGCTTCTAACATCATGTTCAAGAGCTTTAAGTTTGTTATAAAGCTCATCAAAAGTCATCATGTCCAAACCACCTTTAGCTTTTAAAGCTATGCTTACATGTAGCCAGGAAGGAGGTAATGACCTCAGAAACTTAGAGTTACAGTCATCATTATCCGGCTTAGCCTGTAGCTGATTCAACTGACTTAAGATCTTGTGAAACTTATCATAGCCCTTGTGAATTCCTTCCTCTTCAGAGATCTGAAAGTCCTGAAACTGTTGTCTTAGCATCGACTTCTTCAGTCTTCTGGACTCCTCATTCCCACCGAACTTCGCCTTAATCGCTAACCAGATATCTTTGGCATCTTGCATGAAGTGAAAATCACTTAAGTGATCCTCAGGAATAGCTTGCAGAAGAATAGTTCTGACCTTTGTTTCTCTCTGAACTGCCAGCAACTCTTCAGCAGTTTTGGGAGGAACATTCATCATATTACTAGCAGCATCCGTGGTAGTCCTCTTCAAACTGTTCCCTTTCAAAATTACCTGCCATAGATTCCAATCAATGTTGGAGATCCAGTTTTGCATCTTCATAGCCCAAAGATCATATTCCTCCCTTTTAAGGTAAGGAAACTTAGCATTGCTATTAGACAGACTTAGTTGCTGCAGATGGGTGGAGTTTTGGTTGTTGGTGAGTTCAGTATCAGCATCTGAACCAGGCATGATGTTTTGTTATGGTTGTATGGGTGTTTAGAAAAAGCTTGTCCTTAGTATCGTAGAGACTCTCACGAGGCTCTGATACCACTTGTTGAAACAGACAAAGACCTTGATAGATCTTGAGCTCGTGGATCGTTATGTATGCCTATGTAATCACAAGCACAATAAAAGACAATCTCTACTACTAATGTTTATCAGCGGAATATAAACACAAGTAACAAATAACTAAGAACTTCTTGATCCTCTATGGATCTTTTTATTAATTAAAACTGAGTTTTTCCAATCGATACATAAACCTTTCTAATGTGTTCCTTTTATAGATAAAGAACCCTAAACAATATCGCTAAACCGTTTTCCAAGAAACGTATAATCATAAAACTAAATAAGATATACACAATCACTTCCTAATAAAGCTCATGTATATCCACACTAAATAAACTAAACACGGAATAGACACTTCCGCAGAAACAAACTAATCACTATTAAACTTCAGTAGAATAAGTCTTCGGCAGAATCCACTTCACTTCAGTAGAAACACTTCGGCATTAAGTTCAGCATAATCCAGACTTTCAGATAATTCCCAACAATAATCTTTACTACATTGTTATTCCATTCCTTGATTCCTAGGATTACAATTTTCATCTTTAGAAGTTGAGCTCAAATGGGTTTGTCACAATTTGTTACCACATTGTTTTCTAAGATAATCTAAATCAAAGAATTAACATTGTTAATACAAATTAAACTCATTCCTTGAATTCAATGAAGATGTTTTGAGCAAAATTGTGATCAATACCATTAGGTTACTATTCACACAATTAACACCACATTGTGGTTTTGTTGTATAGGAACAATCATGCCTAGCAACCGCCAACAAGATTACCATGATACCGCCCACTACATCCCAATGTACCATCGTAAGGAATACCTAAGCCCGGAGGATAGGAAAGCATTCAAGATGCTAGAAAAGATTCTTTTTCATGAAGGCCGTGTGGTTGAACCATCATTCCTCGCAAACACCAACATCCGACAAGTCTTTGGAGGAATTAACTTTGATTGCCTCTTGGACATTAACGAGCAAATTTGTCCAGTGTTCGTGCTTGAATTTTACAAGACAATGAGAATCGTTAGGAATGAAGACGGGACCATCTCAATAGCCTTCATCATCAATGAGCATGAGTACACCCTCTCTCTTGTAGAAATTGGAAGGATACTCCGTGTCCCATATCAAGGAGTGTGCATGTATTCCAATGAATGGTCTTTGGCGGAGCTACATGACATGGTAGATCATTATGAAGAATACTTCACGAGAATCCCGGAAGCAACCACGGTAAGGGATACCGTCTTCATGGAAAGAGCATCTCCATCAAGGGTCACGAGAAAATCCAAGGTGATCTATAGGTATCCATTTCAAATTGAGCTTTCAGAAATGTTCCTGTTGTACAAGAAATGGGAACTCGTGGTAAAGGAGAATGTGCTTTGCTTAGGATGGAATAAAGATCATCCCAATGCGTGCTTAAGTTTCATGATTTATTGCCTTGTGACCGGCACTCACTTCAACCTCGCTTATTACATGGTAAAAAGAATGGCGAGTGTGAAAAGCATGGACAAGATGGTACTCCCTTATGCAATGCTCTTGACCAGTCTAGCAAACTTCATATTTGCTCTAGATCCTTCTCCTTATTCCTTTGACCATAGTTTTTGCAACAAGGTCATGGTGCCGCTATCCGATGGAAAGACTACAAGGATCATGGTGGATGGTAAGAGACCTCACCTACCAACAGATTCATCGGATGAAAGGGGAAAGACAAAGAGAAGGAGAAGGAAGTAGCAACCCCCTTGGCAACATCGATCTCGACCCTTTAGATTACATCAATCAACTGCAGGACATTCCAAGCCCATCACAAGAGTGGCAACAAACTAAAGGGATATTCAAGTGTTTTGCTAACTTCTTGAAGAAAAATAAGTAGAGATGGTGGGATGAAGAGTGAAGGGTATGAAGATGGAGATGAAGACGGGAGTGAAATGGAAGGAGGTGTGGATGGAAGGTAGGTCATAGGACCTTAATTTGTGAAAACAATTTCTAAAACAATGGTCTGTAAACATCTTAACAATATTTATGTAGATTAGGATGTAGCTTGTAGGAATTTCCATGATTTGGCATTAGACACTTTAACTTAGGAACTAGTAAAATGAGATTTTATGACGACTTGATCCTATTCAAGTAGTCGTTATCACTCATTTTTTGTTACCTTTTAGTTCTCCCCATTTGCTATGCGTTATACTTGTTGTTTGCATGTGTTTACTGATTGTAGAAATGCTTAGGATAAGCATTTGCTAAGAGTGCAAAAACCGCACAATTGCTGAGAAGCTACTGGTCAGCAGTAGCCGGATCCCTAGCCTATAACTAGCTGGATCCCTCAAATGAGGGAACCGTGGGATTCGGGCAAACATATACCAAATACAGATCATTTTACATCAAACTTGTTCCCTAGATCACATCATTCTAGCTAAACATGATCCTTTAAACTACTTAAGTCTTCCTCAAGCTCATTAGGTCTCACACTCACCCATAGCTAACTTATGATCAAATTCAAAGTGCTTTTGATTTGTCAACTCACCATAACTTACCATATTTCCGCTCCAATGCTCACACATTTTTCCTCACATCTGAAAACACTTAGCTTGATATTTCTCTCAATTTTAGCAAATTGATGTTAGTCATCCTTACCTTAAAATAGCCTTAAAACAAGTTTTTCATTTCTTTTTATTTTTTAGGAATTTTTCTAATTTCTTTTAAGTCATCATCTGATCTCTAGGATCAATTGCCATCATTTTTCATACTCAAATCAATGAGTATCATCCTTAAACATTTAGTTACACTCTCAAAAAGTCCACTTTCCTACCAATACCATCATTAAGTATCCTCACTCCTTGTGGTTGGACATTTATGTCACCTATCACTTAAGACATCTAAGGAAAGTCAAACCCTCAAGATTTATAGGCACTAAACCTTACAAGAGCATAATCACTTCACCATATTTATGTCTGACAGACGGATCCCTGGTTTATAACCAGACGGATCCCTAGTGAGAGGGATCAATGGGATCCGTGTCTACAGAAAGCTTCTAATCAGCTTTTCTTTCAAAATTCAAACCATCTTTGGTAATCTAAACACTTTTGCTTACCATTTAATGATTCCTTAGAGCTGAACAACACCATAGTTGACCTTGGTGCATGCCAAATTTTCTTAGTGGACATGAATTTAATTCATTAGTTCAAATTCATCCTTTATAAACCAAACACTCTTGAGAGCTTAAGTCACCATTCCTACCACAATCCTAAAAATCAGTAGTCGAAGACTGCTACTACAACCTCAACTTCACTATGACTAAAGCGTCTAGCAAGAATTCTTCAACCAAAGGTTCATCCAAAAGGAATACTCATATGGTCCATGAGATATCATCCACCGAGTCATCACCCGTAAGATGTCCAAATGTTAGAATCCCACCTCAACAATCTCAATCAACAATAGCCAAAAGAACCGCAGGAATTAGTATTAGACCTTTAGAGTTAGGAAAGGCTTCATCAAGCTCTAAACCAAACGCGCCTAGTTCTAGTAAAACGCCTAAGCCTTCATTCCTAGAACATAGACTACATTCCTTTACCAATCCTCTTTCTCATCCAAATCTCTACTCGTTAGAGCAATTACCACCGAGAACTTCCCACTCACCAACCTTCTCGTTAAATAAGGAACCACCTACATCACCAAATAGTCCACCTTTGGAGACAAGGAACCACCAAGGACCTAATCATATAGAAGACCTTCCATTACCACCACCTTCATTCTTAGTAGAACCTCATCCTACATTGCTCAATGTACCTCCACCATCATTTGTGGAGCCTCCTCAAAACAACCAATCTCCTCCGGTTCCTAGTCATGAAAATAATTGCTCCAATTGTCAAATCAGCCTAGGACTTGTTCAAGAAGTACGAAATGAGTTACATTTCATGTTTAATCATCTTCTTGAATGATTGGAGAAAATCAACAAGTCTACTCATCCTTAAATTCAAGCACATTGTTGCTCTTTAAGTTTTTGGTCAAATATTAGAATTACTAGAAAATATATTACATGGTTAAATCATTCTCTTAGTTTTAGAGATTTGTAGATCATCTCTCGTATTTTATTGAATGAGATTACATGTTTTATGCCATATTGTCTTGAGTGTATGTTTGGTGCTTTATTACATATCTCATTTTGATGTTAACATCATTTGTTACATCACCATTGTTGTATTTTGTTTACAGTCAGACGGATCCCTCTACTTTGCCTAGACAGATCCCTCCAAGGAGGGAATCGTGGGATCCGTGCAACAGAAGACTTGTTTACTACTAACTTGAGTCTTATTTGCAGGAAATTATGCATTATATACTTGTTTTCTAACCTTTGTTTTGTAGATTTTCAATATACACATGAAGACTTTGACACCCTATGCTAGGGGGAGTTTCGTGTCAAAGCGATACATTGCAAAATCATTTGCAATATATTTCACATTAGGATTACGTTACATGACGTCCCTTTGCAAAGTTGCAATCATCAAGGGGGAGCATATTCGTCACAAAGACGAAACCATTTGCAAACATAGATGCAATGCACTAGTTTAGTATCTCTTCTTACTTGACGCCCTCACAAAGGGATGGACTCGTCAAGGGGGAGATAAGACGAGAACACTTCCCGTCACTTGCTCTCTATATTTTTACTTTTTCCTTCCTTTTACATGTTTTTCTTAAAACAAGGTGTTAGTTTCTTTTCGACGCTCTTTTTGTTTCGAAAAAAAAGGGAGAAGAAAGAAAAAACTCCAATTCAAGCTTTTACAAATTTTAGTTTTTCCTTAAAATAATTTAATGTTTTGTCATAAAAAAAGGGAGATTGTTAATACAAATAAGCCATAAAAACGTTTATTTATATTTTACGATCTTCTAATATTTTGTCGATAACAAACGTAAAATCATTTTAATGAAACAAATAAAATACGTAAATGTTTTGAACCAATAGTTTACTAACACACTTACATTTTCACATAAAACACTAAACAAGTAATAGTGATTTTATGATTTAGTAATACATATGTACAACTAGTTTTTACACATTCGGTAGATATATACATAAATTGTATGTATTATACAATGGGTAGAATTTTAAGTATTTGACCCATTAACCAAATACATTGAATGTAGTTGGGTTTAACCCAAAGTCAATGACCCATACCCATGGAGCATAACCCATAACCCATTGCATGACATCATGCATAAGTCATGAATGGGTATTATCTATGACCCATGGATTTAACCCATGACCCATGAACTAGATACATTGCACATACTAGATACAATGTATCTACTTGGATACCCATGGTACAAAGTCTAGGACCCATGACCCATAACCCATGACCCATAACCAAAACCTACGGGCAAAGAGGAGCGTCCCATGGTTCCCCCAGTTTACACTGGACGGATCCCTCAAGCAAGGGATCCGTGGAACAGTAGACTATTTTCTTCTATAAATACTGAGCCATTTCTTCATTTTGGGTTGCCACTCCCATACATACTTTCTCCTAATATTGTAAACCTTCTAACCTCAGATCCTAAGGATCTCTCTATGTAGCTTCTGTTTTGTTTTTGTGTGATTCTCTAGGTTCCTCTTAAAGGCGAGATCACCATCTCTTGAAGTCGAGCAAGCTCAAGTCTATGAGTTGCCATGCTTCGTCATCATCAAGACTACTGAGGTTCTCTTGTTGATAGTTCTTTATTCCTCCATAGAAGTGTTGTGTCAAAGGCATTAGTGAAGGATGCCAAAAGAGTCAAGACGAAAGCATTAGTGAAAGGTGCTTAACTTCCGTGTCAAAGGAATTAGTGAAGGATGCCAAAAAGAGCCAAGATGAAGGCATTAGTGAAAGGTGTTGAACTTCCGTGTCAAAGGCATTAGTGAAGGGTGTCTAGAAGTCAAGTCAAGAGGCATTAGTGAAAGATGCCAAGGGTGTACAATCAATAAGGTGTATCAATGTACAAATAGAGATAGGTTGTGTCCAAGGACTTTGATATACTTGATGATGTTGTAACAAGGAGTGGGTCTCCTTTTGGGATAGGTTTTGTGTAATGTTGGGTAGTAGTTCCTCCTTTGTAATGGAACTTGGTATCTAGCCTTGTACCGGATAAAGGGTAGGCGACGTTTTTGATAGGTGTGGTTCTACCTTGTGGAAGAACCCGGTGTCTAGCCTAGTACCGGAAAAAGAGTAGGCGACGTTGTGAAGGCTTCTCCGCCACAAGGAGTTGGTGTCGTGTAGTGATTACAAACTCTCGAGTAGGTGACTCAGGGAGTGGAGTAGGGCAAGGAAGGTGTCCTTGTATCCGAACCACTATAAACACTCGTGTCGTGGTTATGTGTTTCTTACTCTTTATCTTTCCATTACACATTTACATGTCTATCTAGCAATGTCCAACATACACATATAAATAGATTGACATAACACGATCTAAATTTTTTAAAACGATGTTTAATCGGTAAAACTATTAAACCCCCCTTCTAGTTTTCGACAGGGAGATCATCTTGAAGCAACTTAGGTGGAGGTGGAATGTTTAGCTTATCAGTTGTACTTCTGATCCACTAAATTTTTTGAGAAAGATTGGCAATAGCTGAAGAATGTATTTCAACTTCTTTTTTCTTGCGATATCATGAACCTAAACCCATTCAGAAAACCCAAGCTTTCTTAGAGTAAAGTTAGTATATACTTTAAAATTCCTAACTTCATTGCTCTTTGTAACAGTCATTGTTACCTTCTCGTTTCTTTCAACCTTGTAAGTTAGATCAATGATGGGTTGATCCTATGCTCTAAAAGATGTGATCTTCATATGTTCAGCCTTATATTTTCCAACTCATCTTTCTTCTTTGCACTAAAACTTTCTAGTATTCTTTTGTTGATCCTAATTTGAAATAGATCGACTTAGAAGTAGTATCAGACTTTCCATGGACTTTGCATAGGTTTATAAGTAAAATAGTTGAGCACAAGATTTTAGTGTTTAATATATCGTGATCTGATACCACTTTTTGATCCCAATAACACTACGATCCAATTCCTTATCTTGTCAAGAATTAGTTATACTAGATAAATCTAATACAACTATTATAGAAACTGTCTTGAATGTCGTTAAAGATTAAGTGGAATTTAATCTTTAATCTTTAGAAGTATTATCAATGTAAAAGTAAACACAATTCAACAAACAAGCCTCAATATTATCAAAAATAATAATACGAATACTCAACAGTCCCGTGTGTAATTTTTTAGCTTGTTTGTGTTGTGTTTTTGGTCTGACTTTCTGTCGTCAAAAAACTGATTATTCCTTAGCTTGTAAAATGTTTAGTTATATTAGATAAATCTAACACAATTATAGTATAAACTGTGTTTGAATATATTGATGATTATGCGGAATCTAATCTTTAATATTATGAAGAATTGTTAATGAAACAGTAAAACAATGAACATATAATTCGACAAACAAACAAGCTCCAATATTATAAATAATAATACGAATACTCTCAAAGTATTAGGGTTACAAAACCTTGAAGCTAAGAATTATATGACTTTTTTATACATCAAACTCTATGCCCTAGAACCTCATTTTATATACCAAGGAGTCCTACTCGGCTTACAATACTTTCCTAAGTATATAAAATCTTTTCTATAAATATCTAATACATATTTCATTAGCAGTACTAACAAAATGCCTAACAGTACTAACTTACATAGCAGTTGTAAGCAATAGTCTTAACCTTGAACATCACTAAGTTTGTACTAGCAGTATTAACTTTGCACTGGTAGTTTTAACTAATAGTCTTAACCTTGAACAACACTAAGTTTGTATTAGCAGTCTTAACTTTGCCCTGGCAGTTGTAACTTCACTTAGCATATATTCATTGAAGTTCCTCAGCAACACTAACTTCATCTGAGCAACATTATTACCAATGTGAGCATCAGTTGATCAAACATCATCAAGAAGGCTTTTAATCCCAACAATCCTCCCCTAAACTTGATTTTCTTATTCAAAAGCATCAAGTTTCTTCATTCAAAGCTTAATAAACATCAGGAGGATGCTTCTAAACACTTCATTTCTTGATAAGTTGTTTCAACATTTTCTTACAAATCTGATAGGCCATTTACTTTCATATTCCATTTGAAGCTTTTTCTTCATCATCATATCAATTGTAGGTGGTGTAAGGGGATATGTCTTCTCCACCAACATGTAGACCTGTATAGACTGCATCATTAAGGAATGAACTCCACATGAGTCATATAGCTTCAAGTTCAATACTTTATATCCTCGCTAAGCCTTCCATATTTCATCCTCTACATGTGGTTCAAACATGGTTTTTTTATTACCCCATAATAGCAAGTCATAGTCTTCCACTGGCTTTGTTGACCCATACTTAGCTTTTACCAATTTCCACAGATCTTCCAAATCTTCCTCGTCAAAACTCTTTAGCCTCTGACGGAAGAACATATACATATGAGATTTTCCATCAGCTCTTATGATTTGGTACTAGCTTTTCTTTTCTTCTTTATACACCTTCCAGTCAATAATCCTTGGAGGCTTAACAGTCAAAGGAATAGCATCAATTGCTACTTCTTCTCCATCTAAAATAATTTCGATTATTTGTTTAAGCTCAACTGTTTCTTGATCATCATCCACCTTTTTCTTCTTTGTGACCTTTTGTTCTAACTCTGTCTCTGCTCTCTATTCACTACCTTCCACCAGCTCTGTTATTAAGTCAACAAATGTGTTTACCCTTTTCATTGCTCTGTCAAACATCTCTTGGATATTCTCAGACTTAAAATGTGTTAAATCTTTAAGCTTTCATCCTTTCATGTTTTTTAGGTAAGTGCACATTACCTTTCTCTGTTGAGCTTTTGTTTTTGGTTTATTCCTCTTCTCTTCTGCTCTCTTGGATGCAAATTACTTTTTCTTTTTCTCTAAGAGTTGTACAAATAATTTAGCCTTTTCAGCATCAGACAACTCTTCTTGTTCTTCTACTTGCAGTCTTTCAGCCAATTGATGATCAACATCAATCTTTGCCTGTATATCATCCTATCTGTTAGTCAAGGCAATGTTGGCTTCTTCTTTCTTAGCTGCAAGTCTTTCTTCCTCATCAAATTCAGTTTGTAGTCTTTGAGCAGTTTCTTCATCAAGCCTAATTTGATCTTTCTTCAACTTTGAAGGTTCACAGGCTCAGTTTCTTCTATTAAAAATTCTTTGCATTTTTCCTGTGAATGACATATTCCCTATAGTTGTTGTGAAGATATTTTAGTTGTTGTTGTAGTTTCACCCAACTCTTTGAAGACAACCCCTTTTGTTGGTGGTTTTGTACTTTTAGATCAGCAAGAGTTTGAGCCAGGGTAATTTCATTAGCAGTTATTGTAGTTTTTGTAGCAGCACTAACTCTTTCACTAGCAGCACTAACTGTTACACCATCAGCACTAACTTGAGTGGTACTAAATCTTTCTTAAGGTATGTCTAATCTAATTAGGGGGATGGGAGTAGGCATCGTAACCTTGATCTTCTTTGGTTCCAGTTCACCTGTTTTGACTTCCTCAATAGAGACCCAGGGTAGCTGATGCTCCTCCTCAGATGATGAAGGGTTTATTGTATCAAGGGATGCATTAGTGATGGGTGAAGTTTCGTCTCTGTTTGATTTGGGATATTGCATCTTGATCTCCTTTTCCACCTCAACAAGAACATTAGGAGGACTTATTTTTGTTTCAACAGATGCTTTTCCTATCAAAACATTCACCAACTTTTCCAATATTTTGTTGTTTCTTCGACGTTCTCATTCACATCTATCATGGAAGCTGGTGCTTTAAAGAAATCAGTAGGAAGATGCATAGACTTCTTGATACTCTTCTTAAACAAAGTGATAAGTTTGAGAATGAGGGTGTTGGTGGTAGCAAGCTTGTCAGTTGATTCAGTCCATCGTTGATCAACACGCTTGCGAATGCTGTCTCAATACCTTTTCTATGAGCCATGTACCTTGTTTCAATGTTCGAATCTAAAATTTTGATATCTCTGGAGAATGGAATCAAAACCTTCTTAAATTTTTTGGGCTTGAGTAATTGGGCTATCAATTGAGGAAACTCTGCATCAAGGGATTTTGCTATATGTTTAGGGATTTTCCTCATTCAGAGTGTGTGTAAACAGAGTAGCAAGCTTTTCAGCAAGAATTTTGCTCAGCTTGTTGCTTACATTTCTGACATTAGCAGCTAGGAAATCAACTATTGAAGTTAGTGTTTGGAGGTGAGCAGCAAGAGTGATGTCTTCAATTAAAGGAGTAGTTGATTGTTTAGATGCCCAAAGCTTTACAACAACAAGTTCCTGCACATTATGTGGTGGTTGTTGTTGTTCTTTCCAGAGCTTATTACCCGATATCGTCACGAAGAGTCAGTGAAAAATACCTTAATAGACGACGAAGAGGTGATGGTGTCAGAAGCAAAAGCTAACACCGTCACAGAAAGATAACTATATATAATTTCACATTGTTTTCATTATTCGTGTACAATAATTGGGATATAAATCTTGGACGACTTTTGTGATGTTTTTACCGTTTTTTCCAGCCTTGTAAACTTTATATAACATCAAGATAAGTTTGATTTATTCAATTAAATCATGTTTGTTTGTGTTGATTATATCTTTGCTTCTTTGTTGATATTTATGCTAGGCTAGGTCTCTTAGTATTTATTAGGGTTTACATGAAACTTATTTAGTTTATAATTCTTATTTCTTATTGATTCCTTGATTGATTGATGCGTGTGATTCAAGCAACTAATTGCGAAACTTTTTTACTAGCATGTTCGTATAATTAATTGCCTAAAAGCGACTATCTATTAAACCTGGTTACAACTCGTCCGTCTAGTTAATCGCCTAAGAACACTAGCTAGATACCTGGATAACTTGTGCATCTAGTTCCCACATTCCTTGAGTTGATTGATTAAAGAAACTAACTAAAAGAATTGTCTAATACCCGTCCCTCTAGCAATTAGCTAGGATACCTGGTTATCACATATCCCTTTAGCTAGAACTGTTATATAGGAATTTCAGGCATTTGTTAAATTAAAGAGTAAAAATCAATATGTATAATTGGATATCTAGCAAGGAGTAGTGCACTCTATATAAATATGACTTCCCTTCTTATTGTTTGCATCAAAATTTAATTTTCTCGTTATTTTACTTTTCTCGCATTTAGGTTATATATTAGTTTAAAACAAAATCCTTCAAAACCCGATTTTTACTTGATTTTTAATAAATATAAAGTACCAAAAATACTCGTTTCCCCCTTTTAGATCAAATCATCATACATCTGGAACCTACCTCCCTATTCCCCTAGAGACCGATCTTACCATAGAAATACTCTTTTCGCAATCTTCTCCCACTTTTGGTAGTGATTTGAACCGAGGCGGTATGACAATGGAATTGGTATAGAAGGTAAAAAGGCTTTCGGCAGTGATTTTGAACCGAGGTCAAGTGCTACCAGTTATGACAATGGATTTGGTCTCAAAGGTAAAAAACAATTACGGTAGTGATTTTGAACTGAAGCGGTATGACAATAGAATTGGTCTAGAAGGTAAAAAGTCTTTCAATAATGATTTTGAACCAAGGCCAAGTGCTACCGGTTAAGAAAATGGAACTAGTCTAGAAGGTAAAAAGGCTTTCGGCAGTGATCTTAGACCGAGGCCTAGAAGAATAAAAATGACACAGTCATTTTTGTGACAACTGGCAAATTAGGGAGCCCTTTTAGGTACCGCATTACGCTAGTTAGAACGAGTAGATTGCCTGTAGGAGCTATTTTCGAATAATGATGACTTGACTTGGTATCGTTTACTTGATTTTTATGAGTGATTATGATATTCAATGAGTTATGGTATGAATTACGACCCGTAATGTTAGGCACTACTCGAGTCGGCACAGTAAAAACCTAAAAACAAGAGAAATAGTAACATTTAACTCGTTACGTGGAAATAAGACATGTTAAAAATCAAAACTTGTGGAAAAAGACAATTAAGAACAATCGCGCTATTAATAAAAGTAGTCGGTCACTAGTTATAAAATATACGAACCCTTAAGTAGTAGTTCGGGAAAGTTAATAAAAGTGACGACTTGGGTCCCCCAATGTTTAGTGTAGCCCGCGCCCCCCCCCCCCCATTCAAAATAATTATATTTTACTCCCCCACTCAAAAATATGTAAACCCCACACAACACACACACACACACACACACACACACACACTTCATCTCCTACCTCCCAAAACCTTAGCTCACTTTCTCTCTTTACCCTCACACCACCGCCGTCACTGCCCCACCCCTCCACCATTGCCACACCACGCGTGAGCTACCATCGCCACCACCAACAGACTCTGCTCGTACTCCTCTTTCATTTGGTGTATACCACTCGCCCTATTTCCACCCTTTCGTCACCCAAACACGCCCAAAACATCACCCTTGTTCGTGTTTTATTGTTCCAAGTGTAGATCGGGAAGAAAGAAGGTAAAATAACACGAGTTTTACACTCGTTCGAGACCCTCAAGTCTCGTTCGTCCATTTGGGTTTGGTTAAGATGGAAAAACAACCTAAAAACTAGTTTTCAAAAGAATAAAAATGTAATAGGATGAATTGGTATCGTGTGTGTCGTGTCGTGTCTCGTGTATGCATTTTTATTTGTTGTTTTGATGTATTTGCTGTGGGTTTGTTATTGAAATGGAGGATTGATGGTGTTGGGAAACCCACCGGGACCAAGAGGTTCGGTTTGGGTTGCGTTTAGGAGAAGCCGAGAACCACAAGGACTACGAGGTCTAGGTTGGTGTTGCGTTAGGTTGTAGCCGAGAACCCTAAGGGACCCTAAGATCCAAGTTTGGTTGTCATGATATTTGTTTGGAGGTTTTTGTTGATATTGGGAGTGACCGGGACCAAGATGGTCCGGTTGTGTTGTGTTTGGATGAGCCGCGAAGGAGCCAAAGAACCATTAGGGTTCGTTTGGTTCGCATGGGTTTTACCATGGCCAAGCCGAGACCATTAGGGTATCGTCATTGGTTTCAGGTGCCATTTTATATTGATTGGATGACGGGGATGATTGTGAGTTGAAATGGAGATTGTTTGATACGTTGTCGAGCCGTAGGTTTAGGGCCAGTAACGACTGGAGATGGTTATTTGGACTTGAAATTATATATATGTGAGCTTTGCGCAACGTTGGTGTTACCATGACTTTCTAGTCTCGGTTGACCCCGAAAACGCCGTAACATGGACTTATATTATTTATTGGACAATATGACATATAAAAAGCCGAGAGTCATGACGCGGACTTGTGAACACGAGACGAATAATAACTCGAAATATAAATTGAAAACTTGACGTAATATATATAAACATGTAAATAAACTAGAAAGATAGAAATTGTAAGTTCTTGTATTAAATATTTGGTAACAAGACATACCTTGTTATTAGATATTTAAACGGGAACTAACGAGTTAAAAATGAAAAAGTTTTATAATAACGAGTTATTAAATGTTTCGAGGGTACGTTTTCCAAAAACATGTCATTTATGAGTGTTTAATAATCATTGTGGGATATGCATGGGTTATGGATGACTTGCCATTAATATGTTTGACCCGCGTAGATTACGGACTTATTGGGTTGACAAATCCAATAAGAGCCCTGTTAGTGCAAATATTACGATATTTAATCTATACAGTCTCATTGTTTTGATTGATGACAAACATGTAACTTGTAATACATAACGTAAAATGTACAAGTTACTTGTAATCACACTTTGTCTCAACATACATTCAACACCTCTCAATGTCTCAAGTCCTCGTATGTTACAACACAGGTTCGTACATGTTTGTTATGTGGCATTATGATCAAACCCATTAACAAATCATTTAGAATGTTTAAAATACATTTAGAGTCACTAAGTATTTTAATTGGTTAACCATTCTATTTTGAACCTCATTTTATATTTTGCATTCACAAGTATTTCAAAAGGTAACTAGACATTTTATTAACTAGTTACATAATACATTTTACAAGTTTACCTTGATAAACCTTTTAATCTAAAAGTGGAAATACATGTTACATCATGTCATGCATCATCTTTGAAATCCTTGGAAGATCACTTGAATATTTTGGTTAGATTGACACTCAATATATCAAATGTGATCTTAGTAAGATTTGGTAATATCTTGGAAAGATTTGAAGAAAGATTTTTTAGATTTTCTGTCAGGCACCCACGGCACCAAATTGTATAAAGGACGAAACCCTTTTAAGGGGTCCGTGGTCCGTGGACGCTCCTGTCCACTTTTGGCTATAAATAGAAGCCCATTGTTTTCCCATTTCTTCACCACTTAAAAGCACATCTTCTCTACCTTCTTGCATACATTTAGATCAATCATTAACAATGTAGTAACACACATTAAACACCCTAATGATCATGATCATAATGCTTCTAATATTCATCTTTGTTGTAAGCATACTCTTTGATCAACCAAGGAAATATTGGAGATCTAGCCATCCCCACTCACCACAAGTTGAAGATCTATCACAAGAAGTTTAGGGAACTTGTGATCTTCATCATGAAGGCTTCCTATCAATGGAAGTTCATTTAGAAGTAGTTATTCATATCCATTAGACATTTGTGTCATGGATCATTAGTGTAAACATCATTGCATCATAACAACACTTTCACCAAACTAGATTAGATGGTTTATGTGTTTGTTCCATAAAACACAAGGTTTATTATGTTGGGCCATAAAACATATTGGGAGTGGTTGTACCCTTGTAAAAGAACTCGACATCTAGCTTAGTGTCGGAAATATTGTATAGGCGACGTTAGGTTGGTTCTACCTCGAACTAGAACCCGGTATTTAGCTTTGTACCGGAAAAAGTGTAAGCGACGATTGTAAGGTTTTCTCCGCCGAGAAGGGAGCTTGTTGATTTAGTGAAGTAACTCTCGAGTTGGGTACTAGGGGAGTGGAGTAGGGCGGAAAGGAGATCCGTGACCGAACCACTATAAATCCTCGTGTTCGGTTTGCACTTTCCTTTCTTTATCTCTTTACTTTTATACTTGCACTATACTATTGTTTATGATGTGGTTTGATGTTCATGATTGTGTGACAACTTGGTTTACCATGCTTTATATTAGTCACAAACAATAATTGGTACTTTCATATTATAACAAGCTTCATAAGCGATTTGATACTAAAGATCTAAAGTTTTTAAACGGTAACGTATTCACCCCCCCCCCCCCTCTACGTTTCCACAATTGGTATCAGAGCCATGTAGCTGTTATTTTCAAAACAAATGGTTTTTAAAATAGAGTACGATCCATGTATCAAATTACCATTGAAGCGAAAAATATTATGAAAAATGCTTTGCTTGTTATACTTAGAAATTTTGTTGTTAAATATGTGTATTATATGTTTACTATGAAATCTAGTAAGTCACACACGTTTTCTCTATGTCAAATACTAGTTTTGGTGAATCTGTCTCAGAGGACCATGGCACCAAATCCTATAAAGGGCGGATCCCTTTATTTGGTTCCGTGGAATCCGTGTGTACAGTATACAGTTTTTTAGGCAACTTCAAAAAATCATAACTAATTAACCGTAAGTCCGTACGAGTCGAGCCACCTATCATTTTAAAGGGAATTGAGTCTACTTTCACTTAAAAATACTTTCATGGCCTGAGTCTAAATTTAAATAAGTAAAATAGATCAAATACTACAGTATGTCTAAAATATTAAGTTTCGCTTTAACATAAAAACTCAAAATTTTGAATCAAACAATTTAAGTTGGTATTCTTAGAACTTTGATACAACTTCTTTTGAAACTAATTAATTTGGTAATATGTTTAAAGGAAACTAATCAAGCTTGGTATACATCGTCATATTTAAACGCTAAATGACGAAAAGTGTTTTTCTTGTCACACTATGCTTAATGACCACTTGTTTATGTTGTTTGCATATATGTTGCTTACTTATTTTCAAATTATTGTTTTCACTTGTTTGTTTGCATAATATAAGTATCAATCTTGCCATGTTATTTATTCACTTGCTTGACGATTTCTTGTTTATGCACAATAGGATATTTGCTAGATTTTGTGCACTAAGTTGGAAAATTGTTTTACCATCACTTATAGACTTAGATCACTTCTTATGCATAGTTTATACTAACATCTCACATAACTTATGAAATGTCATAACTCACTTAGCAAAGAGTACTAAGTAAATTAGTCAAGTACTTTGAAAAATGGAGGTTTTTAGAGAGTGTTTGGTATAAGGACAAAAACAATGTTATATGATGTAATTTATTTGGTTTTTCTTTGTAGGATGATAATATGACTTAAAACAATATTGTATGCTAACCGGTTTATGCAGGGGGATAGCACAAGTGTGTTATCAAATTTTACCCATTTTCACCTTCATGTGAAAATCGTTAGCCCTTGGTCAAAGTCTATGCTCCACTATGTTTGTATATGTGATATCAACTTTTTTTAACTAGAAATAATTAATGTCACATGTTTTAAGCAAAGTTTCAGGTTTCGGAAAAGTCCCCGATACCTAAAAAATGGGTCTGTTAAGATTTCTGGTCTCCACGGACCAGACGGTACCATTAATTTGGTTCCGTCCGTTATGGATTTTGGTACCGCCATACCTGTACAGGTGGACCAGGCGGCACCAATTTAAAGGTTCCGCATGTGTAAAGAAATGGTGCCGTGAATCCTACAGGTAAGTTGTTGAATTTTACTAAATCCCGCAATCTAATTTACCAAATTTCGTTTCTAGGATAGTTGTTAATGCATATCTTTCACACCTCACTCAACACATCCTCAATGGATTAACTTAGGATGTTTGACATGATCTTAGACACTTCCATCTCATTAGAAACTACCACCTTTGTATGGATTAACATCAAATCCATGAATCCTTAGTTCCATAAATCGACACATTCAAGATGGACATTTTCACACCTTCACTGTTACTTTTCCTTAAGCTTAGCCTTTCTTAAAGCAAAGTCAAAATGACTAAATCCTCAACCTCAAATAATTCACTTAAGAAAAACCACTAGGATTAGCATTCAATCTTGTTGCTTCATTAACTTGAATTCTTCATCCTCAGACTCATTTCCTCTCAACATCTCATCACCCTTTCAAGATGTGAACTTTTTAAACTTGAGTACTCTAACTCCACCACCAAAATCACCCACCATCATCCAAAACACCTTCACTACCAAAGTCTCCAAAGCTTGTACCTATCAAACTTTGTACAACACCACCAACATCTCTTCACCCGTTTGCGGTAGACTTACCGAGACTAACAAATCTGGACTCATTATTTGCAAAGATATCATATACAAGTTTATCATATGACTATAGATATTGTTTTGTATCTACATGTATTGCCTCACTTGGTTAACATGAAAATAATGTGTCATCCTTCAAGACGATAAGTATTTACATAGAGTCATAACTCACACGTATGTTAAAGACATACTATCAAGTCTTGTTATCCTTGAGTTCAATCTAAGCTTTATAATCTCAACAAATTAGGATTGACAACTTAAGTATTTCATCCGAAATATTCAAGTATATGCGACTTACGATTGTAGTCATTAAAAGTCATATCCGAAAAATCAACACCCAAGTATTTTAACAACATATGTTGAAACACTTATCCAAAACAAACAACCCACTATGCCACTTATCCCTCTTTAACACCTACTATCCCTCTTCCATCTTTTGGCACCATTAAGCGTATTGCTCATGAACTTCCAAGAGCATCCTTTAAATCAAACGTGCCCTTTCAAGGTGAACCTATACCTCAAAGCTTCATACACATAACCAAAACTTCAAGCACTTCACCCACTAGTTGTAGCAACCAATGAACCATAAGAATTAGTATCCGTACTTTTTGTGTTCAACATCTATGGACAAATAATCAACCTAAGTACTCCCATAGCACAACAAACCCCTACATCACCACATCCTTATTTTAGACACACTAGAAGACCTACCACCTAGATCAACCAATCCACCATCCTTACCATCATTTGAATTCGTTGAGTGTATTGCTCAAAAAGCCCTTGTGTCCAACACTTGTACTAAATCAAAGGCACGTTTGAATAAACTCAACCATCCTTTCCACATATAGATAATTCATTATGGCTAGAACCTCAACTATCAAATAAGCATGGTGCTCTTGGTAATTGTTGTCAATTTCCACTAGGTATAAGTAGTACTACCTTCACAAATTATCAAAGTATTGGTAATACTTTGTCGTTAAACTTCTGCATATATTTCGTTAAACCTCAAATCAACATTTTAACAACATATGTTAAAATGCAATCTCAAAGCCAACATCATACACCCCAAGCAACAATGACTTTTGAGGAGTATACATAAGAAACTCGAGTGAATTCATCTTGTCATCATCTAGTGAATATAATCTTGAGCCCAAGTTTATTTAGATGGGACTATCCGATTCAAACACTTTGGCTTCAAATCTTCATTTAGGAAAACATGATGTTTTGAAGAACATTATGACTAAGATTCGTGCGTTAAGCTTTCATTTTTTTAAAAGGATATTGTATATCCTATGCATTATTCTTGCGACATAAATAGTTGTGTTACAAGAGATTTCATTACACCTCATTGGCTAAATGATCTTGAAACAAACACCTACAAGTTCTATGAACTAGCATATCCAATTCATCTTGTCATACTTGTTTTCATAAGCATGATAACTTTATCCCATGGGATAATCTCATTTTTTGAAAGATACTATTTGTATCTATTTTCTTTCAAGCGTACATCATAACCTAACCTTGCTCAAACCGAGTGCACATCCAAGGTTAAAACTACACATCTCTAGAAGATACACATGATCTATTGAAGTTAGTAACTTTATTTAGATTCTTGTCAAATAAAGTTCCAAAGAGCTTTCTTGAGAACATTTTTAATTTAACATATTCCATTCCCTAGTCTTAGATAAATCAAATCACTTTTAAAGTGTACACTTCAACATTAAAGATGTCATCCATTAGATCATACAATTAGCTATGTAATTTAAACAACCTTAGATTCTAAACACAAGATTAAAACATATTGTTTATCAACACACCATTGTTAAAATTCATGTGTATAACATGACATCTTCATCACCTTAGTTATATTGTATATTAGTTGTGTCACATTAAGCCAAGTATTGGTAAACTATCATCTTTTATGCACTTTAATAGGCAAAAGTAGGAGTTCCCATCGTTCTAACATGAGAATGACTACTAGAGAACCTATTGCACTAGAAACTCAATTTGACCTAATTGTTGAATTGCTTCTTGGAGAGAAGTTGGGTATGTGCAATCACCCGTAAAAATGGTCGTGTTTAGCCTTAATGGAGCACTGCTAGTAATAGTCTCATATTCATTCTCCAACTTGAAAAATCTGTTTTCCTATACTTGCCTAAAGTAAGTGTCAAAACATTGATAGTTTGCCTCGCCTTAGGAATACTAATCAAACAAGTAGTATATATGATTTTTCATTTAAAACCAATTGCATTGCACTTACATGTGTTGATTACATGTTCTTGTTTGATATGATAAGTTGATTTGACATTATCTTAGTGTTTTGATAACTATTTGATTGATAGTTAAATGTGTAAACCATAGTACGGTTTTATCTTTATAATGCTTGCATTCTTGTCTCATGCTATTAAACGTTTAAACCTAAACTTGATTTTCATGATACTTACATTTGAATAAATTTTAGCATGATTAACATGTTACTTATGAAATCATAATATGTCATTTTGATACGTGATAATTTTGATATGATATGTTTGTGTTTGAAAGCTATTAGTTGGCATTCATTATATCTATGTATAGTACGATCCAAATGATACATGCTCCAAATTGTTATGTCTTAAACATGGCTTGCATGAATCTTTCATCTTGTTTCTTTTGCTTCTTGTCACACTATTTGTTTGCTACGTGTGCACATATAATATGTCAAAGTGCTTTTGGTATGACAAACTTTTAGAAGCCTTTTTATCTTACAAATTAATCACATAGATTGTTGTGTTAATTTATAAGCCAAGTATGCTTAAGCGTCTAAGTCTAACGACAAAACAATCTCATAATGAAATGTCTTGAATAAAGTCGCATTCTTGCATAATATGATTGTTTTGATGCTATCTTGTGTGGTGATTTCTTGTCTACTAAGTGCAATGTGTTGTTTTTGCTTATATAATATGTTATCATTTGATTTCTATCATGTTAACATCTTTTGTCACTAACAAATTTGTTTTGTAGGTTGATAACAAATTATTTGTTATCTCAATTGGTTCTAAGTTTTATATGCTCATTTTGCATAATCCCCTTTATTGCTACGTAAATTAGTACTATGCTTTATGGGACCCCTACACTTGCATATAGTTTAAAAGCATATAGAATTAAGTTCTAGAGGGTTGGCTTTGCATTTTTGTCTTTCAACCGACCTCTTTCCAAATCTCATTTTTACTTCCGCTTTCAAAAAATCACCTCCATCATTATTTAGTTACAACAATACTCTAATCCTCTTCACTTCCTATTAGGAAACCACATGCCTCATCATGCGATCATCTCGTATTAATCAAGAAGAGGTACGTGACTTTAAGGATGAAGTTCATTGTATGCTAACCATCATCTAGAGAAACATCACTAAGCTCATCTTTTTCGTTAGCCCGAGTAACCTCCTAAACACTTTGTTGTCATTCCTTATTTGATACATTACACATTATGTTGGATGTCCATCAATTAAGGGGGAGAGAAATTCATTCACATAATTGTCTTTTGTCAAATTTTATGTCTCTTAGACTCTACAATACCAACACCTAGGTAAACACCACTTAGCTAAAACCGGTTCATGAAACCACAACTAGTTCAACCTTTTTCACACCAATACCTCATCAAGTGAAAAACGCATCATGTATTTTTACAAAACGTCTTCATCTCCACATATAGGATTTTCCTTAAACTAGCACCTTACAACTTCACTAACTAGAACACCATCATAGGATCTTATCCTTTTCTCGCTTATCATGCATGTCCTTGTCAGTGCAAACGATATATTAATCAAAACAGCCATCTCCAACACGTTGGTCCATCCAACTCTCACTCATATGATATCATTCTCATCCTTATATAGGTACTCATTATTAGTATTTTCCATATTGTCTTCACTTCTTTTCAAAGTGATAATCATCCATGTCGGTCAAAACCATGCTAATACTACCTTTCCCATTGTCACCTAGAATAGGTCATTTTTATAATTCGTGTCAATCAATGAACGAATTTATCTTCATCACTTTTATATCTTTTGGTATCTTCATTATAATATTCTTAGATAGAACGCATTATTGATTACTCTTGGGTTGAAGCATATGAGAACTTGCTCAAAACAATAGATTGTTAGCATCAATAAATCATTCAAATCATAACCCTTATGCATCATTGAAATGCAATGTCCATTCACATTTTTTTTCTCTTAGCTTTGGTCACTTGACATGACGAAAGGATTGCATGAGTCCATATTTTTATATTTGCTATACATACGAGTTTCTAACTCCTTAATAGCTTCCTACCTAATCACCACCACATTCCATCACCACTTTCACTAATCATCACCACCATGGATTAGCGAAAACTTGCTTTTGTAAATGTCAAGTCATCTACCATCACCACATGAATCCTACTACTAAACCGACACCAACACTAGCACCACTACTGGCACACCCGGTGGAAGACTTCATATCTTCTTTCTAGGAATTATTTTGTAGGCTTTTATCTTGTTATATTCTCACTTTTCTTATGATTGTAATTAGGAGACTATACTTTATGAGATCTTTGATTATATCATTTATCACATATATACATCTTATTTTTCTTTGTGAAAAAGATGAAATATATTGCACTAATATTTTTCATTGTAGGTTCATCATCATATACACTCGATTGTCTATAATTTACTCATCTAAGGATGAAGTTTGCATCAATTATTTTTCTTATTTTAGGTGCTTCTTGACACCCTAGAACAAGGAGGAATATCCTTTAAGCACTCATATTGCATCGTCTATACACTTGGTTGTATATGACATATTTGTCTAAAGACAAAGCTTCTATTATACTAATATTTATTTTGAAGGTTCATCTTGATGCCCTAGAGCAAGGGGAGCTTCCGTCAAGAATTTACTGAATGCATCTTATACACACTTTGTTGTATATCACTTACTCGTCCAATGACGAATATAGTTTTGCACTAATATTTGGTTTGTAGGTTTTTAATCATACCCTGACGCCTCAAACAAGGGGGAGCAACCGTCAAGGGGAGCATGCACGCATTTATCATCATTCTCACTTTTCAACAAGCATTTGTGCTTCGATAAAAAGTGGAGAAAATATGCTAACATTGCTATATTTTTTTTTCTCTTTTTCATATATTTCTCATAATTTTTTGTTGCATAAAACTAACCTTGATGTAGGTTAAGCCTCTTAATTTGATCCATGGATCCGCTACCTAACAAGAAACGGATTGAAGTACACGATTTAACTTCACTAGGGATGATGCAAGCTCGCCTTTTTGGGGAGAAATGAAGTTAAACTCCAAGGACACGCCCTTTTTGTTTCGACAAAAGGGGGAGAAGAGTGTAAACGGAGAAGGTAATATAAAGGTAGTAAGGATACAAGTAACCATTTACATTTTACTTTTTATTATGTTTACATATCTTTGTCATCATCAAAAAGGGGGAGATTGTTAGTGCAAATATTACGATATTTAATCTATACAGTCTCGTTTGTTTTGATTGATGACAAACATGTAACTTGTAATACATAACGTAAAATGTACAAGTTACTTGTAATCACACTTTGTCTCAACATACATTCAACACCTCTCGATGTCTCAAGTCCTCGTATGTTACAACACAGGTTCGTACATGTTTGTTATGTGGCATTATGATCAAACCCATTAACAAATCATTTAGAATGTTTAAAATACATTTAGAGTCACTAAGTATTTTAATAGGTTTTGAACCTCATTTTATATTTTGCATTCACAAGTATTTCAAAAGGTAACTAGACATTTTATTAACTACTTACATAATACATTTTACAAGTTTACCTTGATAAACCTTTTAATCTAAAAGTGGAAATACATGTTACATCATGTCATGCATCATCTTTGAAATCCTTGGAAGATCACTTGAATATTTTGGTTAGATTGACACTCAATATATCAAATGTGATCTTAGTAAGATTTGGTAATATCTTGGAAAGATTTGAAGAAAGATTTTTTAGATTTTCTGTCAGGCACCTACGGCACCAAATTGTATAAAGGACGGAACCCTTTTAAGGGGTCCGTGGTCCGTGGACGCTGATCCTGTCCACTTTTAGCTATAAATAGAAGCCCATTGTTTTCCCATTTCTTCACCACTTAAAAGCACATCTTCTCCACCTTCTTGCATACATTTAGATCAATCATTAACAATGTAGTAACACACATTAAACACCCTAATGATCATGATCATAATGCTTCTAACATTCATCTTTGTTGTAAGCATACTCTTTGATCAACCAAGGAAATCTTGGAGATCTAGCCATCCCCACTCACCACAAGTTGAAGATCTATCACAAGAAGTTTAGGGGACTTGTGATCTTCATCATGAAGGCTTCCTATCAATGGAAGTTCATTTAGAAGTAGTTATTCATATCCATTAGACATTTGTGTCATGGATCATTAGTGTAAACATCATTGCATCATAACAACACTTTCACCAAACTAGATTAGATGGTTTATGTGTTTGTGCCATAAAACACAAGGTTTATTATGTTGGGCCATAAAACATATTGGGAGTGGTTGTACCCTTGTAAAAGAACTCGACATCTAGCTTAGTGTCGGAAATATTGTATAGGCGACGTTAGGTTGGTTCTACCTCGAACTAGAACCCGGTATTTAGCTTTGTACCAGAAAAAAGTGTAAGCGACGATTGTAAGGTTTTCTCCGCCGAGAAGGGAGCTTGTTGATTTAGTGAAGTAACTCTCGAGTTGGGTACTCGGGGAGTGGAGTAGGGCGGAAAGGAGATCCGTGACCGAACCACTATCAATCCTCGTGTTCGGTTTGCACTTTCCTTTCTTTATCTCTTTACTTTTATACTTGCACTATACTATTGTTTGTGATGTGGTTTGATGTTCATGATTGTGTGACAACTTGATTTACCATGCTTTATATTAGTCACAAACAATAATTGGTATTCATATTATAACAAGCTTCATAAGCGATTTGATACTAAAGATCTAAAGTTTTTAAACGGTAACGTATTCACCCCCCCCCCCCCTCTACGTTTCCACAAGCCCGTTATGTACGTAGGACAAAATTATTAACGAACAAATTATCCTTACAACTCGTTAGGTTGTGACTAGTTTTTGGAATAATAAGTGAAATACATAAATAGTTGAGTTTATCGAGTTGACGAATTCGATAAGTTCTAACGATTTATTTTGAAACTTATTAAACTATAGAACTTTTCACTTAGAAGTTGCATTGTGTTTTCATGAGTTGCATTGCTAGAAATATAGTGCATTCATGGAATCTTATCGAGTCGACACCTCACACGATAATACCAAACACTTATAACTAAATTGAGAAACTAGATGTTTTGGAAATAAGAAATGGAATGTATTCGAGATAGAAAATATTGCAATTGGAAACTGTATTAAGGATGTATTTATAATAATAGGTTATGCCGAGTCAGTAGTTTCCTAGTTGTGTTAGCCGCTTATCTGCTTTTGCTATTGGTTACTTGTGCTTTGCTTGATCGAGGTGAGTTTCGTAGCCCCATTTTTAACTATGTTTGATCTAAATTGGGGTGAGAAAGCATGCTACTCTTTTCTTGGACCTGCTTTTACTCTTTTTGATTTGCTTATGTGTTGACTAGTAAAGGACAGATACGTGGTAGATGTTAACTTAGACTAGGATAGCAATCCCTTGCTATAACCATGTAACCTAGCTAAGAATAGATGTCTACTCCGACCTAGAACAGGGTAGCATTGATGTCAGGATTTGCTACAACCGTGGTACCTTGCTAGAGTCGCTTGGGGCCCTGCTGAGATCTCGATTGTGTTATTGGAAGGATTGTTGATGGAATGTGATTGGAATGTTTATTGTATATCTGTCTTTATCTCACATAGCAAATATACTCCATCAGGTCCACTACTGAATTTATGATTAAACATATGAACTCACCAGCGTTAGGTGACCTTTTTAGCATGTTTTCTCAGGTAATTAAGATGATGCTTGGATTGCTTGTTCTTGGAGGCTTGGTAGAAGAGGCATGGTTGGAGGATCACTTTAGACTCTGATAATAATTATGGACCTATTTTATGATCTCTTTTGTGCCTTACTTTTGAATGTTTTGAAATAAATGTAACCAGATAATTAACTATGGGGTTGATTGTGAACGATTTATGTTATCTTGTTTTCCAATACTTGTGTTGTGTACCAATCCAGTAACACCCCGAAAGCTTGATTAAGTCTTCCGCTATACCAAATTTTGGGGGTGTTACAATTTTGGTCACTAAATGCATAAAAGTGGTCACTGACCGGGAAAAAACTTCATAAAACTCGTCTAAATTTTGGCTCCTAAAAATTGCACATGAATTAAGAAAAACAACACAAAACTATATATAGGATTTTGAATCTGATGGCATCAGTCTTTAGGTGTGACATCGTCAGGTCGCCGTCTTTGATTTAGGGTTTTGTCCACCGAATTGTTGTGATGTCGTCTGATGTTGAGTGTGACGACCTCAGGCTTGGGTTTTTACGACGTCAGCTTTGTCGTCTAAGCCCACTAATCGGTCATCGAAAATTGTAAAAATTCAACTTTCTGGGCACTTTTGGTGACGGCTTCACACATGCCGGTCAAAAACTTGAAACTTTGTCTCTTTCATTCGTTCTTTGTTAAAATGAGTCCAAATCTTGTACCTTTCCTGCAAATGCATTCCCAAAGATCTAAAAGTTAAAAAGAATGAATTTAAGGCAATAATCGACACAAAGTGCATGACATTAAGGGCTAAATGACCCCTAAACATAGTATGATTTTGCACCTCATTAGGCTTTCTTGCATAACGTCTGTCCTGATTTACATTTAACTTAAATGCTACTCTAGTTTATGAAAATAAAATACAATATGGAATACCAATGGCAAGCAGACCTCCCTTAAACCTAATAATAGTAAAATATAAACATGAAAATAACTACTCCCTCCGTCCCAAAATAATTGGCCTCATTTGACGTTTTGAAGTCTTAATTTCTCAACTTTAATCCTTAATATTTTTGTATGTGTTATGTAATACTTGATGAAAATTACACCAATGAAAAAACATTTAAAAGACAATCAATTCATATATTTTGCATCAATTATTATATAACATAAATAAAATTATTTAAGATCAAAGTTGAGAAATTAAGACTTTAAAAAGTCAAATGAGGACAATTAATTTGGGACGGAGGGAGTACATCACAACCACATAGATTATATTTTGGTCTACTAACTCAAGCTCGTGTCATGCATGATTTTAAATAAAGCAGGAAAGTATTATTCAAATAGAGGGCATGTGAAAATACTTAAGCTATAATTTTCTAGGACATACTACAGATGTACATGCATCACATGTGTAGCCTATCTTAATCGTACATGCAAATCACGAGTTTCAACGTATTGTTTGGATACTAATGCAACATGTCATTCACCATGAATGATGGTTTTTACCTTATTGTTTCTCTTTGCCAATTTAGGAAATTTATTTTTAAATTTTATAAACGTTAATTAAGGGTTTCACAAAAACTTAAAATCTAAAAGATTTTGACTTAGTTAACAAGAATCCCTAAGTCACCATATTTATATTTAGAATAAGTTTATTATGGACCTTTTAATATAAAAAAATTATTTCCTAAATTACCCGTTGATGCTTTAATATTTTAAAACCCTAGTTTGCATATTCAGGAATCCCAAGTTTTAAATTTGGTAAACTGAACTTACATCAGTTTATGAAAACTAAATGTTTTGTCATCAAGTTTCATGCTAGTCGAATTTTGTGATCGCATCTAGCTAGGATCATCAAAATTAGGGATGGCAAAAAAACCCGAAACCCGAACTAATTGGGGCGGGGTGGGGCATGCGAATCGGGTTTTGGGCTTAAATGGGGGTTTTAATTAGGTTTTGAGTGGGAAGCGGGAAATCCTCGCCCCGCCCAGCCCCACCCGAATAATATATACACATATACAAATATATGTATACCTACATAGTATTTTGTTAGTATTTTCGTAAAAAAAAATTACTCTAATATAATAAGTTTTTTTATAGTTTTAAAATTGCAAAATTGTGAGTACAGAAACTCGTTTAGTGTCATATACTCATATTTTTAAGTTTAATTTTTTTATGTAATTAATCATTATTTATGTATATTAATATCGTTGAAAACTTAATAAGGCTTGTTTGTAAATTATTAATAAGTTTTTAGTTCTTCAAGTTATTGCTAACGGCTTAAAAGTAATACTCCCTCCGTCCCAAAAATTTAAGTCCATTTTGATTTTTTTAATCCAACTTTGATCTTAAATATTTTTGTTTGTATTATATAATACTTGATAAAAATTATACCTATAAAAAATACATTTAAAACCCAATTCATCTATAAATTTTGCATCAAGTATTATATAATATAAATAAAAATATTTAAGGTCAAATTTAGATTTAAAAAGTCAAAATGGACTTAAATTTTGGGAAGGAGGTAGTAATAAATGTGAATGATGCAACTTTGGTCAAGAATTGCACCAAACAAATACACCCCGATAAGATCTCCAATTAATACGGGGCGGGTTTAGGGGAGCATCGCGCCACAACAGGGTGCCCATATTAAATCCTTAATGGGATCGGGGCGGGTTTGGGGAAAACTTTGGTAATCGGGGTTGGGGATGGGGATGGCCGCCCTGCCCCGTTGTCATCCCTAATCAAAATTGACCCACCTAGGTTTTAGGTAAACCTTGATTAGGCTTTCTTGTTCTATAAACTATCTTGGTTATCATATGATTAAATTGGTAACATAGGGTTTTCAAAATAGTGTTAGTATAATGTTGATGCAAATAATGTCTAAAAACGTTATTGCTATCTTTTGATATCTCTACATTTTGATGATAATAAAATGTAAAAAAACGTTACGTTAAAGTTAACGTAAACAAGTTTTTAATCGAAATATCTCGTTTCTATATATCACTCTAGGTAAGAACAAACAAAGTTACAACTTGACAAATGATCAAAGAAGTGAATTTATGTTTCAAGCTTCACATTTTTAATGTGACAAAAAAAATTCAAAAATACATTTTACAAATTGTTTTTGAATAATAAAGAAATGTTTTAACTAGAAAAATAAGTTTAAAAATCCCAACAGCTATTTTTTCCCCCAAACATCTCCTAACTTCCCCAAATAAACTTTCACCACTAAAAACAAAATTAGGATCATTTTTGTCTGGGACGGTACCACGGTACCACTAAATTTAGTGGTACCATCGGGTATTTAGTGGTACCGTGCACTATAACGGTCAAAGTTTTTGTCCTTATAAATACAAACCCACTTCATAGTTTTTGGGCATCCTTTTTCACACAAAACTTTCAGAGTTTAATTCTCCTAATACACACACACTCCTTTGATCATTTAGATAGTTTTCATTTGTTTTAGAATGATCCTTTCTTCCAACCAAATGATCACCTTCATTCCTCTCATAGTGCAAAAGAAGAACACATTGTATCAAAAAGATACTTAGTGTTGTAGTCATAGTAGTATGCACTTATAACACTTGTTACATACTTGTTGTATCTTGATATACATCAAGTAATCTTGAATCTTGTTTAGATAACTTTTATGGATCATTGTGATCTTGTTGAGATCTTGGAGATCTCTTGTTGTTTGTGAGTTAGTGTGCTGATCAAGTGGATCAAGTCTAGATCGTGGTGATCTAGTAGTTTGTGTGATTTGTAAGGATTGGGTAGAACGTGAGTGAGATGGTGCTAGCTAGATTAGTACTCGACATTTATCTTAGTGTCGGAAATTGTGATAAGCGACGTTGTACGGTTTTGTCCGCCTCAAGGGAGTTTGTTGACATAGTGCTTAGAACTCTCGAGTTGGGTACTCGGGGAGTGGAGTAGGGCAAAGAAGAGCTTCGTGACCGAACCACTATAAATCTCGTTTTCTCGGTTTGATCTTTCCATCTCTTACTCTTTACTTTCATTACTTACTTTCAATTGTTGTAGTGTATTTATTGTAGTCTTATTAACTAAGATTCATATTGTTGTGGTTTGATTTCACAAATGATTCAATCGAAGTTTTTCACAAGTAAACTTTGATAACTAAATTAAAAATCGATAAACTATTCAACCCTCCTTCTAGTTTCCCACAATTGGTACCAGAGCTACATCAGTCAAGATTTTTAAAATAAAATGTATTTTAAAGCTTGAATAGATCAATGGATTTCGATTAATATTAAGAAGGGCAATCTATACAAAGGCCACCAATTTTTGAAACCGATTGTTTTATTTATTGAAAAACAAGATTCGAAACCTATGTGAAATCAAAAGATATTGATCTTTGGCATGTTATTACCGAAGGTGATTTTAAACCGATTGAAAAGAATCCGGAAACCAACAAGAATGAAATTATTCTTTAAGAAAAACAAAAGTGATACTCTTAAAAGAAAACTAGCCAAAAATGATGAGGGTAAAATGATGATTTATAATGCTTTGCCAAGAAAAGAATTTGAAAGAATTTTTACATGTAATAAGGCAAAAGAAATTTGGAAAACTTTGTTAGTCACCCATCAAGGTAATAATCAAGTCAAAGAAAACAAAATTGATCTTCTTGTGCAACAATATGAACAATTTTCCATTTCAGAAGATGAAACTATAGATAATTCTTTTGCTAGATTTAATACTATTGTCAATGGTATTAAATCTCTTGATGAAGGTTATTCTTGCAAGAATTATGTTAGGAAGTTTCTTAAGGATTTACATCCCAAATGGAGAGCAAAGGTCACCGCCATTGAAGACTCAAAGGACTTGGCGACATTATCACTTGATGAATTTATAGGAAACTTGAAAGTTCATGAAATGATAATCAAGAAAGACTCTGGCATAATTAAAAGCAAAGGAGAGAAAGTAAGGTCTCTAGCATTAAAAGCCAAGAAGAAGTCGAGTGATGAAGAAAGTTCTGCTTCCGATAGTGAAGACGAAGAGTATGCATTAGCAGTTAGAGACTTCAAGAAGTTCTTTAAAAGAAGGGGTAGATTTGTTAGACAACCTCACGACTAAAAGAAGTCGTTCCCAAAGAATCGTGATGATAAGAAAGGAATGAGTGATAGGAAGTGCTTTAGATGTGGAGATTCAAACCACCTCATTGGAGAGTGTCCTAAACCACCGAGAACAAAGAACCAAAGAACATTCGTAGGAGGTTATTAGAGTGATAGTGGTGAAGCGGAAGAAGAAAATCCCAATGACGAAACATGTCTCATGGCTGACACTCCAAACGAGGTACATTTCGATTCTTCATACTATAGTGATGATAATTCCTCAATAGATGATAACTCATTAATAGATGATTATAATAAGTTATGTGAAGTAACCTCTAAAATCACATCTAGAAACAAGATGTTAAAAACAAGAAGTATTAGTCTAGAAATTCAAGTTTTACAACTAAAAGAAAGAGTTAACAAACTTGAGAAAAATAAAGAGGTCGATGTCGGATGTACGTTATGTCAAAATCTTAAAATAGAAAATAAAGAACTTAGGAAAAACGTTCTTAAAATTTCTTAATTTGAAAAAGGAACAAAAGCTCTTAACGATATGTTAGACAACATTAAATATAGTGACCATCCCAGAACAGGCTTAGGTTTTGATTCAAATAAAGCTTTGACAAGTGGAAAAAAAAAAGTAAAATTTGTAAAACCCACAAAGTCTGTCGAAACAGTAGACGGTACCGTTAAAACCTTGGACGACACCACTAAAATTAGTGGTACCGTGGTACCGTGTGCTGAAAAGGTTGAGTCAGCTTCAATTTTGAAAAATAGCTTGAGTCCTAAACCAAGTCATGTAGTTATTAATAATACCAAGGTACCAATTGCTAGTAAAAAGGTAGTTAAGACCTTTTACAAACCATTGTTTACTCCTGGACTTGGTTATGTAAAACCAGATACTAGATCTAAAACTCCACCGCCTAGGAGAATAAATAATTCTAAACCAAGGTCTAACACAACACAACCTAGAGGTAACATTAGAAGGCAAAGTTATCCAAATAAATATCCCGTAACTTGGAACAACTTCCAACAATGTGGTTACATGCCTTGGGACATTTGTCCACCGTTTCAACATTATAACCAAATGTTTGGAATGTTCAGAACTAATAATCTTAGGCCCATGAGATATTGGGGACCAAATGCTTAAGTTGTTCTCTTAATTAAATAGATATGCCTGGGAATCGACTTGGAGCCCGACGAATGGGTCAAGGATAGTGGATGCACTAATCATATAACGGGAAATCGAAGTCTATTCTCATCATACAAGGCATACAATGGGTCAAGGATAGTGGTACGATCTCTCACAACTCCCTTATTATTAGAAATGTGCATGTAGATAATTTGTGATTTAACTTGCTTAGCATTAGTCAAATGGTTGAAAATAAGTGTAGAGTAATATTCTCCGAAGAGGGTAGTGAAATTATTAAGGATGGAAAAACCATAGGTAAAGGAGTTAGGAAGGCTTATTCATCATGAAAATGGGGAATAAGTCTGGGGATAAGATATGTCGAGAAACGATAGATGATTATTCCACTCTATGGCATAGAAGACTAGGTGACGCTAATATGCGTTTAACACAAATATAAGAACTTAGTTTCGACCTTTAGATGCCTAGAACTCCTTCACATGGATCTTTTCGATCCATCCACCATACGGAGTTACGGAGGAAATCTCGAAACCTTAGTAATTTTAGACGATTACTCTAGATACACTTGAACTAGGTTTCTTAAGAATAAGACACAAGCTTTCGAGGAATTCAAAATCTTTAGTAAGAAAGTCCATAATCAACTAGGTTGTACAATAGTGTCCATTAGGACGAATCATGGTCGGGGATTTGATAATGAAGTGCAATTCGAAGCATATTGTGATAGTAATGGTATTATACACAACTTCTCAGCTCCGCGCACTCCTCAATCAAATGGGGTAGTTGAAAGGAAAAATCATACTCTACAATAGATGAGTAGAACGATGTTAAACGAACAATCAATTCCTCAAAAGCTTTGGTGTAATGCCGTAGACACCTCAACTTACATACTCAATAGAATTTTGATTAGACCAATCCTAGGAAAGACTCCATACGAAATCTTGAAAGGTAGAAAACCTACTTTAGCTTACTTTAGAGTGTTTGGAAGAAAATGCTTCATTTTAAAAACAAAAGACTACCTCACCAAGTTTGACCCAAAGTCTTACGAAGGTGTTTTCCTAGGATAATCACAAAATAGTAAGGCCTATATTGTCCTTAATAAGGAAACAATGAAAGTCAAAGAGTCACTCAATTTGACATTCGATGAGAGTCTTCCCCCAACTAAATCATCACCCTTGGTGGATGATGACTTAGACGAGGAAGAATCCATTAAGGTAAATGGCAAGAAAACCTTAGAAAATGACATTGAGGATGAAATAGACAAAGTTGATGAAATAGTCAACATCAAGGAATCCAAAGATCATCCATTAGAAAATGTCATAGGCAACCTAAACCAACGAACCCTTAGGTCACAAGCATAAAAAAAAAGTAATTTCTTTTGTTTTATATCTACTGTAGAACCTAAGAACATCAGTGAAGTGATGAAAGACGATAGTTGGGTAGTTGCTATGCAAAAAGAATTTAATCAATTCACCGCAAATCAAGTTTGGGTTTTAGTACCTCCACGTAGAAACCAAACCATCATAGGAACTAAATAGGTGTTTAGGAATAAAATCGACGAAAATGGCATCATATCTAGGAATAAGGTAAGGTTAGTAGCACAAGGCTATACCAACAAGAAGGTATAAACTACGATGAACCGTTGCTAGATGATACTCCTTGCCTATGCTTACGCCCTATATTTTAAGCTATATCAACGAGGAGGTATATGTTGCGCAACCTCCGAGATTCGTTGATTTTGAAAAACTGAATCATTTTTATAAGCTCAAGAAAGCACTATATGGCCTCAAACAAGCTCCTAAAGCTTGGTATGATAGATTGAAGGCTTTCTTGCTTAAACAATGAGTATACCATGGGAATGGTTGACAATACACTTTTCACGAAGAAACGAAATTCGCATCTCATCATTGTTCAAATATATATCAAATACATTATATTCAATTCAACTTGTCAAGAACTATGCTATGATTTCGCTAAGATCATGCATGATGAGTTTGAGATAAGCATGATGGGCGAATTAAATTTCTTCTTTGGCCTACAAGTAAAACAAATGGAAGATGGTATCTTCTTTAATCAATCTAAGTATATTAAAGAGATGCTTAAGAAATTTAGTTTAGAAGAATCTAAACCTATGAAAATGCCCATGTCCACGGAAACGAAACTCACGAGAGACGAAGAAGGTGAGTCCGTGGATAGTACTAAGTATAGGGGCATGATAGGTAGTTTATTATACCTAACAGCAAGTACGCCCGATATCATGTTTAGTGTCTGCCTTTGTGCTCGCTTCCAAGAGGATCCCAAAACCTCTCACCTATAAGTGGTTAACCTTATCTTCCGATACATTAAAGGCACTATGCACTTAGGATTGTATTATCCTAAGGGGAACGGTGTAGAAACTATTGTCTATGCCAACTCTGATCAAGCGGGGGATTATGTGGATAAAAAAAGCACTAGCGGCATTTGTACCTTCATGGGTTGTTGTCTAACTTCTTGGTTCTCCAAGAAACAAATGGCTCTTGCTATCTCCACGATCAAAGCCAAATGCGTAAGCGCCAGAAAGGCATGTCAACAAGCACTATGGATGAAACAAGCTCTAATCAACTATGACATCCATCTCGACGACATCCCTATTATGTGCGACAACAAAGGTGCAATTGACTTGAGCAAGAACCCCGTTCAACACTCTCGTACTAAACACATCAAAATACGTCATCACTTCCTTCGCGATAATGTTCAAAAAGGAAACATTTCTATTGAGAAAGTCCCTTCCCATGACAACATCACCGAAATCCTAACCAAATCTCTCAAACGAGAATCCTTCAATTATCTCCGTCTAGGTCTAGGAATGATGGAGCACATTCCATTAGTCTCGTCTTATGACTACTCAAATATTTCACTGGAAATATTAAAATCATCCATTATTCTCATCTTATGACTATTTGAATATTTCTTTGGAAATATTAAGGTCATCTCAATTCGTCTAGTCTCGTTAGTTAAATTCTATCCCGTAAGAGAATTTATTAGGTATAAATTCTCTCATCATGTCAAAAATTCTCACTAAGTCAGCGAGACTTATTCGTAAAAAATAAAAATGAGACAAATTTTTGTCTCAGCATGTCACGGCACCACTAAAGTGGGGCACGACACCACTAAATTTAGTGGTATCGTGACCTGACAAATCCGTTTTTATGCCTTCTTTCTTCACTGTTAGCACATCTAAACCAAACACAACTTCTACAAGTGCTTTCAAACTGAAAACCATAACCATAAACCTCAATTCCACTCATTTTTAATCAATTCAAGGCATTAGATTTTAAGATTATTAACCACTGCACTTTTCCTAACATTAATTGTAAGTCAATTAACTCTTATTTTCTTTATATTTGAGTCTAGGTGTGACAACTCGTACTTTCAGGTCATTTCTCGAAACAATTTATGCTTCACTATTTCAACATTTATCGTAAACTAGGTTTACGTGTTCCAAATTCGCGTAACCTGAATGGTTTAGCAGCGAATTCATGATCATATCATCACGAACATTTCATATGGACTAAGTTTAGTCTACATTTCATTAGCATCATTTGCATCATATTAGTTCATTCATGACATTGCATTTCACCTTTAACGCGTAAATTTTATATTAAATAAACGTTATCGCGTGAGTTATTATTTTGAATATTTAATCCGTTATTTCTAAAAATGATCCCGATATATTTTTATACTTACATTTAGTTTATAAAAACTATATTTCAATGCATGAGCCGTTAATTTTTCTAGAAGCGTGTGTGAGTGGATAGATCTATCGAGGGTGACACCTCCATCCGGGTTGGTGAATCCCAACTAGTCATACGGATGCATTTCATTCATAAACATTATTAGAGTTGTTTGGCAAGACACTCTGTTGGGGCGAACATCAGTCGGAGCTTCGGTATCATGCGCTTAAGCAATTGTAACATTTTTATGTGACATGATTGTCATACCAGTAACATTTTTATGTGACATGATTGTCATACCTGATCTATACTTGCGTAGTCGTATAAAACATTTACCTAAACCTATGATTTCTCACCAACATTATTGTTGACCGTTTTAGCAATGTATTTTCAGGTAACTAAGGCATTATCATCATGGCATGGTTAAGGAACCACCTTTTGAGTCGCGGCGTCGACTTACATCATTGTACATTATGGCTCTTTCTTTCAAAACCATCGTTTGGACTTGTAATATATTTATATTTCCGCAAACTTTGTAAACTTTTGGGACCTATGTTGTAACTCTGATTATTTTATTAAACCAAACGATGTATTTTCCAAACGACACTTTAGGTCGTTCAATATAACTGTGATTGTGATGCTATGACAGTCAATCCCCAGGAATTCCATTCCGCTGCAAAACAGGTAATTTGGGGGTGTGACAGATTGGCATCAGAGCTTCGGTTATAGAGAACTAGGTTGCATCATTGACCCTAGACTATAACTACATTATCATAGCATCTCATCATTTCATCATAAGTGCATGTTCACTTTACATGCGGTTTATACGTACATTTTTTGAGTTATTTACTTTCATTTCATATCGATTGTCACATGGATGCCTTTAAATGCCCATTCCATTATTCTTTCTTCATACTCTAATGTGGAGAATTCCTTGTCATTCCCTATCACAATTTTCACATCAATTGACTCATCACCGATAACTTTGAATGCCGAGATAAACCTTTAAATAGGGCGAAGTCACTCTCACTCCTTTGTTTCACAACTAACATGTCGAGTTACACTTTATTCACACACTAAGCCACTAAACCATCGTACATTTGAAACAATTACGACATCTCATAACCCATCTGTTGAGAACTCGTCGATCATTTTGAAAAGATAACCTTAAACTTATCACCTTCTATCACATCTCTTTAGAGCGCTTATTCTTAACATAGGACTTGGCTACGTCTCATTTTTCCTCTTATTTTGAAGAGTTATGGCGCCGAAGAAAGCTGCACCAGAAATGACACTAGCTGCTATCCAAAAGTATGTAGATGATTGTATAGCCGAGGCACTAAGGAAAGAACGAGCAACAATAGCTGCTGTTACCGAGGCCACAACTGCTGCTGAAACTGCTAGACTTGCTTACATCAAAAGATTTCAAGAGTTGGCTGTTCTTTGCCCAGCTATGGTTTCGGACAATGAGAAACTATTGGAGAATTTCATTGGAGGATTTCCACAAAGTATCCAAGGAGATGTAACTCCTTTCGATCCACAAACAATTGAAGAATCTGCCCGGATGACTCAAATACTCATGGCTCAAGTTGTGAAGAGGGGCAACATCACCAACACCAACCGTAACAACAATATCAACAACCGCACCAACTACCACAATAACCAAAACAACAACAACAACGACAATAACCAAAACAACAACAACAACAAAAGAAAATGGGAAAATGACCAAGGAGGTTATAACAACAACAATCAAAACCGTAACACTAACCATTACCAACAACAGAATAGGAGACAAGAAGCCGCCAGGGTTTATGTTGCTGCACCAACAAAGGAAAGAACTTATACTGGAAACTTACCACGATGTCATCAATGCACGCTACATCATGATGGTCCATGTGGTATATGCTTTATCTGTCAAAAAGTGGAACACCTTGCTAAGGACTGCAAAGGAAAAGGATATGTTGGAACTCAACCACTATGTAATCGATGTAATTTCCATCACTCAGGTCTTTGTCCTGCCAAGTGCCGCGAATGCCAAAATCCGGGACATCTAGCCAGGGATTGTAAAGGTAAAGCCATAGTCACGTGCTTCGGATGTGGGGAGCAAGGACACTATAGGAATCAATGTCCTCAAAACCAAGGTCAACAAGTTGAAGGTGCTCATGGGAATGCATACATGTTAGGAGGAGGAGAAGCTCATCAAGGTATCAACGATGCGGAAGACTGAAGAAGTTCGGAAACTAACAGTCTTATTTCTCTTTATGTACTATGTCGTAATAAGTTTATGTTTTCCATCGCATCCGAATCTTTATAACTTAAGATGTACTACTTTTGATAAACCACTCGTTGTAAAATATTCTCATCTATCGTAATTTATTTTCGTTCCGATTTGTTATTATTTACGAGAATTCTTAATTATTTTTACTTTAACTACCATTTTAACGACACGGTTTAAATCCTTGTAAGCATTGAGAGTTATAACAACT
The DNA here is from genome assembly GCA_019973895.1 of Chrysanthemum seticuspe. Classification (NCBI taxonomy): domain Eukaryota; kingdom Viridiplantae; phylum Streptophyta; class Magnoliopsida; order Asterales; family Asteraceae; genus Chrysanthemum; species Chrysanthemum seticuspe. The sequence continues at coordinate 344,110,924 of BPTQ01000007.1, read as the reverse complement.
AAACCGAACGTCACATCATCGTTCCTTAATTATACATAGCCTAGCTAACTATGTCTAATTCTGGAGGGATCATGTTATGTTGGGAGCAGTTAATTATAAATCTTAGTGCAAGCAAAATCTTCACATATTTCAAGGTCAAAGTGTTACTCATCGGAGATACTCATCCAATATTTTTCTCTACTACGATGTTTTATACGCTCTCAATCATCGATAACCGTAACGACACTTCACCATGTCTTTTCTCCTCGTTATTCATCACAAACTCAAAAATTCGATAGACTAACACGAACTGAATTCAGGGACTGAATTCCTTTTTGGATGGGCGAATGTGACAACTCGTACTTTCAGGTCATTTCTCGAAACAATTTATGCTTCACTATTTGAACATTTATCGTAAACTAGGTTTACGTGTTCCAAATTCGCGTAACCTGAATGGTTTAGCAGCGAATTCATGATCATATCATCACGAACATTTCATATGGACTAAGTTTAGTCTACATTTCATTAGCATCATTTGCATCATATTAGTTCATTCATGATATTGCATTTCACCTTTAACGCGTAAATTTTATATTAAATAAACGTTATCGCGTGAGTTATTATTTTGAATATTTAATCCGTTATTTCTAAAAATGATCCCGATATATTTTTATACTTACATTTAGTTTATAAAAACTATATTTTTAGTTTACCTAGTGTCTTAAATTTATTTTGTCTATAAATCGTTAAAGTTATATTATTACGACACTTTTCTTAAAAACTACACGATAATTATTTTATCACTCAAATTTTACAAGGAATGTATTTTTACAATTTTTATGATCTCATTATTCTTTACTTTGATCTATTAAAAATTTCTTTTACCTAAAAGCTACCATTTACCTTACAAGTTATTATTTCATAATATCTACTTACACATTTTTATCAAGTACATACAAGTAAAATGAAAAAAAAAATATATTGTGGGAAAACATATCCCCCTAAAATCCGGCCTAGGGGGGGGGATAAGTCCTTGAGTTGGTAAGAAAATTTGCAACAAGTATAGATATGTACTCTAAGACATTATTCATTCATTCACCAAATAATTCACAAGTTATTAAAAAAGTTCTCTCTTGGTTTTTCTCTCCTCAAAAATCCGGCCATCTAAGGTGTTATCAAGGGATCCTCAAAAATTTTTACTAGCTCAAGTTATAACAATCTAGAATTACACTCTTATTAAGGTTTTGAAATAAAAACCTAGAGTGTTTAGGTTAAACCTTTGTTCTTTGCACCTCATCATAATAGCTTGAAAGCATATTTCTATCATTTTTCATCTTCTCTTATCATTACATATGTATTTTATCATTTTCATAGCAAGCATGCAAGACTTGTGTTAGTTATACCATTTTTACCATTGATTTTTAGAGTTTATTACATAAGAGTCATCCTATAATTATTCCCTTGGTATATTTTGGTCTTGATGGTGTTTAGGAACCCATGACACCCTAAGAAGGTGTATGGTAGGATTAAATTAGCTTTGGAGTTGATTTGAAGGGATTGGAATAGGTTTAGTACGAGAAAACTATTTTCGATAAGTATAAAAAGTGTTCTGTCCTTATTTTGTTTTTCTGGAAAATCCGACAGTAGGCACGAAATTTTGGCCTTGATATTTAGAAAATATACTTTAAAACGAATCCATGGCCGCTTGAACGGATTAAAACGGAGTTATAACGAAGAAGTTATAAAATTTTCAAGTTTGACGACGAAATATATATTTTTCTGAAATTTCAGCATACTATTTTTATCTTGTACGAGTCAAAAACGAGCCTTAAGCTTCACAAATTATTTCGACTTATCAAAAATATATTAGTATACTTTGATACGAAGCTAAGGACGTATTATACGTAGAAAACGGATTTGAAACGACTAAGATATACACGTTTTCATAAAATTGCTGTAACTATTATTTTTAGAAAAACTATATTATTTTTACGAGATAAGTGTTACGGTAACTAAAACGACCATGTTGACGGCTGTTTTTATCAATGATGTGGAACTTTTTGTAACGAGATGTCTTCTAATGAAATTAAGATCACCAAGCATATTTTTCAAAACGACCAACCGTTTGTATAGCGGAGTTTTAATAAATTAATTACGGTTGCTCAAACTTTGCCGAAACTCACTTTTTACACAACATTTAGACAAAATCACCATCTTTAACCTTTATTATCTTTATGTTCGAGACCTTTATGTCAAAAACACCTGAACTGAAACTTCTAGATTTTGATACAAGCTTTCCAAAACCGTCGAGTTCGTTTCCTAACGATCGACATACACCATTTTACGACTAGTTTTTCAAAGCCATTTTTGTCATTTTCATGAAATTTCCGACGACTTTATTTTACGACGAAAAGTGAAATTTCACAATAAATCATTACGAAACCATTGAAGGATGACATTTTGACGTAAATACTTGTAAAGTGATTTAATAATGGTCAAGACGTCAAAAGAGTATTTTTTTCGACGATAAGTATTATTTTCAAAACTCACAAATGGTATAAATAACATACGAAATGCATGCATATCATAACATCATAACTCATTACATATCATATCATTCGTAATAGGTCCAGATTAAAGTTTCCCGCTATACCTCAGTGTACTCACTCTTGTCATCATACCAGTTTATCAAGTGAGTTTTCATAGCCCCGATTTATTCAAGTTTTACTTATTTCAAACCTACGGGGGAGAATACATTGCACAACATTTTTTTATTACGATACCAAGTATGTTAAATTCATTTACATTGCTTAAGTTACCACGTTGCCAGTTAAATGTCCCCATTTCAATGCATGAGCCGTTAATTTTTCTAGAAGCGTGTGTGAGTGGATAGATCTATCGAGGGTGACACCTCCATCCGGGTTGGTGAATCCCAACTAGTCATACGGATGCATTTCATTCATAAACATTATTAGAGTTGTTTGGCAAGACACTCTGTTGGGGCGAACATCAGTCGGAGCTTCAGTATCATGCGCTTAAGCAATTGTAACATTTTTATGTGACATGATTGTCATACCAGTAACATTTTTATGTGACATGATTGTCATACCTGATCTATACTTGCGTAGTCGTATAAAACATTTACCTAAACCTATGATTTCTCACCAACATTATTGTTGACCGTTTTAGCAATGTATTTTCAGGTAACTAAGGCATTATCATCATGGCATGGTTAAGGAACCACCTTTTGAGTCGCGGCGTCGACTTACATCATTGTACATTATGGCTCTTTCTTTCAAAACCATCGTTTGGACTTGTAATATATTTATATTTCCGCAAACTTTGTAAACTTTTGGGACCTATGTTGTAACTCTGATTATTTTATTAAACCAAACGATGTATTTTCCAAACGACACTTTAGGTCGTTCAATATAACTGTGATTGTGATGCTATGACAGTCAATCCCCAGGAATTCCATTCCGCTGCAAAACAGGTAATTTGGGGGTGTGACACTAGGTTTTGTTCATGCATATGAAATTGAATTGGGGCTTTACAATTTTGATTGGTTTCTTATAGATTTATGTTTGGTCACTAAGTTTACAACACAAGCATCAATAGAAAGAATAGAGAAGAGATAGAGGTCGTTTGAACAATATCCAAACACACACACACGTATAAGTATAAACGGTTAGGCGTAGAGATGAGTGAAAGAGTAAATTGAACAACCAACCCTCAAGTGAGGGTTATTACAAGGTATTTATAGGAAGGGGAGCTAGGGCAACACTCCTACTCCCTTCTTTTCCTTAGTGTACATGGGCCTAAGCTCATGGGCCTTCTACATAAGCTTAAGCTAATAACAAACATAAAGGCCATAATTAAGCTAACTATTACATATGAATCACTAACACTTGATATAGGTTTAGGAGTGATTCTAACAATCTCCCCCTAAGTGTTGGTGATGAATGAATGTAAATAGTGAAGGTACTGACGTAATATTAGCTTTGACATCTTCTGACATTCTTCTTTCTTGTGAGAAGAATTGCCTTGATTTGAACAATCTCCCCTGTGTAGAGAAATTGTTTTCTTTAAACAGTTTTGCTTTGACGTCATCTTTAACTTTGTTCTTTGATCATTGTTCTTTGTGATGGTAGTGATAGTATGTTGTTGTTGTCTACATCAAGTCTGCCTCAGGTCTGCTTCGCTGCTCCAGTGTCTCCACGTCATTCTTCAACATGCTCACAAGCTCTTTGACGTTGGATTTTAGTACTGATGAAGTTCTTTAAGTCTTTAACTTTGTAGATTCTTTGGCTTGACGAAGAATCATTCTGACTTTTGTGTCACTTTTAGATAGAACTTCCATTAGTGATGATGTTGGCATGAGCATGTGAAGAATCAGCACGATCATTCCGCTCCAGAGCTTCCATAAGAAGAAAACATGAAAAACGGTTAGTAATAAGCAGATTCCGGCACTTACAAGTTTGAACTTCGAGAGTGTTAACAGCATAGTGTGAAAACACAACTCTAATTCTCACAAAGGCCGTTCCTGAACTGGAGTCCCACAAGTGAGATAACGCGATGTACCGAAGTACATCTACAGTTCAGATGAGTCGTTGAGGTACACCGAAGCATCACCTCACGACTGTAGACCGTTTGAGACACACTAAGCGTAATCCACGGGGAGTTACCGAATTGACCTGCTGTTAGGGCTGTTTGAAGTTGACCCTGGCAGGAGTTTCTATTCAATCACTGAGGATCACAGTTGTGAACCTCTCATAAATGTTCTCAATAGATTTCTAAGATCTGTAAAGGACTCGATAACGTACCACTGATGTTCTTATTGTTGAACATCAAGTGATGAAATGTCATGTGTACCTAAGAGATCTTTTGATGAATCTTGTGGCTCTAGACTCAATAGTGCGTTTTGGTTTTCCTGAGCGGAGACTAGGGAGAGGGTCTCCTTCTTCAATACCAGCTATCTCTAAAAGAAAGCCGATAGATTATGTAGGGTTTCCTGTGAGAATGAAACAAGCTTCTTTTAAGAGAAACTTAAGTGGCTAAGAAGGTTTAGTGCATGCGTTACTGGGTCCATGATGACTTTTAATCTTCAATACCGGCGTCACTAAGTGACAACCAGTAGCATATGAATTGAACCCGGTGTCTGCCCTAAGTTGAATAATTTGGAGGGCTATTTCTTTTCACCCTTTTCTTTGCATTTCTTTTTAATTCTTCAACTCCTTCTTTCTCCGATTCTCATTTTCTCATTTTTATAATCATACCTAAGGACTTCTAATTCTAACTATTGGTATTGTCCTTGGGTAGATCCCTCCGGCTCTGGCGGATCATAGGACGGTTATTCCTAACCTTAATCACCTTATAACTCCATTTCCATAAAACCATTTTTCATGAAAATCTCTCAAAGCGTTTGTGAATGAAAAACATGTTTGAACACTTCAAGAGTTTTAGATTTTCATAAATACTCCCCATCCACATGTGCTTAAGAGTTTTAACAGAAATCTGCATAGTGAGGAAAGAGCTCGCACTTTTGAATTGATCTACTCAAGATAGACAATTTCCCGAGGGACACGGTTACGTTGCATAGTTAAAGAGGTACATTGTCAGCTTTTAGGTGACAACTAGCACTAATAACTACTTTGAAGGTATGGACAAACCTCGAAAGGTTGTCAAACCCGTCAAAGTTCATGTCTATCAAGAGCTTCTCGAATAGGTACAATTTACTTGGATAAGTCTTTGGAAGACAAATCTTTTCAATGTGAGACTTTTCAGATCACGTCAATTCATGGGTTAAGTCTTTTCACATGATGATTCAATAGCAATATCACAACATATTTCTTATCACATAATTTTCTCCCCCTCAAAAATGGCATATAAATGGTATTTTTGAAGAAATGTTGAGAATAAATATGACCATTTTGAGTTTTATGGGAAGATGACCACAGTGAACAATTTGTGAACAAAGTTTGTAAGTCAAATACTCCCCCTCAACAAGTGATATAAACGGTTGAGGTTTTGAAAATCATAAGGGGAAGTACTTGTTCTTTTGAGCAAAACCTTTGAAAAATGAAAGGTTTGATAGGTTTTATTCAAAAGTAAGAAGACTTCGCTCCTTTTATAAGGATTGTGGCACTGAAGCGTACCACAGGGTCCTTTCTTGACAAGAACGGGTTGTACACTGATATGTGTGCACAAGCCATAGTCAGATAATCAAACAAACAAAATCACAATCAAGAGAGTACCCAATGATTACAGACGATCAGCTACTTTCTGAGGACGTTGGAAAGTCATAATCGGAAAGTTTGGTCGATCATCCTCCCACATACCTCTCCAACCGTTGCATCTGATCCCGATGAATCAAACATTCATCAATCCTAGTGATAAATCAACGAACATCCTTGCGATCCTTTGAATTCCATCTCTTCATCTGAATTATACCCAACTCAATGTCCTTCAATCGATATGCCAATCCATCTCGAACCATCTCCAGGGTGGCGTCATAGAACTTAGTGAATTTCATCGAAAGCCATGAAGCAAGTATGATGATTTTCACTTGGTAGACAAACCCAAACTTTTGTTTAAGAACGATTTTGTACTGAGGTTCTTGATTGATTCCGATGAAGAGTAGAATTTAGGTAAGATTCAACCCCGAGGTGGAGAACTTCAACACGCTCTTTGATTTGAAGCGTATGAAAACAAGGAGTGCAGTAATGTACTTGATCTAAATTTCGGTTGAGGTTCAGGTTGGGGCTCAAGTATGTCGTGATCCTTCTTAACAGATGGTGGTGTGATTACCGGTTTTCTCCATTGGTGGTGTGGTTTCTGAAACCCTTGGTTGATCAGATGGTGGTAACTGTGTAGCTTGTTGTGTAGTGGTGATAACCTGCTTGACCATTTGATGAATCATTGGATGGAGTTGCCTTCTTAACAGATTTTGTTGTTGACATAGTTGTTTCTATTGTGGATGGAGGTGATGATAGAGATTATGATTTGGGCTTGGTGGAAGTGTCAATAGGTGGTTCAGAAGACTGTTGAGGTTTGTGTATTGGATTGTCAACTATGTAGTTTTCTGATTCCTTCTTAAACTTTTCCTCATCAGCTCTAGCAGCTTCTTTTGCCTCTTTTCGAATCATTTCCTCTTCAGCCGCCAAATAATCATCATCAGGGACTCTTTCATCCTTATCATGATCGTAATCTCCTTCGTCATATATTTCCCCATCTTCACCATGCTTTTCTTCTTGCGGTTGTTATAGTTGTTGTTGTGGTTGCTTCATTTCAACAGTAGTAGTGACAGTGACACCCTAATCCTTACCGGGTTGATTAACCGGATCGGATGGGGTAAGAGATGTTTGCAATGGATCTTCCATAAGTGGAGGACTACTGCTTGACCCTCCTGCCCCACCGGGTTGATTAACCAGAAAGGTTGAAGCATGGTATTCCATCCTTTTCTGCTTTAATGACTTATGAAATTGTATTTCCTCATCCATTGAATCATACTCATCATCAGTATGACTTTGTGAGCATGAATTTGAATGGATGATGCAGAAGGATGTCCACAGTAATTCTGCAAGATGATTATGAGCATTTGAGGTTGTTGAAGATGACACGGAGATTGTTCTTGCCAATTGTTTTGTCGTATCCACCTGGGAATGTGTTTGCCATCGAGAGCTCAGCTGGGGCATTGATGTTTGCTTGATTTGCAGCCATTTTGTGATCTGAAAGACATTAGACAAAAAGACAGACATATGGAAACACAATGTGCTTGTTTTAGTATGATTTATTATTTAATTCCTTGTTTGATGGTAACATGTTTATGTTAGTTACAAGTCTTAAGTCACATTATTCCAATTGATTGAAGTTGATGTGATAAGTTATGTGAACATGTTAATTTTGAAGTTTCAAAGTCCAATTTTTTTCACTTAACACACAACATATTAACTTTTGTAAGCTTATACGAAACATCAGGTGTTTGTGACTTATGCGTAACATTTAACAAGTAACATATGCGTAATAGGCCAAAAATGTAGTGAACAGTGGGTTATGAGTAACAAGGATCCTTATGCGTAAGAAAGGAGCTTATGCGTAGGAGTAAGCTAAAGCGTAAGACCAAGCTTATGCGTAAGAGTTTTTTACGCGTAAGACAAGTTCAAAATCTTTAGGCTTACACATAGGAATAAGCTAGATGTTATGCGTAAAGTTTATTTGTAAGAGTAAAGCTTATGCGTAACAAGCCTTGTTTACGAATATCTTTCCAAGATACGCGTAATCCACTGTAGACCTCTTACGCGTAACGTGTTAAACACAAACATGAAAACTTGATTACAGTTTATTCCAAATATCTAATAGATCACAAAATAAGCACAAGAACATATTAGATACGCACACAAAGACTTAGGAGTAAAAATTTCTTAAACCCTAAACCCTTAATCTATGCGTAAGAGATATAGCTACACAAATCAAACAAGAAAGTTTCTGGAGTGTCCTAGATGTCATATGAGTGCAATGGAACAAGATTTAACACATTTCCACCACAGAATCAGAAGATTTGTGGGAGATGAACCCTTAAAAACCTAAAACTTAAGTTCTTACAGTTTAGATGTTTCTGGGATGATTTCAAGGTTCAAAACATGCATATAGACTTATTCTAACACTTTCTTGACCACATAAGATATCACAGAATAGAAAAGCCCTAGATGAGCGCAACAATTCTAGAATTCAAATTAATGAAATTTAAGATTCAGGATGGTTTTGGATGATTGAAACAAGTTTAATAGACACTAAGAAAGGTTTTAACACAACTCATTTCAATCCAAACACTTTTATGCATAAACACCCAATTCGTTCGAGTGAACAATTTTCCAAAATCAGTTTAAAGAGTTTTAACCGTTGGATTTGAAAGATTTTTGAAATCCTTGTTTAGAATCTTGATCAAAACAATTTAGAACTTACAGGTTATGAACAGCTTGAACGGATTTAGAAGATTTGATTTGGGCCGTTTGATCTTGGTGGTTTAGGAGTAAATGATTTTGTTAAAATTAATTTGCCAAGTTGACACATTCAGTCCCTCAACCTTAAGGAGGTTCCAACCAAGATCCTTTAACTTCCGTTTAGGTAAGACAAAACATTTGTAAGGCAAGAAACTTAACGATACTCCCCCTCGACTTTTGAAATAATGAATTTAAAAAAAAAACATTTGAGTCCAAGGAGAGTATTTGACAAGGAGCGAATCCACCATTTTAGAAGAAACAACATATTTTTGGAACATGCAAGTACAAGGTTTTATGAAACCGAAAAATATTTACTTTCTCCCCCTCAACACTTGTTCAGGAAAATTGTGAAAAGTTTGATAGAACACAGTGTTGACTGAAGTTTTGTACTTGCCATGAAAGAAATTAGATAGGAGAATATTTTTGAGTTTTATCAGATTTTATATTTTTGGATTTTGTTTTTGAAAAATATTTACAAAAGAGATTTTGGTGTTTGACTGGTATTTAAGAATGTTTTAAGAGTTCATCCAGTTCCTCTTGAGTCAAACACCGCATACCAATCCGGTGGACCAACTCATTAAACCTAGCAGGAGCTAAGGCTTTGGTGAGATGATCTGCTAATTGGTATTCTGTACCCACAAAGTATAATTCAACAGTACCCTGTTCCACATGGTCTTGGATGAAATTATATCGAAGATCGATGTGCTTTGATTTGGAGTGTTGAACTGAGTTTCACGAGATCGCAATAGCACTCCGATTGTCGCAGTACATCGGGATTCTATCAAATACGTAACCATAGTCTTTGAGTTGTGTTCTCATCCAAATGACTTGAGCACAACACGCCGACATGGCTACATATTCTGCTTCTGTTGAGGACAGCGATGTACAATCCTGCTTCTTCGATTGCCAAGACACCAGTTTATCACCAAGAAATTGTAACGAGCCTGAAGTACTTTTCCGTGAATCTAAGCATCCTGTGTGGTCAGCGTCTGAAAAAGCGATAAGTTCAAAACCAGAATCCTTCAGATACCAGATCCCAAAATTAATGGTTTCCTTTATGTATCGGAGGATTCTTTTAGCCACAGAGAGGTGGGTTTCAGTTGGTCTCGACTGATAATGGGAGCAAAGATAAACGGCAAAGACAATATCAGGTCTGCTAGCTGTTAGATGTATTTGGTAGGGTCCACTAATTTCCCATGTAAATCAGCGTCTAGCTTCTTGGTATGAGTCATTGGTGTGGCATATGTGTCACAGGTTTGCATTCCAAATTTGTTAAGAATTTCAAGGGCATATTTCGACTGACTCAAGAAAATACCACGTGGTGATTGATGAACTTGCAATCCTATAAAGAACGTAAGTTCACCCATCATTGACATTTCAAAATGTTTCTTCGTTAGTTTTGCAAAAGCGGTTGAGTACTTTTTATGTGTTGACCCAAAAATGATGTCATCCACGTAAATTTGAACAATTAAAATATGTGCCCCGTGATATTGTATAAAAAGAGTTAGGTCGACCGAACCTTTGGTAAAATGATTGGCAATGAGGAAAGTTGATAGCTTATCGTACCACGCCCGAGGAGCTTGTTTGAGACCATACAGAGCTTTGTTCATTTTGTAGACATGGTTCGGGAACTCGGGATCAACGAATCCTTCTGGTTGGCTGACATAAACCGTTTCTTTAAGTTGCCCATTCAGAAAAGCAGTTTTGACGTCCATCTGAAAGACCGTTATATTCATATGAGACGCGAACGCGAGAAATATCCTAACAGCCTCAAGACGAGCAACCGGAGCAAATGATTCTTCAAAGTCAATACCCTCTTCCTGTCGATAACCCTTAGCCACCAGACGTGACTTGTTTCTGATTACGTTCCCTTCAGCATCCAATTTGTTCTTCCAAATCCATTTGAGACCAATGACGTAAACCCCTGTTGGTCTTTCAACCATTTCCCATACTTCAAGACGTTTGAATTGGTTGAGTTCTTCTTGCATGGATTCAATCCAAGTGTCCTTTGTCATGCGTCTTTAATGTTTTTAGGCTCAGATTGACAGACAGTGAGTGCATAAATGCAATGTTCACCATCTGTGTGAAGACATTGTCTCGTAACGACTGGTTGATTTGGGTTGCCAATAATATTTTCCAGAGGATGGTCTTTTATCCATCGATGTGTAGAGGGTTGATGTTGGTATACATTGTGCAGATTCTGAGGATTCAAATGGCTTGTAAATGATTCCGCGACATCAGGTGCAGCAGTCTCATTAGCAAACGGGTTAAAGAACGCATTTGGATCAAAATCTGCGAGTGGGGGTACATCATTCAGAACATCATCAGCCGGTTCATCATTGTTGGAAGCGGTTTGTTCAACTGTTGTGGTGGAGTCAGCTGGTGGTGCTTCTTCAACCGTAGTTGTTGTAGCAAGTGTATTAGGTATAAGAGTAGTATCAGGTTGAGCAGCAGAAACAGCGGATACACCTGGAGCACGTTCATCAATATCGTCACTGAACAGTGGAGCAAATAACCTTTCCATTTGTTGACGAGTGAGTTGGGGGCTTTGTTCAGCTGATGATGGGGTTTGAGGGAAGTTTAAGCGGTTGTGACCAGGTTCCAAGCTGTTATACTCAGAAGCCATTTTCGTAAGTTCATCAAAATGAGCATGAATCGTTTCCCTAACCTCCTTTGTTTGACGATTCCAGATTCGGAAACCTTTAGAATTATTACAATATCCAATAAAGACTCCAATGTCAGCTTTGGCTTTGAGCTTTCCAAAGTCATCACGATCATTATTCGGATAGCAAAGAGATCCAAGTACATGAAAGTGTTTGAGATTCGGTTTTCTGTTATGGACAAGCTCGAAAGGTGTTTTGTTGTGGCATTTAGTAATCATAGAACGGTTTTTAGTATAGCATGCAGTAGATACAGCTTCTGCCCACAAGTAATCTGGGAGTTTAGCATTGATTAACATTGTTCTTGCAGCTTCCACTAACGTTCGGTTTCGTCTTTCAACAACTCCGTTTTGTTCAGGTGTACGTGCAATAGATGTCTGATGCTGAATTCCCACTTTCTCATAAAATTCACGAAGAGTTTTGTTAACAAATTCAGTTCTTATTAGTCTGACGGTGTTTCGGAGCTGAACCTGTATTTTCGTGAGTAAGGTGATGATCATTTGTGGAGCTTGGTCTTTGCTTCGAAGAAAGTAGACCCAAGTCCATCGTGAATAGTCATCAACAATTACTAAGATGTAGCGTTTGCCATTGATCGTTTGCACGCGCATCGGGCCACATAAATCCATGTGAAAAAGATGAAGCACATGCTGAGAGCTGTGTTCCACCTTTGAAGGAAAATGAGCACGAGTGCTTTTCCCTTGTTCACAGGCTGAGCAAAGGTGATCTTTAGAATACCGGAATCGTGGGAGGCCTTCAATTAGTTTATGTCGAGCAAGATTGGTTATAGTTTGAAAGTTTAAATGTGATAGACGACGGTGCCATAGCCTGGATTTTGTTGATGTTGCCTTTGAAAGTAAGCAGATGGGAGATGAAGCAACCATGTCTTGCATAGAGATGGTGTAAAGACTTGAATTACGCGAGCCAGACATAAGGTCATTTCCTTGTAGATCACGAATGAAACAAGATTTCTCCCTGAAAGCAACCTCCAAATCTCCATCACAGAACTGACCTACTGAAAACAGATTGTGACTGAGGCCTTCCACATAATCAACCCTCTACACATCGATGGACAAAAGACCATCCTCTGTAAAATATTATTGGCAACCCAAATCAACCAGTCGTTACGAGAAATTGTCTTCACACAGATGGTGAACATTGCATTTATGCACTCACTGTCTGCCAATCTGAGCCTATGAACAAGGGAAAAGCACAGTCGTCTATCACAGTGCAAAAGATATCCCAAGTCGACGTATTTTCAGGCTTATCCAATCAAGAAAACACGGAGTAAACCACGAAACTGAAGATCAAACCAAGAACCAAGTTACACGTAGTTTTAGGGTTTTGCTACGCGTAGACTTACTCGTAAGATGACTTTTGCCCAAAGATGTTTCTAAACCAGATTTTTGTGATAAAATAGCTTCAATATCACCAAAATAACACAAAAGTGTGAAACTTGATGATCCAAAGTGTCTAAAACGGTTACGCGTAGAACGAAACCCTCGTACAAAAAGTAGCTTAAAAACGATGATCCACGCGTAAAGTTTGAAACTTTTTGCCAAAAACAGTTATTTTAACACCTTAAAACATTGAAAGTACAAGAATCTTGGATTAAAAAGTGTAAAAAATCAGTTTTTAAGCGAGCCAAAGTTCGAACCATTGTTTTACGCGTAGGACCAAAACCCACCTCAAAAACAATAACGATTCACCCAACTATTTGGCGATTGATACCACTGTTAGGTCACTAAGTTTACAACACAAGCATCAATCGAAAGAATAGAGAAGAGATAGAGGTCAGTTGAACAATATCCAAACACACACACACGTATAAGTATAAACGGTTAGGCGTAGAGATGAGTGAAAGAGTAAATTGAACAACCAACCCTCAAGTGAGGGTTATTACAAGGTATTTATAGGAAGGGGAGCTAGGGCAACACTCCTACCCCCTTCCTTTCCTTAGTGGACATGGGCCTAAGCTCATGGGCCTTCTACATAAGCTTAAGCTAATAACAAACATAAAGGCCATAATTAAGCTAACTATTACATATGAATCACTAACACTTGATATAGGTTTAGGAGTGATTCCAACAATTTAGGACTAGGATTAGACAATGTATACCTATCATGATTCCCTAAACATAGAATATGCATAAACCCATTTATTTTCGCTCCGAATTTTGTATCAAAATTCGTAAAAGATTAATTTTTTTAGTGGAATCATGTCTAGGATACTTGAAATTGGTTTAGGAGTGATTAATACTTACGTTTCTCAACTTTAAAAATTATGACGCCAAGAATTGTTGAACTAGCCAAACACCCCCCCCCCCCAATTCCATTGTTTTTCGAAAAATTCACATAACTAGGATCATAAAACATTTTTCGTGCATTGTTGATACAAGCTAAAAATGTGTTCTCATGCATACATGATCTCAAGAATGTGGGTCGAATTACATAATTAATATGTATTTTTCGACACATTCGAATGAGCAATAGTAAATTCGGAGCGTTTAGGTAATCTCATTATTTTCATTTTAGAATCGAGATTACTGCACCTCTACACCGTATGCATATAGGCACACACTAGAAACGTGTTCGTCAAATATATAAAAGTTAACATATATATATATATATATATATATATATATATATATATATATATATATATATATATATATATATATATATATATATATATATATATATATATATATATATATATATATATATATATATATACTTATATATTTTTGTAGGTAACAATGCCTCGAAATGATTATCAAGACACAAAATCCTACATCCCTCTCATAATCGATGATCCAAACATTCCTCTTGACATAAAAGCTCATCTCCAAAAGGTCCAACATCTTTACATACACGAAAGTCGTGTAGTCGATGCTAACTTTGTTCCGTTGAATGGCATCAATGTATGCTTTCCAACAATTGCTTTTGATTGTTTATACAAAATAAATGATCAAATTTGTCCTTGCTTTGTCCTTGAATTCTATAGTCGTGTGCGTACCTCCAATGATCTTGAAAGAATGTCTATCTTGACTTTCGGATCCAAAATGAGAACATCATATTGTCCGTCTCCGAGTTTGGAGACATCCTTGGTGTTCCTTCCCATGGTCAATGTGCTTACACGGAATACCATTCCTTAGAGTCTCTTTTCTTTAATTTAGAAAACCAAGGTCCGTATCTAACCGAAATGCCCGATGCACAAAACATCAAGCAACATATCCAAACCCCTCGTCTCTCCCATACGTACGTGATGGCTCCATTGTCTACCTCGACCCAAACAAGATCTATCTCAAAGAAATCCTTCCCGATCTTAAAAATTGGGAACTCCTTCTACGAGAGAATGTCTTGTCTCTCGCGGGCAATCGGGATCATGTTTCGGTAAGTCTTTCCAACATGCTCTATTGTCTTAGCACTGAAACCCCATACAATCTTGCATACTACATGGCTAAGCGCATTGTCAACATTCATGGTCGGCCCGTTAAGCTCATGCCATACGACATGTTGCTTACTCGTCTCTTTCGTTGGGTATATGCCAATTATCCACATCTCCAAAATGTTGATTACTATCTTGTCCAACCCATAATGAAACCTCTTGGTGGACCACAACGTCGCACAAAGCAACATACAGACAAAGGGTCTAAAATGTAGTCGTAAATCCACTTCTGATGCTACTTCATCCTCCTACCATCGTGGATCGTCATCACAACCCGATGATGATGATGTCGAAATGCATGATGAAGGAACATCTCGTGCTCGTACTCCGTCTCCCGACACTTTCCTTTGTAATCTTGATACATCATCTTTCACCCAAACAATCGACCTTCCATTCAACAACACCAATCTAAATTCCGTAATACGAAGGCAAACGGTGATGTATAATCGACAATTGTCAATGCACGAGCAAACAATTGGACGGTTCAAGTCAATTGGAAAGGCTATCAAGGGGCTTGTCAAGGCGATAAACAAGGGGTTTAACAAGTGAGGTCGAGGAACATAAACAACATTAAACTATTTATTAAGAAGTATTATTAGTTTATTAATCTAACATTTTATGAGGTATTGGCTATGGCCTCATGACAATTGCAACTTGGTTGCACTAACTCCAGCATAGGTAGATTTGGGAGTGTCATTCAATTTTACCACCCAATGATATTTTTCTTATCAAGCTTAGTTCTTGATTATAATTTAGCTTCTTTATTCATGCATACTTATTATGCTACTTGCCATACTTGCATGCTTAATAGTAGCCTAATAATTTGCTGATCACATGTTTTGCTTAGCACTAGATGTAGCCAAATTGCATAAATTCTTGTGATTATTCTTTAGTGACTTGAGGCAATAGGATTTGCTGCAAATAGTACCCCTAGAATTACCCATTTAGGTAGCCTAAACCTGCAGGAATGGTAAAAATGCTTCCAGCAGGTAACAACACCATTAAATGTGCCACGGCACCACTAAATTTAGTGGTACCATGGGTGATTTAGTGGTACCGTCCCCTGGAAAACCGATTTTTACTATTTTCTTCCACTTTTTGACCCATTTTCCCTTGGATTCTGCCAACATTAGCTGATTCCAACATTCATCAATTTCCTAAACTCATCCCACTCTATTATCTTTAGCAACCTACAAACCTTGCATGCTTTTAATTTGGCTATTTAAGCATTTCCCATGAATTCATCCTCATCACCTCTTCAATCATCCATCACACACCAACCATGTCTTCCAACATTGAAACCACCTCTCACCAAGCCAAGAAACCTAGACTTAACATCAAACCACAAAAAATATATCACTTTCATTTATCTCACTTTAGATGATGATGAAGAGATGCATACACCACCTTCCACCAACTCAACTTACTCTACTTTCACACCTAATGCTTCTTCAAAAACAATCTCCACTAGAGCACCTTCATCCTCTTCATCCACAATTAGGACAACCACATCCTTACCACCTTCTAGTCCACTTCAACCATTGGCATTGACATTCACATTATCACCAACAACTCTACTTCAGTTTGCTTACACTACAACATCATTCTCCATCTCTCCATCACCACAACCACTCATGGGTTACCCCATTCTTTACCCACTTGAACCACATAGCCAAAGTTGTCCATGTTGTCATCACAATATAAATCTCATCTTAAACCTTAGGGATGAATTGAACTTTATGTTCTCCTACCTTGAACACCTCTTGACACCACCACAAGGGCCTATCATACCACCTCCTCCACCAACTAATAGCCCAACCAACTAAACATTTTTATGTTTAGTTTTCAAGAATAAATATTTAGGATCCTTTTTGTGATTACAGAAAATCTTAGGTTCTCTCAAGTCATTAAAGATTATTATGTGCTTCTTGTAGCTTTCTTTTTATTGTCTTGTTTTCACACTTTTAAGTGTGTATCTTGTTTAATCTATGAATGATTTTTTTTTTTTATTTATGGTTGGATTTTTTTTTAAGGCTACTTAGCCTCTTTATTTATGGTTGGATATTTGTCTAAGTTGCTATATGTTAGATATTTTATTTGTGTCATCCAACTTTGTTTTGTAGCAACAACCATTGCTTGATTCCTTTGTGCCCTCCAAGCGAGGGGGAGTATAAATCAAGGGGGAGCCTTAGTGTCGTTTCGACAATCTTTTTGCTTAGACAAAAAGGGGGAGAAGTGGGATATAAACTCAAATTAAAAATTTGTTACAATTAATTTTCACCTAAAACGAGTTTATGTTTTGTCATCATCAAAAAGGGAGAGATTGTTGATGCAAATAATGTCTAAAAACTTTATTGCTATCTTTTGATATCTCTACGTTTTGATGATAACAAAATATAAAAACACCTTACGTAAAAATTAACGTAAACAAGTTTTTAATCGAAATATCTCGTTTCTACATATCACTCTAGGTAAGAACAAACAAATTTATAAATGATCAAAGAAGTGAATTTTTGTTTCAAGCTTCACATTTTTAATGTGACAAAATATTTTTTTCAAAAATACATTTTACAAATTATTTTTGAATAATAAAGAAATGTTTTAATTGGAAAAATAAGTTTAAAACTCCCAACAGCTATCCCCCCCCCCCCAAACAACACCTAACTTCCCCAAATAAACTTTCACCACTAAAAACAGAATTAGGAGTGTCTTTGTCTGGGACGGTACTACGGTACCACTAAATTTAGTGGTACCGTCGGGTATTTAGTGGTACTGTGCACTGTAACGGTCAAAATTTTTGCCCCTATAAATAGCAGTCCACTTCACAGTTTTTGGGCATCTTTTTTCACACAAAACTTTCTGAGTTTAATTCTCCTAACACACACACGCTCCTTTGATCATTTAGATAGTTTTGTTTTGTTTTGGAGTGATCATTTCTTCCAACCAAGTGATCACCTTCATTCCTCTCCTAGTGCAAGAGAAGAACACATTGTATCAAGAAGATACTTAGTGTTGTAGTCATAGTAGTGTGCACTTGTAACACTTGTTACATACTTGTTGTATCTTGATATACACCAAGTATTCTTGAGTCTTGTTTAGATAACTTGTGTGGATCATTGTGATCTTGTTGAGATCTTGGAGTTTTCTTGTTGTTTGTGAGTTAGTGTGTTGATCAAGTGGATAAGGTCTAAATCGTGGTGATCTAGTAGTTTGTGTGATTAGTGATGAGTGTGTAAATACTCATCATTTTTGGTCAAATCTGAACTGCAAAACGTTTAAAAATGCTCAGAAATGCATCAAAATACTGAAAATATTCCAAAATTGCATTTTATATGTTTCAGATGCAAAATGTTCACAATCAGATGAAAAATGAGCTAAGTTTGCATAATTGGCAGTTTCAGTCCCCCAAGTTTCAAAAATTGTCAGAAATAGTCCCTGAGCACTTAATTTCAAAAGAAAAATCACCAAAGGTCCTTTTAAAATCATAAGTTGTCAAAATTAGTCCTTTGGTGAAAAATATCAAAAGTTTTGAGAAATTACAAGTTTGGTCCTCCAAGTTTAAAAAATTGGCAAAAATGGTCCTTGGAAATTGGAAAATGTCAAGTTTGGTCCTTATACTATTGGAACTTGTCACTTTTAGTCCCTTGGAGCAGCTTTGCAAATATGGCAGAAGTGGTCCCTTGATTTTCAGAAATTGCATAATAGGTCCTTGTATATCTAAAACCCTTTATACCCTTTTTGACCTTGGACCCTTGTCACAAACCAAGTGAACCCCTGTCAATAGCATTTTGGACCCCTTCATATATTAGCCCCTTGGTCAAACCTTTGGTCAAACAAAGCAAACGCGCCAAAGTCTTCTTCTCCCCAACTGCTTCTCTGCAACACCAGACCTCCCATCCCCCCTCCTCACCTTCACACTCCCATGTCCCCCCACCTTCAACTACCTTCCAAGATACATTAAATGCACCCCTTCCCCTTCACTCAACCTCCAACTGGAAAATGCTTATTTTGGCGCCAAAACCAATCAAACGGCCATGATCAATTCTAGCAATCCAATGGTCATGAAATATAGTGGGATATGCTCACAAAGAGGAGAGAAGATGTTTTGGGTATAAAAGAAGCAAGAAGGAACAAGAGAAAGAGAGTCTTGTAGTTTTTAAGTTTCATTAATGTCGTGTTTAACTTAAAAGTTTTAGTTAAGTGTAATAGATATAATATTTTGTTTTCTTGTATCAAACTCAAGCTTCATTATCAGTTTAATCTACTTGTGATCATCAATTTCAAAGTTTAACTCAATTTCAAGTGTTATGCTCACTGTTGCAATTTTCATTTTCAAATTCCTATATCAAAGCTTTTAGTAGCTTAATTTTAAGCTCAAACAAGCTTGTATAAGCTTATTATAGCTTTTTATAAGCTTGCATTCAAGGTTCAAGCAGTTTTGGATTTTGGTCAAAGAAAGTCAAACTGGGGCAAAAATTGAAATGGAAATGGTTATGGATGCTGCAGTGTTGGATTTGGGATTAGTTCAGAGCTATTGGGTTGGTTAATATAGGATAGAGTTCATTGGTTCAGTGATTGCAAGCCATAGTGGCTGGGACCTTGATTGGTGCAAAACCGTCAAGTTATCTCACGCAAGCTAGCCACTTGTGAATGACCAACCGTAAGAAACTCAAAACAGCTCACACACCAAATACAATTTAGATCAAAGGAATATAGTGGATTCCTGGGTCGTTAAGTCCCACGGAGGATGAATTGGTGTTTAAACAACTTCAGATGATAGAATGATCACTAAGGATAGTGATTAGTAAGGTTTTGGGAATATTTATACCTAAAGAAAAGATTAATAAATTACAGCGACTTAAATGCAAATTAAAAGAAATAAAAGATAAAATATATTAAATAAACGCTATCACTATTTTTAAAGTGATGAACGTTTAAAACCTAAAACGTACGTTTAAATAAAATTACGTAAACGTACAAAATAAAACTTGAGTTTTAAAGAAATAAAAGGCCTACAAATATGAAAATGATATTTTTACAATCCTAATAATAAAAGAAAATTATTAGAAAAATAAAATTATTTTTACAACTATTTATTTAATTATTATTAATTAAAAACTATTTATTAAGTATTTAAAATGCACTAAAATATAAGAAAATACAAAATTAACCTAGAAAAATGAAATTATAACTTAGAAAAGTCTAAAATATGATAAAACTTATTTTAAAACTGAAAATATATTTTTAAGACTTTTTATGTATTTATTATTAATTTAAAACTATTTAAAACTAATTAAAATTCTAAAAAATACTATTTAGACCAAGAAAATTATGAAAAAATACTTTTTATGACTTTTATATTTATCTTAATCTATAAAAATTGAAAACATATTTTTTTAAGTTTTTCTGATTTATTTGTATTAAAAGCTATTTAAAAATACTTAAAAACTATTTTAAATAAAGAAAAATAGAAAACAGTGTAGGAAAAATCTGAAAAATTCAGGAAAATACTAAAATATTATTCTAAGTTTATAAAAAATATAAAAACATATGCTTATGTGGAGGAAAAAGCTACTGCTGTGCAACTGCTTAATTAATAAGCAATCCAAAATAAGCTATAAGCCACAAATGAGTACCATCTGAACACAGAAGCTAAATAATGCTATATTAAGTATAACTTAACTAATTATCAGTACCCTAGATCACTAAAGAAGCTTAAATTAGTTTTGAGCTTATGAGATTAAAAGTACAAAACAGTGATCAAGGGGGGCACCTTTAAGCTATTGCATAAGCTACACAAGTAAGCTAAATGGAAAAACAGATAAAGGGACTTAAAGTAGACCTGGCTAACTACACAAGGACCAAAGACCAGCTCCTCACAAGCTAGAATGAAGCTTGTGAAAGAGCTGCAAGTTGTGCCTGTACACACTCAGTGAATGCTGAGTGTGTGCAGGGCGTATCTTGCCTTGTTGGAAGCTGATTAGAAGCTTATAGACATATGATAAAAGGAAAACAATTATGAGATTGTCAAACTAGACCAGCTGATCTTTCAAATCCCAAAGTTTCAGAGACTTTGATTAAGAAATGAACACATGAGACATCAACTAAGTTTTGCAAAAACTGGATTTTCCAAATCTTGACTTTTATCAACAGAAATGGAATTTTGACTTTCTTGAACTTTGTTTTGATTTTATGGACTGAACATGTTATAATAAGCTATGATAGGATGATTTTAAGCTAAAGTATCAAGATATAAGCTACTGTGATGAGTTTTGCACTCTAGAACCTTAACAGTTAAATGACAAAATGAGACTAAACATGATTTTGACTTATTTAGCTAAAACACTGGTTTATAAGGTTTCTTTGAGCTATGTAGACCAAGTATGACAGATAACAACAAAGGACACTGTCTTAAACAAACTCCAACACAGTTAAATCAGCAAAACCAAACACCCTTTTTCTTGACTGTTTTGAAGATTTTCATAGCAAGACAAAGATTAAGACCATGAGATTGATTGCAGAACCATGTATTATCATACACTAAGACTAAAGAAACCTTAAACAACATTGAACTGAAAAATCACAATAATGCTAATTTGACTGCTAAAATAAAGTTTTTAGTAAGTATGGATTCTAATAAGCAATTAAGTTGTTTTAATGCTTAACTCTACTTAAATACAGCTTTTAAACATAAACAAACAAAAGTTTAAGCTAATTAACCACTCAAACAGTAATATGCAAAAATGGAGAATTAAGCTTACTAGTTGGATCCAAGTTCAGATCAGAGAAATGAGATGTATAAACACAACCTAAAGCTTCCCCATAAGCTCTATACCAAGGCCATCCAGAATGTACCTTGCTCCAGCTTTCTTGTGTCTTTAACCATAGATTTTTATTTTTATCTAATTTATTTGGTATTTTTAGTGATTTTTCTGTTTTTAACACTAGACTGATTTTCAGGTTTTCTAAAAGCTTGAATAAGCTTTCTAGGAGCTTACATGAGCTATTCAGTCTCTAATAACAACTAACAAACAACATTAAAACATTTCGAGATTTTTGAATTTAGGAAAACTTGCATAAACTGAGAACTTGAATAAAAACTGAAATTAAAGGTTACAAATGTTTTATTGCACAAGGAAAACTTGAAATACAAAGCTTTAAAGATAAAACATATACTGAAAATCAAAATTAAACTAAAACGACATTAACTAAAACTAAACTACACTACTTGTTTTCTCCACTGCTTCTCTCTTGATTTTTATAGATTCATTTTGTTCCTTGTCGATCTCTGATGAAATCCCACTTAAATCCAACCATTGAATCGCTTGAAATCATCACAACCACCCAAGTGGCATTTTGGCGGGAAAAAAGTCTTGAAGCAGGTATTATGCATTAATTGATATTTGGGGTATGTGGAGGTGGAGAAGTGATGGTGATGGGTAGGTATGAGTGAGGTGGAAAGGTGTTGGAGAGGTGGTAGCACAGGTGGAGGTGCAGGAGTGGTAACAGGTGGAGTTGGGAAGGGGATGAACAGTGCGCGCGGGTTATCTGTTTAAAATTTGGGCCGGGTCAAGTTAATGGATTGGATTTGGGCTTGTTTAGTATAGGATCCGTTTGGTTTAAGTTAAACAACAAGGACCATTTATGCAATTTTAGCAATCTTGAAGGACTGATCTTGAACATTTTCCAAAGCTCTCACAAGGACTAAAACTGCCAAATGTGATTAGTACAAGGACCTATATTGATAATTTCCATTTTTTTAAATCCAGGGACCAAAACTGTCAAGTTTGAAACTTGAGGGACCAATATTGTAATTTCTCCAAAATTTATCATAAGGACCATTCTTGTCATTTATAAATAGAACAAGGTTAAAAGTTGATAATTTTCACTTTTTAAATTAACCAAGGACTATTTTTGACATTTTTCCAAAGTTGAAGGACTAAAGTTGTCAATTTGTGATTTTTAAACTTTAAAGGGTTTATTTTGACAACTTTTGAATCTCAAGGACCTAAAATGATATTTTACAAGTTTTTTGAATTACCAGGGACTATTTTTGACAACTTTTGTAACTTGAGGGACTAAAACTGCCAATTATGCAAACTTAATACGTTTTTCATCAGATTTTGATATTTTTGCATTTAAAACATATAAAACACTTGTTTGTGATATTTTTATCATTTTGATGTGTTTCTGAGTGTTTTCAGATGTTTTTGGCATTCTAACAGTATAAAAATGATGAGTATTTAGACACTCATCAGACCTTTTGTAAGTGATTTACAAAGTTTCAATGCATAACTTGTAATTGTAGTTATAATTAGTTCATACCTGTTTGATTAGTGGTATTTAGGTTAATGAAACTCAGTTTGATCATTAATAATAGCTTAATCAGTGTTTAGCTTAATTAAAACTGCAAATCAGTGTTTAAAGGTGTGTTTGGATTTGGTGCTTAATCTGTGTTATAGGTTTATCCAGTAGTTAAAACCTGTTGCTTCATGCTTGTCTAGCTCATTTGAACTCATTACAGTCATATTATTGCATCTGCATACAACCAAAGTCAAAATCTCACTTAATCTGTCTTATTTACTCAACTGTTGGATTTTTATAAATTCAAAGTCTTGATTTGTGTTTAAAATACATAGATATAGTTTGCAGTAGTCTCACTTCATCATATAACATCAATATCATCTCACAAATTGGTCTCAAAGTTCATAAAAGTCAAACTCCTTAAAACTGTTTCATAAGTCAAAACTGAAAAATCCAGTTTTTACCCAACTGAGTTGAATTTTCATTGACTCATCTCTGGGTCAAATTAAGTGGAAATTGTGGTTCTAAAAACTTCCCTTGGTCTATTTTCTTATAGTCATTTTTGTGGATTTTTTTCAAATTTTTAAAAGCTTCAAATCAGCTTGTGAATGTGGTCTCAGTTGCCCTGTTCACAAAACTCAGTGTAAACTGAGTTTTCTCAGTTTTGTGCAGAGGTTGCACAGAGCTCATAAGAGCTTGTCAAAGTCTGGTTTTTGGTTCACGAGTAGTCACCCAGGTCTAGTATAGGATCCAACTCTTGGTTTTTGATTCCTAGCTTATTTGGTAGCTTGTTCTTAGGCTCAAAGTAGGCCCCTAAACCTGTTTTTGCACTTTAACTCATTTCATCAAATCTGTTCAATCAAGCTCAATAGAGGTTAAAGCTTGTTGAGATTAGTTGCATTTAGGTATTTATAACATATTATAGCTTCTGTTTCATTTGGGTAGCTTGTGGTTTTCATTTGCTTATTTGAAGTGCTTATTCTATAAGCACTTGCTTTGCAGTTGCTTAATCCTACACACAACCCTCTGTTTTTATATTTTTCTCAGCTTTAGAATATTATTTTAGACTTATCTTGAATTTTTCAGATTTTTGTAAGTCAGTTTGGTATTTTTCTTCATTTTAATTAGTTTTTAAGCATTTTTAATTAGCATTTAATACAATTAATTAAGAAAAGTTTCAAAAAAATAATTTTTCATTTTTCTTAAGTTAAGATAAATATAAAAAGTCAAAAAAATATTTTTCCAGATTTTTCTTAGTTAAATTTGTATTTTTAAGCAATTTAAGTAGTTTTAAATAGTTTTTAATTCATAAAAAATAGAAAAATAATCAGAAAAATACAAAAATAGTTTTTAAAATTCTCTTTTATTATTTTAGATTTTTCCAAGTCAATATTTTATTTTTCTAGCTTTATTTCCTATTTTCTTATATTTTAGGTTATTATTTAATAGTTAAAAATAGTTTTTAATTAATAATAATTAGATAAATAGTTATAAAAATAATTTTCTTTTTCTATAAATTTTCTTTTATCATTAGGTTTGTAAAAATATCATTTTCATATTTTTAGGGTTAATACTGCTTCAGTCTCATATTTTCATTTGTACGTCACGTAGTTTTAAGTTAAGTTTTATAAAAACATAAAATCAAAAACATCATTTTGCAAATAGTGATAGCGTTTATTTAATATTTTTTATCTTTTTAATTTTCTTTAATTTGCATTTAAGCCGTTGTAATTTATAGACTTTTTTCTGTAGTTATAATAAATCAGATCTCTTTTCTCATTCAAATTTCTCGATCACTATACGTTTGGTGATCCATCGCATAGCTCGCTGGGACATAACGACCCGGGGAAACACTTTACTCTCCTGATCTTCATTGCATTCTGTGTCTGAGTTGTTTTAAGTTTCTTACAGTTAGCCA
The DNA here is from genome assembly GCA_019973895.1 of Chrysanthemum seticuspe. Lineage (NCBI taxonomy): Eukaryota > Viridiplantae > Streptophyta > Magnoliopsida > Asterales > Asteraceae > Chrysanthemum > Chrysanthemum seticuspe. Next base: position 344,085,616 of record BPTQ01000007.1, on the reverse strand, counting down.
TTCACAAGTGGCTAGCTTGCGTGAGAAAACTTGACGGTTTAGCACGAATCAAATTTTTGGCGCCGCTGCCGGGGAGCTGTGCTGATTATCTTCCGTTTAGCGGATTAGTAATTTGAATATTCACTCTTTGTTCATACCATCCATCTATCTATCTATATATATATCCATATTTTCTTATAAAAAATCCAAAAACCCAAAAACATCCAAAAACGTATAAAACACAAAAATATTTTCCTTTTGTTTCTATATAAGTATCAAAAATAAAAATACAAAAAGATTTGTCGTTTTCTTTAATAATAACAACATAAAAGATTACCACCGAAAACCAAGGCAGTGTACTACCTAACTGGGGGTACGACCATAATAAGTTCCCGAACCAAAGATTTAAAACTTGCCTTTGTGTCCTTGTGATTGGTGTACCTTTTTCAAAGAAGCCATTCATCTTATGATTATTGGTTTAAGTTCACTGTTGTTTTGCCTCGATTTTGTTTTAATTGATTTTGTTGTTATAAATACTTGTCAGAACCAGAAAACCCAAAAAGATTCTTCTCACCCCAATTTTTATAATTCCTCTTCATAATTCCATTCCTCTCCTTAACTCTGAGATTTCCTTAGAGTTAACTCTAGTGTATGCGCACTCGCTCTTCTAGATCTGTGAGCCCATTTCGTGAGCTTGTCAAGATTCCAAGAAGGCGTGTCCGTAGACTTTCTGCTCCATCAGTCGGATCTGAGATCCGGACTGCTCACACTACTTCCGTTATCATGGCGGAAGAACGCCCTATGTGTGAGCTTCTCCAGGCACCCATCGACGAGTATGGAGATGCTATTGTGATCCCAGCCATTGTGGCTGAAAATTTTGAACTCAAGACCGGGTTACTGAATCTTGTAACCTCAAGTCAGTTCTATGGTTTTGAGCGGGATGATCCTCATGCTCATATTCGATGGTTTAACAAGATTGCATCTACCATCAAATACAAGAATGTCCCTACTGATGCTGTTAAGCTTCTTCTGTTCCCATTTTCTCTTGAGGGACAAGCCCGGATTTGGCTTGAAAAACAACCCCCTCAGTCAATTGAGACATGGGAAGACCTGGTGAAGAAATTTGTGAATGAATTTTATCCACCTTCCAAAACCACGAGTCTTAAAAATGAAATCATCAAATTCACTCAAAAGTTTGATGAATCCTTCAGTGAATCGTGGGATCGTTTTAAGGAATTGCTTCGCAAATGTCCTCACCACGGTTTCTCCGAGTTAATGCAACTCGATACTTTCTACAATGGAGTGAGTCAATCTGATCAAGATTCTCTCAATTCCTCCGCTGGAGGAAATTTCTTAAGCAAAACTGTCAAAGAAGCTTTAGCGATTATTGAAAACAAGTATAAAGTCCGCACTGCACGAAGCAAACCGGTTGTTTCCCAAGTCAGTGTTGGTCCTTCTTCTTCATCGCCCGTGAGTCAATCTAGCACCGATGCTAAGATTGACAAACTTACAGAAGCCATTCAAGCTTTGGTTCTCTCCAACCAAAAGAAAGTCTCTTTTCCACAAACTTCACCTCCTGCTGAAGTTAAGAAAGTGGAAGTCTGTGTTACTTGTGGTGGCCCTCATGCTTACTATAACTGTATGGCCACCGATGGTAACCCTTTTGAAGCTAATGCTGTGGGCGGGATCTCTAATCAAGGAGGCAACCAATATCGTGCTCCTATAGACCCGAACCACCGTCCTAACCACTACCCTGGACCTCCCGGTTTCAACCAAAACCGTAATCAAAATCAGAATAGACCAAACCAAGGTTTTCAAAACCAAGGTAATTTTAGTCCAAACAACGGTTTTCAAAATCAGAATCAAAATTTCCAACACCAAGGAAATTTCAATAGAAACCCAGGTCAGGGAAATTTCAACCCAGGGTATTTTCATGCCAATAATCAAGGAAATTTTCAAGGCCCTAATCCTAACAATAGAGGCCAGAATTTTCCTGTGCAAACTCAAGCCATTGTTCCAACTGGACCATCATCTGATGTGTTGTTGAAGCAATTCATGAAATCCCAAGAGGAAATGAACAGGTTGTTGGTAAGCCAGATTTCTGACATTAAGAAGTCTTTAAATGATCGACCCTCGGGCTCAGGAAAACTTCCGAGCAACACGATCGCTAACCCGAGGGAAGATGCAAAGGCGATCACAACCAGAAGTGGTGCTTCTTATGATGGACCCGCTATTCCTACTACCTCTTCTTCTTCTCTCCCGAAGGTAGTGGAAAGTGAACCTGAGGCGAAAAAGGACAAGGAACTTCCTACTAATAACGGAAGTACCAGCAATGTCCATCCTCAGGTGGTCCCGAAACCCAAGACCAAACCTGGAGTTGTTTTTGAACCTCCAGTTGGTAACCCCAAATCCAAAACTTCTATTCCTTACCCTTCACGTTTAAATGAGCAAAAACTCCGCGAGAAAGCCAATCATCAAATGGAAAAATTCTTTCAAATTTTCCAAGAACTTCATTTTGACATTAGCTTTGCGGATGCTATCATGTTGATGCCCAAATTTGCATCTACTCTCAAACACATGTTGAGCAATAAGGAAAAGCTGTTTGAAATGGCTAAGACTCCTTTGAACGAGAACTGCTCAGCTGTTCTGTTAAAGAAGCTTCCTGAGAAGCTGGGAGATCCCAGAAAATTTCTTCTTCCTTGTGTTTTTCCTGGGATGATTGAATTCTTTGCCCTTGCCGATCTTGGTGCAAGCATCAATCTGATGCCTTATTCAGTGTGGAAGAAACTTTCTCTTCCAGAACTTATTCCTACCTGCATGACTCTTGAGCTTGCAGATCGTTCTATATCGCGTCCTCTTGGCATCGCCGAGGATGTATTTGTGAAAGTAGGAAAGTTCCATTTTCCAGCTGACTTTGTGGTTGTTGATTTCGATGCCGATCATCGGGTTCCTCTCATTGTTGGACGAGGATTCCTGAGAACAGGTCGTGCTCTTATTGATGTATTTGAGCAAGAAATCACTTTATGTGTGGGTAATGAAGCTGTTACCTTTAACCTCGATCAGACTTCGAGGTACTCCTCAAATTATGACACTGAATCAGTTAATCGAGTCGATTTAATTGATATTGCTTCAAAGGAGTACTCTCAAGAGTTTCTTGGTTATCTTCATAATTCTGTGACTGGGGAGTCCACCACATCTTCTAAACCTATCATTGCCAACTCTTCCCCCTCTCTTACTCCGTTTGAGGGAGGTGACTTCCTTCTGGAAGAGATCGATGAATTTCTTGCTACTGATGAATCAATTCCGCCGGGAATTGATGGTGTTTATGATTCGGAGGGAGATATCCTTTATCTGGAACAATTGTTAAATGAAGATCCATTACCTTCACTCCCTCCGAAAGAGATCACGATTGAGGAAATCAAATCAGTGCAAACTTCTACTGAAGAATTTCCCGAGGTTGAACTTAAGGACCTACCTCCTCATCTCGAGTATGCATTCTTGGAGGGTGATGATAAATTACCCGTCATAATTGCTAAAGACTTGACTGAGGAGGAGAAAACTGCTCTCATAAAGGTCTTGAAGTCACACAAGCAAGCAATTGCTTGGAAACTCTCCGACATTAAGGGTATCAACCCTGAGTTTTGTACTCACAAAATCTTAATGGAGGATGACTTCAAACCAGCAGTCCAACATCAGAGAAGGGTGAATCCTAAGATTCATGAGGTTATCAAACAAGAAGTTCTCAAACTTCTTGATGCCGGTTTAATTTACCCGATCTCTGATAGTCCTTGGGTTAGCCCAATTCATTGCGTTCTAAAAAAGGGTGGCATTACTGTTGTCACAAATGAAGAAAACGAGTTAATTCCAACTCGATTGGTTACGGGATGGCGTGTGTGTATTGACTATCGTAAGTTAAACGAAGCCACCCGTAAAGACCATTTTCCTCTACCCTTCATGGACCAGATGCTTGAGAGATTAGCAGGGAACGAGTACTATTGTTTCCTTGATGGTTTCTCGGGTTACTTTCAGATCCCCATTGATCCGCTGGATCAAGAAAAAACCACATTCACCTGCCCATACGGAACATTTGCCTACAGACGTATGCCTTTTGGCTTATGTAATGCTCCTGGCACGTTCCAACGATGTATGATGGCAATTTTCCACGACATGATCGGGGAAACGATGGAGGTGTTTATGGATGACTTCTTGGTCATTGGGGACTCATTTCATACATGTCTCTCCCATTTAGAAAAAATGCTAAAATGGTGTGAGGACACCAATCTATGTCTAAATTGGGAGAAGAGCCACTTTATGGTCAAAGAAGGCATAGTCCTTGGCCATAAGATTTCCAAAAATGGGATTGAGGTAGATAGAGCAAAAGTTGATGTTATTGCTAAATTGCCTCATCTTACTACCGTCAAAGGTATTAGGAGTTTTCTAGGTCATGCCGGGTTTTATCGTAGATTCATTCAAGATTTTTCTAAAATCGCTCGGCCTATGACTCATCTTCTCGAAAAAGATGCTCTTTTTATCTTTTCTCCTGAGTGCATCGAAGCTTTTGAAACACTAAAGAAAAAGCTTACGGAAGCACCCATTCTAGTTGCCCCCGACTGGGATTTACCCTTTGAGCTCATGTGCGATGCAAGTGATTTTGCTATCGGTGTAGTCTTGGGGCAACGCAAAACCAAGCATTTTCAGCCTATCCACTACGCAAGTAAAACTATGACTGAAGCTCAAACCCATTACACCACTACAGAAAAAGAATTATTAGCTGTGGTGTATGCATTTGAGAAATTTCGGCCATACCTTATCTTGACCAAATGCGTGGTGTATACGGATCACTCGGCTCTTAAATATCTCTTTGCAAAACAAGATGCAAAGCCGAGATTGCTCCGTTGGGTTCTCCTCCTACAAGAATTTGATATCATTATACGTGATAAAAAAGGAGCTGAGAACCTTGCTGCTGATCATCTGTCCCGTCTAGAAAACCCTCACCAAGATGTGTTTGAGAAAAAGGAAATAAATGAAACATTTCCTCTCGAAACACTCAATGTGGTTTCTTTTCGTGGAGACTCTTCTACCCCATGGTTTGCTGACTTTGCAAATTACCATGCGGGTAACTTTTTGGTGAAAGGGATGTCGTCCCAACAGAAAAACAAATTCTTTAAAGATGTGAAACATTACTTCTGGGACGACCCCTACTTGTTTAAAATTTGCGCGGATCAAGTCATCCGGCGATGTGTGTATGGTCAGGAAGCCAATGACATTCTTAAGGCTTGCCATTCTGGACCTACTGGGGGACATCATAGCCCCAACTACACCGCCAAGAAGGTGTTTGATTCCTGATTCTATTGGCCCACGATTTACAAGGATGCCCATGAATTTGTCAAAACCTGTGACGCTTGTCAACGTCATGGGAATATCTCACAAAGAAATGAAATGCCGCAAAACGCCATTCAAGTGTGTGAGATTTTTGACATCTGGGGCATTGACTTTATGGGGCCATTTCCTTCTTCTCGCGGTAACAAATATATACTCGTGGCCGTTGACTACTTGTCAAAATGGTTTGAAGCAAAAGCTTTACCTACCAACGATGCCCGAGTTGTTGTGAAATTCCTAAAATCTCTCTTTGCTAGGTTTGGAACTCCACGAGCTATAATCAGTGATCGTGGTACGCATTTCTGCAATGACCAGTTTGAAAGAGTCATGCAAAAGTATGGTGTAACTCACCGTCTATCTACTGCGTACCACCCCCAAACAAGTGGGCAAGTGGAAGTTTCCAACCGGGGGATTAAAAGAATCTTTGAAAGGACAGTAGGCGAAAACCGTACCTCTTGGTCGGATAAGCTGGATGACGCACTCTGGGCCTTCCGTACAGCTTATAAAACACCCATCGGGTGCACACCATACAAGCTAGTGTACGGGAAGGCATGTCATCTGCCGGTTGAGCTTGAGCACAAGGCATACTGGGCCTTGAAACATGCCAACTTTGATATTCAGACAGCTGGTGATCACCGGAAAGTTCAAATGAATGAATTAAATGAACTCCGTGATCAAGCATACGAGAACTCTTTGATCTATAAACAAAAGACAAAGAAGATTCATGACTCAAAAATCAAAAACCGCGTTTTCAACGTCGGTGATCGAGTCCTTCTTTTCAATTCAAGATTGAAGATTTTCTCGGGAAAATTAAAATCCCGCTGGTCTGGACCATTTACCATCACTAAAGTATTTCCTTATGGAACCATTGAGTTATCTCAACCCGATGGTCCAAACTTTAAAGTGAATGGTCATCGGTTGAAGCATTATTTTGGAGAGGACATTCCTCCTGTGGTTGTCCCGGATTTACAAACTTTCCCCATGAACCAATGAATGCGGGGATCGAGTCAAGCTAGCGACTCGGGAATCAAAAACAGTAGCATGCCATATGGGTTTTCACCCATATTTCAGACTTCTTTCTATCTTTCTACCACCCTAGTGTGGGGGGGGGGGGTTGCCCCACATGTTGTGTATATATAAAAGTATCAAAAAAAAAAAAAAAAAAAAAAAAAAAAATCTCTTTCAAATAATGGCCGTGGTATTTCCCTTTTACGTTCTTTGTTTCGGCATAACCGCCGGTACTTTGAATATTGAGGGCAATATTCATTTCTAAGTGTGGGGGGGGGGAATTCTCACAAATTTTATCATGTAATTATACCGCCCAATTACCCCGTTTTTGGCCAAAATTTTTTTTGGAGTAAGTGTTTTACACTTACTCAATTGGTTATCAGTCCGCCATGTCTAAAAAACAAAAGGATTGGCTAATCCAGGAGCAAACGGCTCCTGGTAAAGATATCTCAAATCCGTTGACGGCTTGCAATTTGCCCAAAATTGTATGGTATTCAGCTCACCATATCCTTAAAAGTGAAGAGTTGGCTAGCCCGCAAGTTTATGGCTTGTGGTAAAGGCAGTGGAAAAACCATAATTGGTAATCAGCTCACCAAAGATAATATTGATAATTTATCTAAGAGTTGGCTAGTCCAGAAGCAAACGGCTTCTGGTAAAGACAAATCAAATCCGTTGGAAGCTGGTGGTTTGCTCAAAATCACATGGTTATCGGTGTACCATGGTTCTTTCTTGAACTAAAACATTTGGCTACTCCAGAAGTAATGGCTTTTGGTAAAGAGATTCAAATCCATTATGTTTTCTCAAAAGATTGCTAGGGACTAGCAATAGTTTAGTGTGGGGGATTGATGAGTGTGTAAATACTCATCATTTTTGGTCAAATCTGAACTGCAAAACGTTTAAAAATGCTCAGAAATGCATCAAAATACTGAAAATATTCCAAAATTGCATTTTATATGTTTCAGATGCAAAATGTTCAAAATCAGATGAAAAATGAGCTAAGTTTGCATAATTGGCAGTTTCAGTCCCCCAAGTTTCAAAAATTGTCAGAAATAGTCCCTGAGCACTTAATTTCAAAAGAAAAATCACCAAAGGTCCTTTTAAAATCATAAGTTGTCAAAATTAGTCCTCTGGTGAAAAATATCAAAAGTTTTGAGAAATTACAAGTTTGGTCCTCCAAGTTTAAAAAATTGGCAAAAATGGTCCTTGGAAATTGGAAAATGTCAAGTTTGGTCCTTATACTATTGGAACTTGTCACTTTTAGTCCCTTGGAGCAGCTTTGCAAATATGGCAGAAGTGGTCCCTTGATTTTCAGAAATTGCATAATAGGTCCTTGTATATCTAAAACCCTTTATACCCTTTTTGACCTTGGACCCTTGTCACAAACCAAGTGACCCCCTGTCAATAGAATTTTGGACCCCTTCATATATTAGCCCCTTGGTCAAACCTCTGGTCAAACAAATCAAACGCGCCAAAGTCTTCTTCTCCCCAACTGCTTCTCTGCAACACCAGACCTCCCATCCCCCCTCCTCACCTTCACACTCCCATGTCCCCCCACCTTCAACTACCTTCCAAGATACATTAAATGCACCCCTTCCCCTTCACTCAACCTCCAACTGGCAAATGCTTATTTTGGCGCCAAAACCAATCAAACGGCCATGATCAATTCTAGCAATCCAATGGTCATGAAATATAGTGGGATATGCTCAGAAAGAGGAGAGAAGATGTTTTGGGTATAAAAGAAGCAAGAATGAACAAGAGAAAGAGAGTCTTGTAGTTTTTAAGTTTCATTAATGTCGTGTTTAACTTAAAAGTTTTAGTTAAGTGTAATAGATATAATATTTTGTTTTCTTGTATCAAACTCAAGCTTCATTATCAGTTTAATCTACTTGTGATCATCAATTTCAAAGTTTAACTCAATTTCAAGTGTTATGCTCACTGTTGCAATTTTCATTTTCAAATTCCTATATCAAAGCTTTTAGTAGCTTAATTTTAAGCTCAAACAAGCTTGTATAAGCTTATTATAGCTTTTTATAAGCTTGCATTCAAGGTTCAAGCAGTTTTGGATTTTGGTCAAAGAAAGTCAAACTGGGGCAAAAATTGAAATGGAAATGGTTATGGATGCTGCAGTGTTGGATTTGGGATTAGTTCAGAGCTATTGGGTTGGTTAATATAGGATAGAGTTCATTGGTTCAGTGATTGCAAGCCATAGTGGCTGGGACCTTTTGTAAGTGATTTACAAAGTTTCAATGCATAACTTGTAATTGTAGTTATAACTAGTTCATACATGTTTGATTAGTGGTATTTAGGTTAATGAAACTCAGTTTGATCATTAATAATAGCTTAATCAGTGTTTAGCTTAATTAAAACTGCAAATCAGTGTTTAAAGGTGTGTTTGGATTTGGTGCTTAATCTGTGTTATAGGTTTATCCAGTAGTTAAAACCTGTTGCTTCATGCTTGTCTAGCTCATTTGAACTCATTACAGTCATATTATTGCATCTGCATACAACCAAAGTCAAAATCTCACTTAATCTGTCTTATTTACTCAACTGTTGGATTTTTATAAATTCAAAGTCTTGATTTGTGTTTAAAATACATAGATATAGTTTGTAGTAGTCTCACTTCATCATATAACATCAATATCATCTCACAAATTGGTCTCAAAGTTCATAAAAGTCAAACTCCTTAAAACTGTTTCATAAGTCAAAACTGAAAAATCCAGTTTTTACCCAACTGAGTTGAATTTTCATTGACTCATCTCTGGGTCAAATTAAGTGGAAATTGTTGTTTTAAAAACTTCCCTTGGTCTATTTTCTTATAGTCATTTTTGTGGATTTTTGTCAAATTTTTAAAAGCTTCAAATCAGCTTGTGAATGTGGTCTCAGTTGCCCTGTTCACAAAACTCAGTGTAAACTGAGTTTTCTCAGTTTTGTGCAGAGGTTGCACAGAGCTCATAAGAGCTTGTCAAAGTCTGGTTTTTGGTTCACAAGTAGTCACCCAGGTCTAGTATAGGATCCAACTCTTGGTTTTTGATTCCTAGCTTATTTGGTAGCTTGTTCTTAGGCTCAAAGTAGGCCCCTAAACCTGTTTTTGCACTTTAACTCATTTCATCAAATCTGTTCAATCAAGCTCAATAGAGGTTAAAGCTTGTTGAGATTAGTTGCATTTAGGTATTTATAACATATTATAGCTTCTGTTTCATTTGGGTAGCTTGTGGTTTTCATTTGCTTATTTGAAGTGCTTATTTTATAAGCACTTGCTTTGCAGTTGCTTAATCCTACACACAACCATCTGTTTTTATATTTTTCTCAGCTTTAGAATATTATTTTAGACTTATCTTGAATTTTTCAGATTTTTGTAAGTCAGTTTGGTATTTTTCTTCATTTTAATTAGTTTTTAAGCATTTTTAATTAGCATTTAATACAATTAATTAAGAAAAGTTTCAAAAAAATAATTTTTCATTTTTCTTAAGTTAAGATAAATATAAAAAGTCAAAAAAATATTTTTCCAGATTTTTCTTAGTTAAATTTGTATTTTTAAGCAATTTAAGTAGTTTTAAATAGTTTTTAATTCATAAAAAATAGAAAAATAATCAGAAAAATACAAAAATAGTTTTGAAAATTCTCTTTTGTTATTTTAGATTTTTCCAAGTCAATATTTTATTTTTCTAGCTTTATTTCCTATTTTCTTGTATTTTAGGTTATTATTTAATAGTTAAAAATAGTTTTTAATTAATAATAATTAGATAAATAGTTATAAAAATAATTTTCTTTTTCTATAAATTTTCTTTTATCATTAGGTTTGTAAAAATATCATTTTCATATTTTTAGGGTTAATACTGCTTCAGTCTCATATTTTCATTTGTACGTCACGTAGTTTTAAGTTAAGTTTTATAAAAACATAAAATCAAAAACATCATTTTGCAAATAGTGATAGCGTTTATTTAATATTTTTTATCTTTTTAATTTTCTTTAATTTGCATTTAAGCCGTTGTAATTTATAGACTTTTTTCTGTAGTTATAATAAATCAGATCTCTTTTCTCATTCAAATTTCTCGATCACTATACGTTTGGTGATCCATCGCATATCTCGCTGGGACATAACGACCCGGGGAAACACTTTACTCTCCTGATCTTCATTGCATTCTGTGTCTGAGCTGTTTTAAGTTTCTTACAGTTAGCCATTCACAAGTGGCTAGCTTGCGTGAGAAAACTTGACGGTTTAGCACGAATCAATTAGTAAGGATCGGGTAGATCATGAGTGAGATTGGTACTAGCTAGATTAGTACTCGACATTTAGTTTAGTGTAAAAAATTGTGATAAGCGACGTTGTACGGTTTTCTCCGCCTAAAAGGAGTTTGTTGAGATAGTGTTTAGAACTCTCGAGTTGGGTACTCGGGGAGTGGAGTAGGGCGAAGAAAAGCTTTGTGATCGAACCACTATAAATCTCGTTGCCTCGGTTTAATCTTTACATCTCTTTCTCTTTACTTTCAATTGTTGTAGTGTATTTAATATAGTCTTATTAAGTAAGATTCATATTGTTGTGGTTTGATTTCACAAAGGATTCAATCGAAGTTTTTCACAAGTAAACTTTGATAACTAAATTAAAAAGTGGTAAACTATTCAACCCTCCCTTCTAGTTTTCCACACATAGTTTTAGTAAAGTTTGCCCCTTACCAAAAATATCTCAAACCTTAAATCATACACGAGAAACAAAACTGCTTGCATACAAGAAAAACAATCTAGGTAAACCTAGTTATTGTGATTTACATGAGAACAGGAATTATGGTTTTCACGTTTGATCTTGGATACCCTTGTATTCTCATAATGTTGAGTACACTAGGGTTTATGAAACCTTAATAGATCGATCCTATGTGATCTAAACACATAAACCCTAATTTGATCACCATAGCGATTAAATCCTAGTTGTCAATAAAAATCAAATACCCTAAAGACCCTAACATGCACAAATCGACCAAACTAACATAACCAAATTAAAGATTTAACTTTTATTACAAAAGAAGCAATTACTAAAAATCCAAGCTAGGTTATATATGATTATGGTGGCTATGATGCCAATGTAAGGTTTTGTGGTCACCCATATAGCCTATACAACATGCACAATGAAAAAATAAACACATAAAGGTCATGCAAGACTAAAACACATAATAACATATCACCTAATCATTGATATAACATACTAACACGTATAAAGGGTGTTTTGCATTACTTGTATCCCTTCAATTGCAAAAGCTCGACAACCTCCTTGATCAGCAAGGAATCAACTTCTTCATCTTCTTCTTAGTGCTTCAATCAAACAGTTAGGGTTTCTTAGGGAAGAATCACCACTTGGACTGTGTCAGGTATCCACGATATTGCACAGTAGAACTAAGGCTACGAAGCTATGAAAGTTATGAGAGTACGTAAATGGGTAACCAAGTCTATTTAGGAATTGACCTAGGATCGACTGGAGTCGATTTTAGATTGGCTCAAAAGGGTTTCGGTACCCTTTTGGCTTCGATCGATTGATCGAACAAGGAGAGGGAGAGGGGATGGATTTTTGGGGTTTAAAGGATTTATTATAAATTCCTTAGAATGTCTTTGTATTTATAGGCTTTCATGAGATAATCCTAATACAATTAGGAAACCTTTTAGTTAACCTTAAGTATATTAAGTTTGACAACTTGTCAAACTTAATCCCTGTTGGGATTCGGCTGATCCATTAATCCCTTCGGGGTTTGGGTTTTATTTTGGTAAAGGCTTTCCCCGGTAAATGTATTAATCCAAAAAACATTTAAGTACAACGGATATGGGTAAAATCCCACATCTCAGCCCAGTACATAGGCGGTAAAGCAACATAACAAGCAAATCTACTTCTAAGAATGAAGTAACGACTATAACTAGATTACATTTTCCTCAAACGACTCCAAACATAACCTACGACTTTTTTTGACCACGAATCTTGATATCCCAAGCATCAAAGAAAGCCGATTGGTCTTCATATAAATCATGAGGATTTTACTCAACATCATCATCATATGGATCATCATCTTTCATTTCCTTTCGTCGTTTGTACAAATACTTGGTCTCGTATCGACTCCTACTTGCCATGAAAGTCCTAGTTTGTTCATATACCATTTTTCACATCATTTTATTCATGACACAATCATGTTATTTAACAAGGCACCAATAGAAAAAGAAAAAAAGAAAAAAGAAATGTAACACAGAGACTCTGCACTTCACTATCTACTAGCTCCATGTATACAGATGAGCTGCAAACGTGAAATAACCACAAAAGCCTGTAGGATTTAAATCACTTCACTACAAGAAAAAGTACTTTTAGTGACTAAATTTTCAGTGACGAACTTAAATTTCCTCTCTAATAACATCAATTAGTGACCCTAATAGCAAATTAGCAATTGAATAAAATTAGTGACGAACAACCCAAGGTGGTCACCAAAATATAAACTTAGAGACAAAAAAACATGGTGGTCACTTACTTAAAAGGTTAGAGACCAAATAATGGTCACTTACTTTAAAGGTTTCAAACCACCAACATCGCACGGTATCAGACTGGTACCGAACCTGTACCGAATTGGTGATACCGTTTTTTTTTTTCGAGCATGAAAGGGGGTACCACTACCGTACCTGACGAGATTCCGGTACCGTAAAATCGGTACCTATCCGGTTCTTCCCATTTTTTTAAACCAAAAGAAATTCTAGATTTCATGCTAGTAACTTTCTATGACAACAACAAAAAATAGGATAAAACGTACATTTTCGAGTGACGAACCTCACTGTGTCAAAAAACACAACTAACAATTAAATAAACACATCACCAAGATAGTCGTAACTTACAAATGTTCCAATATGAAATTCCAAGAAAATTATATGAAAAATAAACAAACAAAACCATTTTCGACCAAAAAATAATTAATCTTGTGTAACTCCCTTCCCTTTTTCTTTAGCGTGTTGCTTGACAATCCCATCTACTAATATCATGTGAATTTTATATAATGTAGGAATTACATACTCACATGCTAACATATGTGAATTACATATTGACATGCTAACATATGCGAATTAAATAAACTAATGTGCATTCATGCATTCACATCGGATATACGTTGAAGTTGTGTCTCTACATTCAATTTTAAGCTTTACATACGGACAAACATATGTAAAATATAAAAAAAAATAAAAAAATAAACATACCTTCATTTTTTTTAATAATAATGACAGATGATTTAAAGATGTTAACTTGATGACTTAAAGATATAAACAATAGGTTTTTAAGCGTTTGGTTTCTTTCTTTATGTTTACATGACTATTATTTGGCATGAAACAGTCAATTGGTGTTTGGATAAGTTGTTTAATTCAAAAACATGACTACTCCAATTCCAATAATTTTTCAGTAATATCCCGCCTTTGTATAGATACCGTATTATGATCTTCATTTTTTTTGCTAGATTCGTTGTAACGGTCTCGTACTGTGTATTGAGAGTCTGTACCGTTTTAGTACAATACCAATATGATTTCGGTTTGATGTCAGAATTCGAGTCCAAATGCTCATCCCAGGTCACTCAATTAGAAACTTAGAGATCAAAAAACCAAGTAGTCTCTAACTCTCTTAGTATTGTTTGTGTAGATAAGTTTGATGCCAAATTTTATGGCAACTTATTTTGTGATACTTCTATTTAAAAACTAAGATAATGTACATAATTGTTAAGTTGTAAAAGCACGAACAACTTTTAAAAATAGTCATATATAGCAAAATCTATTACACATGATGACATATTTTTTGTTAGAATACTCATTAAATGTATTCATTTGCCATTTTTGTTACATTTTTGGTATAACACATTACTCTTTTTTAAGTTTTAATAATAAGTTATTGATTCTTTATATATATTATAGATATAGATATACCTTTAATTTGACTTTTTCGCTGTTTTTATTTTGTGATTAAGATTTGGTTTGTTTCTTTTTGGATCTCAAGGCTTTAGGTTGATGGTTGTGGTTTACTTTCGGGGCTACCTTCTAGATAGCTTAATGGATTTGTCATTTGACTCGTTTCGAAAAGAAAACTTCAAGGCTAGTTTTTAGACGTTTGGGTATTTGTAATCTTAGTACTTTAATGTTTTCGTATACTATTAAAGAAATACACTATGTATCCATTTTATAGTTGGTTTGTGGATCACCGTTTGATGATGATGATGATGATGATGATGATGATGATGATGATGATGATGATGATGATGATGATGGATGTTTTAACATAAGTAAGTATTTTTTAACAAAATGGTTGTTAACAATGATTGATGATAGATTTCTCGTAAGTTACATTTAGTTATTGATTCACTACTTATTAAGAACAAGACACTTAAAACCCAGAAGACCTAAATCGGGCTTGGCCCGACTAAAATAATCCATCAAACATTCCTCGGCAATTTGAACAGCGAAATTGCGAAATTTTGAACCGGAGAATAAAACCATAATCATGGAAAAAGTAGAAACTAAAAAGAAAAACAAAGGAAAAGAAAGTTATAATCAAGACTTTGATACCAGTCGCAGTGGGCAGAAACATAATCTAAAAAGGAGTGCTTTCGAGACTTATAATGTCGTGTGACGGTGCGTCTGGCCGGTGGAGGTGGCGATTCCGGTATGATTTTATTCATAATTTATTTGCGAGTCCACGGTCCGTGACAGCGTCAACTAACTCTAAACGGTTTGAGAGTTATAAGGAAAATAGTGAGCCAATCGCATTTCTTGAAGCTGGCGGCTTGTTACGGAGCGTCGCCAAGGCTACAATTGCGATCCCGGTATGTTGTTCTTCGGACTTAGTTACGAAGCCAATACCGTTAACGACTTCAATTAACTCCTTACGGTTTGGCAGCTATGGTCTAAACTGTGTTTTTTTATTTCTCTTTTTAAAATTATAGATACGGCGACAACTAGGTTTGAAAGAGTGGTTTAGTGGCGGCGGCTCAAGGTGGTCTACTAGCTCTGACGATTAGACCTAAAGCTTCGATACCATGTTAGATACAGAATCTTCGTAGGTTACTTTGTATTATTATTACTATTTGTAAAATACAACATACCTATACGTACAAGCGGGCTTAATGTGATTAACATAACCCAAAGGGGCTTGACGTGACCAACATTAACCCGTTTAACAAACAATATCTTTTAAAGCAGCTATTTTTAGCATCCCCCAAATATAATTAGGAAGTTTTTCATGGATCATCATTATCACTCATTCGTATTCTTTCCAATCAAATTAAATCCATCGTATCCTTATCTTCACAAATCACGCGATGATCAAGATAACGTAAATATTTGAACCCTCAAAACTAACAATAAAAAAAAAAAACATGTTACATGATGATGTGATAATATATTATATATTCCTCCATCATTCATATAATTAAAATAAACATCGAATTTGAATGCGACCCATGACCTGCTTCATACAAAAAAGTGTGTCCCAATAATGTTCATGTGAATTTCAGTCACAATCATAAAAAATAAGGCCATCTTTTCATTAGACTCGTTTAAAAGAGTTAGAACGACAAGAATGATCAATTATTGGTGTAGTGCATATTGGACTATTGGTTAATCGCCCAAATCATTATCGATTGTTTATGTATGTTTATTATAAGATTCAAAATAGTGGAAAAAATAGTTTTACATCAGTATTGTTCTATAACATCACCATAAATCTAGTTTATAAAAATATTTATCAGGAGCGTAAAAGCTTGTGATTAGAGTTTCCAGGAATATATGTCTCATTGGGGACTTAGGTCCCATGATATCAAAAAAAGAGAGAATGATTATTTTATTTGTTGTTTATGTATTGTGATTGGGTATTCGTGTTTTTTTTGAGTATTTTTAAATGATAAAAAGTAAAAATTATATCTATACTACATAAAATGGAAAAACAGTCAAAGTGAAAAAATGAAAAAGTGGAATGGTCAAATGAGAGAGAAAGACATATGTAAAGACATATTTAATACTCTCTTATCACAACTCACTCAAAAACACATACAAAATGCTTTCCTCTTCCACACATCTCATCAACCACCATCCTCACCACCACAAAACCCCTCCACCACTGGACCACTACACCATGCACCACTCTATCATCGCATATCGTTAATTGTCTACTACTAGAAACCGCTGCCGCCAGACGCGGGTACTCGCCTATATATAATAAAAGAGATATAAAATGTTGCATTGATTAAGGAAAAGATTTTGAAAAGAAAAAAAAAACTGATGTTGAATTGATGTGGAGCTCAATCATGTAAGCACTATGGGTATGTTTGGCAAAACTAGTTGTAAGCTGTATGCTGTAAGCTGTAAACTGTAAGCTGTAAGCTGTAAACTGCGAAGCTGTTAACTAGAGCTATAAGCTGTATTCTTTTTTCAATAAAACTGTTTGGTAAATTAGCTGTTAAATATAATTATGAGATGTAAAATGACATAAAAGGACAAATCTATAATTGTAAATAAATGTTTGGAGGGTATATCAGTAATTTAAAGTTTTAACAGCTCCAAGACATTTAAAAAGCTTCATGAATTAGCTTTTCATTTTGGAGCTATTTGTTTAAAATAAAAGCTTGTAGTTAATGCATCCAAACGAAGCTATTTAGTTTATAGAAGATTATTTTGTAACAAAAAGCTAACAGCTCTTTCAAAAAGCTCCCGCCAAACAGGCCTATATTTAATTATAAGGAGCTTGTTTTTGTTCAGCTGTATGGTAAAACCCCTCATGGAATAAATAAATCTACTCCATATCAATGAAATAGTGGCCTATGCTATTTTTCTTCGTGCGGTGCATAAACTTTTGTCGGGACTATAGGCAAATATTATGTTCATAGTAATGGCAAAAGTGAATATTTTACCTTATCATTATACATATATACAAATGTCATAGCGAACGTCACTTTGGTCGTAAGAAAAAACAAATTTCAAAACACCCATCCATTCTAGAGACATAATATAGGGGTTCGTGCACCCTTGTTGGGTGTCGAACGACCTTTCCCAAAGACAATATGTTTAGCATGATAGAAAGAGTGTATTACATATGTTGCGCTCACTTATGACAAATCAATGTATAATTAACGAAACTCGATATATATTTAGACTAGCCGTGATAGCAAGATTATTCACACGTCCCCAAAACACGCACCTACCCACCCCGAGTCGTGTGTGTATGAGTGTATTGCGGGCAATGTTTTGAAAACCGGGTTTGTCAGTGACCCGGCCGAGTCACCGGGTCACCGGGTCGTTGGGTCAACCGGTTCGACCGCCGGGTCAACCCGGTTAGACCCGGTTTTATGCACATGTCCAAACATCCATTATGTGATGTCCAAACACTACTTTGCTGTGAAGAAAAAGCAAAGAACCATTTTTTCTATTGCAAATAACAAATGAAAGGTGGACAACATGATATAAACCTGCATAATTTTCTAAACAGCCACAAGGTTATGGACTTTCATCCAAAATAATTTATAGTTTTAGTTTCACTTTGTCCAGCCATAATATTCTAAACAGCCATAAAAAGTGAAAAAATTGAACTAAATACTCACAAAGTCACAGTTTATTTTTTCAGGTTTGCTATTAAAAGATGAGAAAAACCAAACCCGGTCGGGTTTCAAAAACTGGGTTGACCCGGGTCACTTAAAACCCGGCGGGTCTAAGCGGTTGACCGGGTTTTTTTTACCCCTTTTTTTGGCCGGAACCGGTTCAACCGGTTAACCCGGCCGGGTCGACCCGGGTTTCAAAACATTGATTGCGGGGTATGATTGTGTTTAATTAGGTATGTTTATGTGGTGTCGACCAACCTTTCCCAAGGACAATATATATAGCATAATAGAAAGAGTGTATTACATATGATGCACTCACATATGACAAATAAATTCGGTATAATTAACGAAACTCGATATATACTCAGACTAGATGTGATGGCAAGGTTATTTAAACGTTATGAACTACTATAGCTCCCCTCAATTAGTGCAAAATTTGGTTACCTGGATGGCCGAACTGTGTGTGTATGAGTGTATTGCGGGGTATGATTGTGTTGAAGTATGTTTATGTGGTGAGTTCGGTGGTCACTACTATAGTCTTTTGGTGGTTGATTTACTCATGATTAACCCAGTCTTAGCTAAATATTTTAATAGCTATTGTCTTCAACGGACAATGTCCACTAGCTATCGAAATGGCCTCGTAGGATTAGCTAGCCTCGGAAAGATGAAACTGATCGACATTTTATATCCATTTTAGGCTCGCACTTAAGGATTGCTCTATTTATGTCGCAAGGTTAACCGAAAAAATGATTCGATGATTTGTATAGTATGATAGAAATATATTTAGCATTGATTTGTTCGAGAATTAATGGACTAAAATTGTATATCATCTTTCTTCTTTCGTAAACTAAAAATATAAAAGCAAAGATGGTTTTGTAAACCATTAAACATCAGACGTCTCAAATGCGATCAAATTAATATCACACTAGTTCATCAAGACCCACAACTGATCGTAGTTCACAAGCAGAAAGACAAAAACGATAACCAGATACTTGGAATAAGCTCTCCAATTAATCAGAAAATTACTTGCTTACAAAAACTGATATTGAATGCACTAATAACAAACCACAGCTCGGTTTGTATATATAGGTGTTAGAATTTGCTTTCTAATCCTACTACAATTCTAATAAAGCAAGATAGTCCTTAACAAATAAGGAGTCCTAATTAGACTAGAATTGTAAACTTCCATATGCTTGGAAACTGTTTTGACTGTCCATAGGCTCGGTCAGACTTTATCCCAACATTCACCCCCCCTAATTTCTGACTCGAGATAGGGAGGTCTTCAACTCCGAGTAACTCTTGCATTTCCTTGAACTTAATCCTTGCGAGAGCTTTCGTCAGAATATCAGCACGTTGTAACTCACCTCTTACAAACTCAACTTGTACTTGGTCTCTTTCAACACACTCTCGGATAAAATGATAACGTGTGTTTATATGCTTGCTTCTTCCGTGAAAGACTGGATTTTTCATAAGTGCAATAGCCGATTTGTTGTCAACAAATAAGACCACCACTCTTTCTTCCATTCCGGTTATTTCACTCAACAATCCACGTAACCATATCCCTTTACACGCGGCTGAGGTTGCAGCCATGAACTCGGCTTCACAAGACGATAGAGCCACCGTGTTTTGCTTTTGTGAGCACCAAGTGATAGGTGATTTCCCTAGATAAAATACGTGCCCAGTTGTGCTTCGACCATCATCTTGGTCCATAGCATAACTACTATCACTAAACCCCACTAACTCCTTGGTCTTCTCTTGGTTGTATCGTATTCCAAAATTCAAACTACCTTGGATATACCTTAGTATTTGTTTCACAGCTGCCATATGTGATTCTTTTGGTTCTTGCATATAACGACTAACCAAACCAACCGAATAAGATAAATCAGGTCGAGTGTGTAGTAAATACCTTAGACAACCAACTCGTCGCCTATATAATGTTGCATCAACCGGCTTTCCTTCCTTGTCCATGCTTAACTTCATTCCAGGTTCTAATGGACATTGAGTAGGATTTGCTTCATGCATCCCAGCATCTTTCAAGATCTTCTTTGCATAGCTTTCTTGACTTATTGAGATACTCGAATCCTCTTGCTTTACTTCAATACCAAGATAATAGCTCAATTTTCCCAAATCACTCATATCGAACCTTTCTTGCATTTGTCTCTTAAATTCACCAATTTCACTAAGCTTTGAACCGGTTACTAAGAGATCATCTACATAGACTGCAATAATCAAGATTGACTTGTTTGTCTTCTTCACATACACCGCTTGTTCGTGTTGGCAACATTTGAAAGACATTTGCTTGAGTTCTCTATCAAGTTTTGTATTCTACGCCCTTGGGGCTTGTTTAAGTCCATAAAGCGCCTTTTTCAACTTGTAGATCTTCCTTTCTTCTCCTTTCTTCACGAACCCCTCCGGTTGTGTAACAAACACTTGCTCTTTTAGTTCTCCATGTAAAAAAGCTGACTTTACATCCAGATGATGTAGCTCCCATGCTTCTTTTGCGGCCAATGAGATCAATAAACATATCATTTCAATCCGTGCTACGG
Organism: Chrysanthemum seticuspe; assembly: GCA_019973895.1. NCBI lineage: Eukaryota > Viridiplantae > Streptophyta > Magnoliopsida > Asterales > Asteraceae > Chrysanthemum > Chrysanthemum seticuspe. Next base: position 344,065,119 of record BPTQ01000007.1, on the reverse strand, counting down.
GCGCAAATACCTCGTCATAGTCAATTCCTTCTTTTTGAGCATAACCCTTTACTACTAAACGAGCTTTAAACTTATTAATTGAACCATCCGGATTTCGCTTAATTTTGAACACCCACTTTAATCCAATGGGATTAACATTAACCGGAGCTTCAACTAATTCCCATGAATCATTCTTCTCGATAGACTCAATCTCTTGCTTCATAGCAACCATCCACTTGCTTGAGACTTTTGCTTCTTGGAACGTTCTTGGTTCATCATCTTCAATCAAAAGTAGATTTTGATCTTCATTAGCAACTGAGGTTCTTGAACTAGACCCCATAATAAAGTCATTAAATCTAGTTGGCTTAGTTGAAACCCTTGAAGAACGCCTCATAATTGGTTGAGTTTCCGTCACAAGATTAGGGTCATTCCCCGCCTCGAATTGAACTTCTTGTTCGGTATTGACCGGTTGATTTTCATCAACATCATGATGATTTTCAGCCTCTTGATCTTCTGCCTCAACTTCATCGGTCACACCTGGGTTAACAAATCCACAACCCGTATCAATAGAACCGTGCCATTCTATGACAAACATACCTGGGTTTAGCTCGTGTGTTTCGCTTCCAGCAACATACTTCCAGCCAAGTTCCTCATTAAACTCCGCATCACGACATACCACTATCTTCTTTAGTTTTGGATTGAACAGTCGAAAACCTTTTGTACCTGGCTCGTTTCCGATGTAAATGAGTCATGTTGACCTGTCATCTAACTTATGTAAATATGGCTTGGTTCCCGTTGCATAAGCCACACATCCAAATACCCGCAAACCCTCCAAGTTAGGCTTTTTTTCTTTGAAAGCCTCGTATGGAGTTTGATTAACTAGAGCTCGAATTGAAACTCTATTAATCAATAACGTGGCGTGTCTAACTCCTTCAGCCCACATATAGTTTGGTATGTCTCGTGCTTTCAAGATGCTTCTAGTCATTCCCATAAGAGTGCGGTTTCGCCTTTCCACGACTCCATTTTGTTGCGGTGTGTAGGGAGTGGTTAGATGTCTTGTTATACCCTCGTTTTCACAAAAGTTGGTAAATTATTTTGAAGTGAACTCACCTCCTCTATCGGTCCTTAGGGTTATAATCTTGCTTCCCGACTTCTTCTCAACTAAAGCTTTGAACTTTTTGAAGTATTCAAATGCCTCTCCTTTTTCCTTCAAGGTAAAAGTCCACATAAACCGTGAGAAGTCATCTATAAGAACAAATATGTACCTGTTTCATGCTATGGATGGTGGAGAAATTGGTCCACATAGGTCGGCATGTATGAGTTGAAGAGGATGTGTTGCCTTAAATTTCGCTGCTTTAGGAAACGACTTCTTGGTTTGTTTTCCTACCAAACAAGATTCACACAACTTGTTCTCTTGATGAATTATTGGCAACTTTTCAACCATGCCCTTCCTTGCCATTAATTCCATCGTCTCGAAATTAATGTGACCCATCCTAGCATGCCATAACCAAGCATCATCTTCCATCTTTGCTTTGAGACACTCCGGACTTCCAACTTGGAGCTTAATCTTGTAAAGTCTATTACTTGTTCTAGGAACCTTCATCAAAAGCTTGTCATCTGAGTCACGCATAGTAAGAAGGTTACCTTTCATACGAATGTCACATCCATCTTCGGTAGCTTGCCCAAGACTAATTATGTTGCTTTTTAGCTCGGGTAGGTAATAGACTCCAGTGATCAATCGTTGCTCACCTGTTTTCCCTTCAATGATTATCGAACCCTTCCCTTTTATCTCGATGTAGGAGTTATCACCAAACTTCACTCTACCGGAGATATTCTCATTCAACTCTGAAAAGTATTCTCGGATCCCCGTCATGTGATTACTTGCTCCATTATCCAAATACCAAGTGTCTTCCTCGTTTGGCTTAGTATTCAATTGGTTTGGGATAATCTTTTCTTCATTCAAAAAAACTACTTCTTGAACGCTTTTCATCATAAAAAGTGTCGGGTCATCATCATCCTCCGTTTTTAAAAGGTTTGCTTCATGCTTTTTCTTTTGTACACTGCGTTCGGGACAATTAGAAGCAAAGTGACCATATTCATCACATCTGAAGCATTGAATCTTTGAAAGGTCTCGACTTTTGTTCTTCTTTTGATCTGTCTTGCTCCCGGAGTTGTTTTGGTTTCCACGGTTGTGGTTATTAGCTTGACCACTACCACGAGATTTGTTTTGAGAAGAAAAGTTTTGACCTTTACCGTTGCCACCAGAGGAATTCCTTCCTCGACCTTTCTTATCATATCTTTCAGCCCTTCCGAACATCAACTTGCCTTGATCTTCAGAAGTGGTGTCAACACCCTTCATTCTTCCTTCAAAAGCTTTCAACCTTCCAATTGTTTCTTGAAAAGACATAGTATTCAAGTCAGCAAATTGTTCTATTGAGGCAACAATTGCAACATACCTATCCGGAACGGATGCAAGTAGCTTCTTAACAAGTTTCTTGTCTTCATAAATTGTTCCCAAGCTATTTACTTCTGTTACAATTTTGCCCAACCTAGCCGCAAAGTCATCGATTGATTCGTTGGCTTTCATCTTTAAAGATTCGAATTCCGTCTCCAAGGTTTGCAACCTTGCGTCTCGAACCCGATCAACACCCACATACCTGGTCTTCAAAGCTCCCCAGATTTCTTTGGCTGTGTTGAATTGTGAAACTTGAAAAACAAGTTCTTCTGGAATCGCCTGGAAGAGTAACGCCACTGCATGTGATCTTGCTTAGCAACAACTTGTGTTCCTTCCCCTGGTTCCAATGCATCGAGTATTCCATGGACTCGGAATACCGCTTTAACTCTTATTGCCCATATGTTATAGTTCGTGCTTGTTAACATTGGACATTGAAGAGCCGTTTTAGAATGTTCAATAGGTGGTTGACTCGACTCGCCTTGCACCATCCTTCTTGAACGCCTTTTGTAAGTTACCGGTGTAGTTGGATTATCTTCCAGCCCTAGAACAAGCTTTTTTACTTCTTGCCTAAGTAAACCAAGTGTAAAGTTTGAAACTTTATCGACTTCTTGGAACCCTTTAGTCGACTGCTTGGAAACCCTTCAGTGATCGACTACTCTTGGAACCCTTGTGATCGACTTCTGCTTGGAACCCTTGTGATCGACTACTGCTTGGAACCCTTGTGATCGACTACTGCTTGGAACCCTTGTGATCGACTACCTCTTGGAACCCTTGTGATCGACTTCTGCTTGGAACCCTTGTGATCGACTTCTGCTTGAATAACCTTGCTCTTGATAACAATTCAAGACCCACAACTGATCGTAGTTCACAAGCAGAAAGACAAAAACGATAACCAGATACTTGGAATAAGCTCTCCAATTAATCAGAAAATTACTTGCTTACAAAAACTGATATTGAATGCACTAATAACAAACCACAGCTCGGTTTGTATATATAGGTGTTAGAATTTGCTTTCTAATCCTACTACAATTCTAACAAAGCAAGATAGTCCTTAACAAATAAGGAGTCCTAATTAGACTAGAATTGTAAACTTCCATATGCTTGGAAACTGTTTTGACTGTCCATAGGCTCGGTCAGACTTTATCCCAACAGTTCAAATATATATACGCATACGAAAACTGCGAATTGAAGATGTTGAATGATAATATCCTTCAAGCACCATTCAAATATCCAAAAATCACTAAAAAAATTCCTAACAGAATATACACTAACAAAATATACACTAAGGCTGTTGTTAGTGACTAAGAATCAGGTTGTCACTTTTCGTCGTTGGGTCCGTCACAAATGATTATAGAGACCAACTATAGGTCACTGAGTAATGACTAAAAAACAGTGGTTACTTTATTTATGACCACCTTTTTTCTCACGAATGTTCGTCACAAATTTTCCAACTTATTAATAGTGACGAGAAAAAGATGTCACTCATTGGGTCAAGTTAACGGCTCTATTAAGGTTCTGTTAATGCTCGTTAGTGACAAGATCTTGGTCACTAAAAAATAGCTATTAGAGAGTAGAGACCACTTTTATTAAATTTATATAAAATCCTAAAAATCTGCAAAAGCAAAATTTCAAAATTTCAACTTGTTATTCTTGAGTCTCGCATTTTTTTACATTGAAAACTAAAACTCAATATCAAGAAAGGGAAATAATTTGCACACTCTTAATTTTGATTAGGATACTCACTGTACAAATATACATAGCACACTGTCAACAATGTACAATTATATTATGCATAAAATAAAGTGTCTTTATCAAAACTATGAATGTACAAATCAATTCCCATCAAGAATCTTGACCATAGATTAAAGGATCTAATCTTCTTCTTGATAATCCTCGTCCTTTTGTTGAGCTGTCACTTTTATCCTATAAAAAAACAAAATACAATATCATTTAAAACAACTACATAAGGGTGTCCAAAAAAACCGAGGAACCGTACCGGTACCGTACCAGAACCGTGCCGTATATTAGAACTATGGTACGGTTCTTGGTTCCTAAAATTCCAACTTTTCGGTTCTCGGGACGGTTCGGGTCGGAACCGTCTGGTTCCGGTACTTTCCTTAAAGAACCGGCTACTTTGAAAATATGAAATTTTATATGGTTTATTTGAGACATTTTGTAATGTGTATAGCCTTTTAAGAAAATAGAAAAAAAAAAACCCTACTCATTATAGAACTTCATTGTCAAGTCAATCTGTGGAGGCGTTGCTTTGCACCCAAGATTGGATAACAAGGGAGAGAATTGAAATAAATGTGGATGAAATTGAAGATCTTTTGAATGATGACGAGGTTGTTAAAGAGATGGAAGAAGTTGTACGAAGTTATAAAAGGAAACAAGTGATGCAACATTAAGCATTTTTGGTGGTTTGAAACACAAATGCATGTTTTTGATACTTTTGAATAATCATAAACTTATATTTTGAATTTTTGACATTTTTTGTTTATGTTTATGTTATTTTGAACAATTGGAAGTTTGGAGCTATTAGAAATTTGGAATGGTTTGCATTGTTGGAGACACTTTTGTGTGTGTTTGTATTGTTATAGCATTATTAGCATGTTTTTTATAAATGATGATGACGAAAAAAATAAATCATTTAAACACTTAGGTTCTTGTGGGAATTACCGAAAAATCCCGTACCGGAACCGAGTACCATACCGGAACCGAACCGAAGAACTTGGGACGGTTCTTGGTTCCACTTTTTCTATATTTTCGGTTCTCAGTTCTTTCGGTTCCGGTTCCGGTTCGAAACGGTTCCAGTACCATGGACACCCCTATGCTCTTAACTACGAAGTAAACATTTATTTAGACTTGCATCCTATATATAAGACACACAAAACGGCAAAGAAATGACTAGTTCCTTCAAATCAGATGGCATCTTCCTTAACGTGATAACTCTTTCCCTCAACGTCTCTTTTCGATCCATCATGTTCTGCGGGTAGACATATTTTCAAATTTTCACTTTGTCTGCCATAGCATTGGTATAAATGAAACTCGATATTCGATCAAAGTAAAAACAGTTGTGTAGCTTTGATTGTTATTTTATAGTCAATCCGTCCAAATATATATATATATATATATACACGGACTGTATTACTTATAAACTCATTTAATAAGTTTAGTGCTTATACTTATCCGGATTAAATAATGAATGTCTTTCTATTTTTAGAAACTTTCACTATTTATTAACTTTCCGTATTTAGTAACTCTGGTAACTTTATGTTACAATTCATAATTAATCAACTTAGGGTTTACAAACGGTCATAAGTCAAGTTTAGGATACAAAAGCATTTAATTCACTAAATATCTAAATTAGGGTTTCGTAATCGAATTTAGGTTAACATACGACCAGTTATATCATAGTTATCATTTAAATGTATTTTTGGGTTCAAACACATCAAATTTAGCCTCTTACTCAGAAGATATACGTAGTAATATTTTACACAAGTACTTATATGTCTTATGAGCTTACATGAATTTTTCCAGATTTTATTACTAAGTGTAAACTTCATTTCAAAAATCGTTTATCCAAACATACCCAGAAAGTGCACTGCAGATATACCCCGAAAGTTTACATTTATTTAACTTATTAAGACCATTCAGAAAAATCTACACAAATTTTAGGAAGTCACACATAACTTAAAAATCGCCCCTGTAAAATTAGAGCTCTTAACTCCTTATAGATTTGAAAGGAAAAATCGTGGAAACTGACTGATTTTAAGATCTCAAGATTTGACACATGATCTCATAAAATTCAAAAACATGATCAATACAACTCCAATTCACTCCAAACCAATTGGAAAACTTAAAAGACATTAAACTAGGTTTACATGTAAAATCTAGAATCAAATACTTATGAAACTCAATAAATAATGTACACAATTTCAGCTTATAAAGCTGTCAAACTGTTTTAGGCCATCATCTAACATGTTTAGATTAGGTTTTCTTATTTTCTAGATTGTATAACCATTAGTGTCAAACGATTTAGAGGATAACTTTAGGATGATAACAGGGACGGATCAAAAAACCCAAGAACAAGACCAATGAATCAATACCACGATCACCAACACCACGATCACAATGAAACAAGAACACCAAGAATCCGTTCACCTAGCAATTCTTCGTACCTTCTTGACTTCTTGGAGAAGAGAACAAAACTGATTGGAAGCTTTAGTTTTTTTTGGAATGACAAAAATGGTATACGGTTTAAAAAAAAAAAAAAAAAAAAAAAAAAAAAAAAAAAAAAAACGAATGGAGTAGGCTCAAATTAATGGGTGCCTTTTCTTTGTGATTGAGAGATTTTAGGGAGAAAATCTTCTAATATTTCAATCTTATATCTTTTAGTTCTTATCTTCTAGCCAATTTGTAATTTACTTGAAATTATTTTTAACCTGTAGTTTGTAGTACGAATTATATCATTTAGGGACTTAGGTTATATTCACATTAAATGTTAAATTGTCATTTCAGATATAACATATAGTTTTAAGAGTAATTTACTTAATATCAAACTTAGGTTAAAAATTTAAATTAGATGCAAAAATATGAAACCAGAATTTAAGGTTTTACACCAGATCTACCTGTGCAGTACCGGTGGATACCTGACGCCACTCAAGTGATGATTAATCCCCATAAACTCTTGGGTCGATTGAATCAAGAAGCAACAACAAGAAGAAGGTGATTATGTGTACGCAGCTGACGACAGACTACAATGGAAGCTTACACCAAGCAGGATAAAAGGTAAGTCTTCTATATACACCCTTATTATGTGTTTAGATTTAGGTTACTTCTAATAAAAAGATCTTAGATAGGGTTTGGTTTGCATGGCATTTATTCATTTATTTTCGGTTGTGCATGTTTTATATACTGTGCGGATGACCACCCAAAACGCTACAAAAGGAAGCTAATTCCTGGTCTCACAAACGTTTCTTTACTTTTATGTGAGCATTGTGTTATCAGCAAGCAACATTTCCTACAATTCAAGACATAATATTCTGTTGGGAATTACAAGTTTGAGTTGATAAAGACAAAAAGAATGAAACAAGAAGGACTTAATATGACAAGAAGGAAACCTACTAAAAGATGGAAGGGCTTGCTTGCAATGAAAGTTTTATTATTTAGTCCTTATCCTCTAGTATATAAAGAGGACATAGGTGTAGGTTTTTAATTAAGTCTTCCAATAATGTAGTCGACTAAAGGTGTGTGTTTAGCCTAGACGTTAGGGAAGAACGTCTAGGGTATTAGATTTAGATTAGTGTGTCCTAGGCGTATGTTCATGTAAACGCCTAGGTTATTAGTTTAGTTAGTAGACGTGCTTCTATAAACGTCTAATATTTATTAGAGTATTAGTGAATGAAAAACCTTGTTCAATAACAAAGTATTGTTTTGATTATTCCGCTGTGCATGTTATTAATCTTTGTTATTGATCCCTAGCTGAGCTTATAAACGATCTTATCAATTGGTATCAGAGCACTACAATGTAACTCCTTCAAGTGATAGCCAATGTGTGCATAGAGCATCATAAGAAAAATCACACATTGCTAGATTCATCAAGCTAGATGATAAGAACACAAATCAAGCAGTTGTTGTTGTATGGATCTTTAACCTTTAACTTATAAAGGGTTTAGCAATCTTCATGAATTCAGCAATCTTCAATGACGATTATTCCGCTGTGCATGTTATTAATCTTTGATAAGATCGTTTATAAGCTCAGCTAGGGATCAATAATAAAGACTAATAACATGCACAGCGGAATAAACAAATCGTTACTTTATTATTGAACAAGGTTTTCATTCACTAACACTAACTAATCTTAGACGTTTATAGGAACACGTCTAGATAACTAAACTAATAACCTAGGCGTTTACATGAACATACGCCTAGGACACACACACACACCTTTACTAGACGTCTACATTATGGAAGACTTAGTTAAACCTACACCCCATGTCCTCTTTATATACTAGAGGATTAGGGTTTACAAATCTCTACTAAGGACTAATAAATAAAACTTCTTTTGCAAGCAAGTCCTTCCATCTTTTTGTATTTTCTTCTTGTCATATTAAGTCCCTCTTGTTTCATTCTTTTTGTCTTATCAACTCAAACGTATAATTCCCAACAATCTTCCCCTAGTTGATAATGACAAAACCATTCTTGAATGAACTTCCCTAGACGAAGTAGAGAAATTGAGATAAATAAATCTCGCCATAAATGAAACAAGTATGTCTTCCTTTGTCTTCCCCTTAATCCATGCTACGCCACTCAAACATATCTTCCCTTTTTTGTTATTATCCAAATAGGGAACGTATGCAAATAATGATTTGGACCACCACGAACCATTATCATACTTCCAATCTAAGCCGTCCAATGCTTCAAATCACCCACCATTACGCATCATAAGAAAAATGGATTCAAAACAGTAGAAACTCCAACTAGCAATAGTAATAATGATCAACAATAGTAAAAATCAAACACTTCCCCTTGAGTGATGCATGTAGATGGTTAAACATTTAACAATAAGCTTCCCCTGAAACCCATATGTTAACCATCTTCTTGATTCTTCAAATCTGTAGGCTCCATGTAATGATCACTAATGAAGAAAACTAAGTATAACCAACTTGATGAAGAAGTAAAATAACCCAAACTTGTATCTTATATCTTGCACTATAGATGACATTGAACGTATACCTATGTATAGGGAGACCTCAATCTCTTGACGATAATCACTGAGCACAATAACGTCACTCCTTTAAGTGTTATGTCAATTCTTTGTCATAATCATTGAAGCACGAACAAGTTACCTTCCACTAAAAGGTATAATAAAACACGTATCCAAGTAATTCCACTTCACCTTCAAATAAGTGATAAATAATTGTCTTCGTAATCGATTATGCAATAAATCCAAAAACGAGCTTTTTCAATCCTTTTAAGAACAAATTCCAAACTTTTGTGTGTGAATCAATCTCATGTGTGTGTCGCTAAAACATCCTTCAAACCACCTCTATAACCGATCCAATCTCAAATATTAATAAGTAGCAAAAGAATATATTACTGCTCCATGATCAAAACGTAAGCCTTATATATTCTTGAAGCTTTTATAATCAATTTAACCTTGACAAAACAAAACTTATGTGGTCAATAATATCATGCGGACTGTCCTCCATGCAATCCATAATCAAAACAAGTATCACCAACCAACCAATAACAAGGTACGAGGTTAATCACTAATGATCAAGAGATGTAAAATATCAGTGCCCATGCAATTTAAGCAAACCTTACTGATCAGTATACCGTACCATTCACCTTCTTCCATATTCGAGCAGCACAAAAATTTCCAACGAGCAGTACAAAATGCGTGCTAGCAGTACCATCATAACGTAGCAGTACAAAGATTTATTCCCGAGCAGTACAAACTGTTAACATGTTCTGAATATACACGGCAGTACAAACTATCAAGGCAACAGTACAAACTTTTTCAATCCGAGCAGTAGAAACGAGTTACCTTAGCCATATGTACGAGCAGTAGATATCATAAACGAGTACTCTCATGCATATCAGATATAACGTTGCGCCATCATCAGTAGCCTTAACATTGTATGAACTCAAAAAGATAGCAACGTTAACCTTTTACTCGTCACATGATATAATACGACCAGTAGTATGATGGTATTAAAATAAAGCCCAAGAAACAATGAAAGTAAACTGATCAAGTAATATAGAACTATGAAGATCGTATTTATGCATGCAAATTTGAATGATCAGTTAATGAATAAGAATTAAAAAAACCTAAGCAGTGGAACCATCGACCCATTGAACGATCACTTTTAATGAACGATCAAATATTAATTCTCATGCACCACCGACTCATTAATTAAAGCACATACGAGGTTAACAATAATATTGCATCACAGATTGAACAATTTATCCCTTCACCTCATCACTGGCACAAGACGACAAGAAGTTGCAACAGTATGTATTTAATTCAAACACCAACCTCCACATGCAAACCTCTTTCAGCAGCCATATTCGACACAGTATATTTTTTGATAGAGAGCTCGGATCGACGATCCCTCCGGTGAAAAGTTAGATAGTTATATAGAGAATGTCCACCAAAAATTTCGTCTCGATCCAACGGTTAACGAAAAAGTTATGATCGTTTCAAAACAGTGCTGTAAAAAAAATACGAAAAGTTGAGCTCCGAATTTTTCTTCCTATTTCATCATTCTTCGACACATAAAACCTTGTAAATCCCTATATCAAGAGCTCCCCTCTCTGATACCAATTGATAAGATCGTTTATAAGCTCAGCTAGGGATCAATAATAAAGACTAATAACATGCACAGCGGAATAAACAAATCGTTACTTTATTATTGAACAAGGTTTTCATTCACTAACACTAACTAATCTTAGACGTTTATAGGAACACGTCTAGATAACTAAACTAATAACCTAGGCGTTTACATGAACATACGCCTAGGACACACACACACACCTTTACTAGACGTCTACATTATGGAAGACTTAATTAAACCTACACCCCATGTCCTCTTTATATACTAGAGGATTAGGGTTTACAAATCTCTACTAAGGACTAATAAATAAAACTTCTTTTGCAAGCAAGTCCTTCCATCTTTTTGTATTTTCTTCTTGTCATATTAAGTCCCTCTTGTTTCATTCTTTTTGTCTTATCAACTCAAACGTATAATTCCCAACAATATTGTTGGGCCATATACAATCGTGTATATGTGATTTGATACAACAAAACTACATATGCTTCAATGAAGATAATTGAAGGACTTAATATGCATAATGGAGATTCTACAAGCTGATGGAGTATATGCAAAATACTTATCTTTATTAAAGATATGAGAAGATCTTGTATAGAAGATTACAAAAGATATTGTTTTACTTGTAGAATAAGTTTGTAACCCTAGCATCTCTATTATATAAAGAGATGACAGGCACGTAGTTTATTAGATAATTAGAACTACACACAAAAATATACACGTCCCACATAATTAGTTAGTTCATAGCTTCAAGGTTGAAAAACCCTATCACTATTAAGGGTGATCGTATTAATAATATTGAGGCTTAGTTTAATATTATTACTGTGTTCTGCTATTCTTATTGTTCGTGTTCTTCTTAGCCTTACTGAGTAGATTCCGCATACTCATTAAAGTTCCAGGTAGAATTCCACTTAGTAGTTTTGTATTTATACAAGATTGCTAAACCCTTTATAAGTTAAAGGTTAAAGATCCATACAACAACAACTGTCTACGAATTGGGATCTACATTTGGTATCAGTCGCCAGGGGGAAATTCTACATAAGAAGAACGAGTACTGATCCAGTTAAGTTTGCAGTGATGGCCATTTTTTACACATCATCCAGTGATCCAAACAAGAAGGTAAAATTCTGTGTTAACTGTCATGATTCTTATCAAACCTTGCTTAAAGATCTTGAACTTGAAAAAAAGAGTCATAGAACAGCTAGGGCTGAGAAACTAGAATATTTATTTAATCTAGAAGCAGTTGAAGCTAAAGTTCTTGTTTATAAAGATAATGAAGAAGCTTGGACAGAAAAGTACAACCAACTAGAGTATCAATTAAAACTAAGTGATTGGAAGTTAGGTTGTAAGATATCAGAAGTTGAAAAGCTCACCAAGGAAAGGGATGATCTTTTACAAAAACTTGCTAGTCAATCTTGTGAATCTATGAAAAGTGAAAGTTTAGGTGAGAAGAATGCTACACTAGCTTCACCTACACAAACTGATAAGATTGATAGGAATAAGGTCAACATTGAAGATTGGGTTGAACGTGATGATAAAGTTGTTCCTGAAGGTTTTTCAAAGGTTAAAAAGAAAAAGAGCTTGAAGTCTGTGAAGTTTGCTGAACCTTTAGAAACCAAACCTGTTAAAAGTCACAAAAAGTCTAATCAAAACCCTAGGAACAACAATAGTCCTAGAGGTAATCAAAGAAACTGGAATGGGATGATAACTCAAAAACTCGGGAAGATTTTTGAGTTTCAGAATAAAGCTTGCTATGTTTGTGGCAGTTTTGATCATCTGCAGTATACATGTAAACTCAAGAAACCAGTTAGTGATCAAAAGCAGGTATGGAACAACTCAAGGAGGATTAACCATAGAAATTTTTCAAGTGATTCTAAATATCCTCAGCAAAGAAGGTTTTTTAACCCATCAGCAGTTCTTACTAAACAAAGATTGAAACAAAGTACTGCTAGGTCAAAAGAAAGTACTGCTAGGCCGAACTCAGAGGATAGTGTTGTTAAGGCTTCAGCGAGATGGGTTTGGAAACCTAAACAAGAAGAATTAGATGTTTCTGACCACAAGAATCCATCAAAGATCTTAACACGATATGATTATGTTGATGCTTATGGAAGATTCAAGTCTGTTCTGGCTTGGGACTTCCAAATACATTAATTCTTAATGTATTGTGTGCATAGCAATTCATAGAGAGTGGGTGATTGAGAATTGCTATGGTGTATGGTGTCTGTGAACATGAAAGTTTATGGTGTTTATTTTTTTTGACGCATATAATTGGTTATCTTTTAAGATGGAAACGTGGTACTAAGAATTAATGAGTCGGTGAAGCATTAATTGTTGTCAAAAGTTGCAGCGTAATATTACGGGAGTTAAGTGTACACGTGAATATTGATTTGATTTTAGCTGCTGAGATCGTTGAATTTGGCTTCATAAACGCTGGTCCCCACTCGGTATATTTTAATATAGAAGCAACTTCGTTCTTGTCGTGGGTGGCTATCAAAATTCAGAATTAATTTTGTTGTTGATTCGGTGCACATGGGTTTGCTGGAGATATTCTCATTGATTTGATTGGTCAAATAATATCAATTGTACGGTGGTATTTATTTTATTTGAATGGAGTTTAATATAGTTTGTGCACTGCTCGGACCCACGAGGTTTCTATCTGTTTGGCTATTGGTGGATGAGTAAAGCAGATCAATTATTGATGGGATTTACAAAGTCTGATATACTACTTGTACACGTTTTTGTGTTCAGTACTTTTGTTGGTCGTTGAGTTTTGATATGGTACAACGCAGTATATGGTATTATGGTGTAATTGTCATTGATTGGCTTCACGTGGGTTTGGATGATCGGTCTCATGAATTTGGTATTGCTGCGCTGCCTTTTACTGTTTGATGGTCAAGTGATGTTGATAGGATACTTTATTGAAAGTACTGCTCGTATACTTTATCGAAAGTACTGCAGTTTTTAAAGTACTGCTTGAGGATTTTTAACAGTGCTGTTGCAGTTTATATCAAAGGTGCTGCTCGAGTTTTTATAAGGTACTGAAGGTACTGCAGATTTTCAATGAAAGTACTGCTGAAGTTATTTGAAAGTACTGCTCCTTCCCAAAGTACTGCTCAAGGTTTATTACGAGAAGATTTTTTATTTAAGGGGAAGTCGAGATTAAAGTTTGTTATGGATTTTTGTATGCTATTGGGTAACACATGGTGTGATTTCTCGGATGCTTTATGGTTATTATTTTTGAGAATTCAAGAGCCGGTTAATATAAATTTCAAGGGAAGTGTATACAGGTTGCTTATCTTCACAGGTTCCTTATTCGATGATTACAAAAAGGGGAAGAAGTTAACATGAAGATTATTTGCAGCTTATTTATGTGTGTTTGTTTCATTCACGGAGATGATTACATCTCAACTTCTCTATTTAAGGGGAAGTTCGTACACGACTTTGTTTATTTTGTCATCATTAAAAAGACAAAATAAATACAAGAATGAAACAATGGGAATGAAGATTATCGTCATTGAAGATTGCTGAATTCATGAAGATAGTTTTGTAATATCAAATAGGGGAAGATTATGTCTTGTATTAACCACGTGACGTCGAACTCATACTGAGACCATGAAGTAGCAATGATAAGAACTCATACTGATAGCCAATGTACAGAGTTCACACAGGAGATTGGTTCACACACACAAGGAGTTTGGAATTTGTTCTTAAAGGTTTTAACAAGCTCGGATTTGGATTTATTGAATAATTGATTACGAAGACAGTTGAATATCATGTATTTGATGTTGTAGTTGAATTACTTGGATGCGTGTTCTTATTATATTTTTAAACGGCGGAATCGTTTAAAAGTAACTTGTTCGTGCTTCAATGATTGTGACGAAGAATTGACAAACACTTAAAGGAGTGACGTTATTGTGCTCAGTGATTATTGTCAAGAGATTGTGGTCTCCTTATACATTGGTTAGTATACATTCAGAGTCACGTGGATAAACAAGACATAAGATGCAAGTTTGGGTGATTTTACTTCTTCATCAAGTTCGTTATATTTGGTTTTCTTCACAAGTGATCATTACAAGGAGCTTACTGATTTGAAGAATCATTTTCATGCACCACTCAAGGGGAAGTTTCTAATGTTTACATTCTCTATTTGTTGATAACAAAAAGGGGAAGATATATTGGAGTGGATTAAGGGGAAGATTGTATATGGCCCAACATATTCTATAAGTGTTTTTGTTCTAGAATTCGTTTACTTTGATGTGTGGCAAGCACTGGTTTTATCCCTGCGAGGAATAAAGTTTTTTGTATCCTTCATTGATGACTATTCCAAAAGATGTTGGGTGTACCTAATCAAGAAGAAGTTTGATGTGTTTGAAGTTTTTAAAGTTTATAAAGCATGGGTTGAACTTGATTATAGAAAGAAGATCAAGTGTTTGAGAGATATTGGAGGTAAATACACTGGTGATGAATTTGATACTTTTTGCGAGCAAGAAGGAATCATAAGGCAGTTCACTATAGTATACACTCCTCAACAAAATGGAGCAGCAGAGCGGATGAATAAAACCTTGTTAGAAAGAGCAGGAGCAATGTTAGCAACTGCAAGCTTGGAAAAATCATTCTGGGCAGAAGTAGTCAATGCCGCTTGTTATGTGATAAATCAGCCACCTTCAATTGCAGTTGAGTTGAATACACCGTTGGAGATGTGGACGAGAAAGCCAATCAACTATTTGGACCTTCATATATTTGGTAGTCCTATGTACGTGATGTAGAATAACCAAGAAACTACGAATCTTGATCCAAAATCCAAAACATGTGTGTTCTTGGGGTATGTTGACGGAGTAAAGGGGTATCGCTTGGGGGATCTCATTGCCCACAAAGTAGCACAACAAAATGATTTTTCTAAAGCTACACCTCAGCACGAGTTGAATGAGACGAATGAGTCTCAAGCTAATGGAGAAGATGATAACATAAAAAAAGAAACTACTTTAGTACATATGGAAAAGGGATTTCAACATAATGACTCTTCTAAAGTTGCACCTCAGCATGAGGTGAATGAGACAAATGAGTCTCAAGCTCTTGTGACCCGTACTCTTAATCAGTAAAGACAACATCCAGTGTGGCACTCGGATTATGTTATGAGGAGAAATGTTGCATATTGTCTTCTTACAAAGGAAAGAGAGCCGTCTACTCTTCAAGATGCATTGAATAACCCAGATGCACTGCTATAGATGACAGCAATGCAAAACAAATGAAGCTTTTCATAAGAATAAAAAATGGGAGTTGATGCCACTACCAGGAGGTAAAAATCTATTGGAAACAAATGCATGTATAAAATCAAGAAAAACGATGAAGATCAAGTGAATCGGCATCGTTCGAGATTCGTGGTTAAAGGATATGCTCAAAAAGAAGGAATCAACTTCAATGAAATATTTTCCCCTGTGGTTCGAATGACAACAGTTCAAGTATATCTGGAAATGTGTGCTACATGTGATTTACATATAAAGAAGCAAGATGTGAAAACTGCATTTCTTCATGGAAATCTTGAGGAAGAAATTTACATGCTCCAACCATAAGGTTTTGAAAAAAAGGAAAAGAAAACATGGTTTGCACGTTAAACAAATCGTTGTATGGTTTAAAGCAGACGCCGCGGTGTTGGTACAAGAGATTTGATTTTTTCATCATTGGCTTTGAATATAACAAACTATATGAGAACCTTGGGCATATTTCAAGAGGTATGGAAATAATTATTTTATCATTTTATTGTTATATGTTGACGACATGTTGGTAACAGGCCCTAACAAAGATCGTATTAGTAAACTGAAAGCTCGACTGGCTATGGAATTCGATATGAAATACCTTGGACCCATAAACAAGATTCTAGGTATGCAAATTCACCGAGATATAATTAGTATGAAGATTTGGATTTTACAAAAAGTTATTTGAAGAAATCTTGCAACAGTTCAATATGCAAAATTATAAGCCAATATCAACCCCGTTCCCTACTAATGTCAAGTTATCCTCCCATCTGAGTCCTATCAGTGAAGATGAGAGGATGAAGATGTCTCTAGTATCTTATGCATAATTAGTGGGAAGTTTGATGTTTGCGATGATTTGTACAAGACCAAACATTGCACATACCATGGGAGTAGTGAGTCGGTACATGGTAGAACCTAGTAGAGAGCATTGGGAAGTTGTGAAGAGGATCATTAAATATATTAAGGGATACTCGGATGTTGCATTATGTTATGGGGAATCGAATTTAAATGCCAAACATTATGTTGATTCTGATTATGAAGTGATCTTGACAGAAGTAAATCAACCATCGGGTAGGTGTTTACACTTTTTGGTAGAAAATGAAGCTAGGTTTCAAAATTGTAGTCAGTTGTTGTTATTTCAACAACAAGAAGTAGAACATGTTGTAGCTGCTCAATTCAACAAAGAATAAATATGGTTGAAGATATTTTTGGAAGAGCTCGGGCACGAACAAGAGATAATAACTCTATTTTGTGACAACCAGAGTGCCTTGTATCTTGCAAGGAATCAAACATTTCATTTAAAGAAGTAGCATATTCGAGTTCAGTATCACTTCATACATGAGAAAGTAGAGGAAGGAACCATGGATATGCAAAAAAATTCATACTAATTATAACATGGCAGATTATCTGACGAAAGCAATAAGCTATGACAAGTTTATATGGTGTCGATCCTCATGCGGCCTAGCAGAAATAAGCAACATGAAGTGCAGGAAGGATAATGGTGTGAAGATAGATTGGGCTTCAATGAAATCTTCAAGTGGGAGATTATTAAAATGTAGATAAGATACATTGTATCAAGCAACAATAACTTATGAGAATCTTGCAACTTGGTTTGCAACTTAGATTATGGTTGTCTGGATGATGTCATAACCAAGAAGTTTGCCTATAAAAGGCAATAAATACATGCTTCATTTTCATCTCATCATCCCATTCACTTCTATCTCTTAAAGGTTCTTTGTGAGTTAGTTAGAGAGTTAGTGTAATATCTCCTAATTACAAGAGATATTAATGTGTTTATCTTTATATTTAAAAAGAACATGTAACTCCTAATTTCTACATAGCGAAACGTATATTTCATTTCTCGTGGTTTACCCTATTGGAGTTTTACATGTTAAATTCGCGTGTCATCTTTTATTGTATTTCATATATAAGTTGCAGTTTTGCTTCAATACGGTGTCACTTTCTCAACATATAGGCCTGTCACAAATGATATACAGACCAAATAAAACAATTGGTCACTAATATTGACCTGAAAGAAATAGACACTTTATTTGTGACCACCTTTTCACTCACTGATTTTTGTCACTAAGGAAAGTAGTCACAAATCTACCAACTTAGTGACCATTAACAGTGACAAGAAAAAGATATCATTCATTAGGTCAAATTAACTTATATATATGTACCTTTAATTCGAATTTTTAGGGTTTTTTAGTTTGTATTTAAGATTGTTTTTTTGTTTATTTTTGGATGTCGGGGTTTAGGTTGATGGTTGTGGTTTACTTTCGGTGCTACCTTCTTGCTAAATTAGGGATTTGTCGTTTCCAAACGAAAACTTCAAGGCTAATTTTTAGACTTTTTGGTGTTTGTAATCTTAGTATATGGTGTTGATCCCAGTTGAGCAAACGATCCTTTATAGAAGCTGACTTAAACTAAAACAAACTATTAAACACTACACGGAATTTAATGTTTAATCTTATGAAGAATACTTTGATTATCACTCAACACCTCAATATTTTATTAATACGAATACTCTGAATAGTATTAGGGTTTTACAACCTTGAAGTGTATCGACTTTAGATATAACTAATACGTATATCTAACTCTAACCTAGGACCTCCTTTTATAGGCTAAGGAGTCCTATACAATCTACATTACGTATTCTACAAGATAAATGTAATTACCATACTTATCTAAATACAATTCGACCTACTCAAGACCTTCTAGAATATTACAAGTTAAACCGACACAACTAACTAGCAGTGCTTTGATTACATTAGCAGCGAATCCGTGTTTTTACTAGTCGTGGTTTGTCTTGAGCAGTGGTTCCAGTCTTCTAGCCGTGTTTACCTTTCACTAGAACAAAAAGTGGATTTGGCTACATCGAATATGTGTGACGATATACATATAGTCACACATGATTTTTCGACCGTGTGTGACTAAAGGTCGCGCGACCATAGGTACCCTATGGTCACATGTTTGACTTTTTTTTAGTCTCTATTACAAAACAGTAACCAAAATCTTAGCATGCGTGACTAATTAGGTACATATTTTGTTGGATTAATCCGTATTAGTGACAATAAACACTGTATAGTCACACAAAGCATGTTTCTTTTGGGTATTTAGTCACATACAATTAAGCATAAAATGGCCAAAAGGGTTAATAAGGGTGACCATATGGTGTTTAAGGGGAAGAAATATTTCTTTTGTGTGACTATTGATCATCCAATGACCACTTGAATTTTATGTTTGTGTGGGCTTTTGTAACATTTAGTCACACAAATTATGTTTGTTTTGTGTATTTAGTCACATATAATTAATATAAAGTGGCCAAAAGTGTTAATAAGTGTGACCATATGTGTTAAAGTGAAGAAATGTGTATTTTGTGTGACTATTGATCATCCAATGGCCACATTAAATTTATGTTTGTGTGGCCTTTTCTAACATTTAGTCACACAAAGAATGTTTGTTTTGGGTATTTAGTCACATACAATTAATCATAAAGTGACTAAAAGTGTTAATGAGTGTGACCATATGGTGTTTAAAGTGAAGAAATGTGTGTTTTGAGTGACTATTGATCATCCAATGGCCACATGAATTTTATGTTTGTGTGGCCTTTTCTAACATTTAGTCACACAAAGCATGTTTGTTTTGGGTATTTAGTCACATACAATTAACCATAAAGTGGCTAAAAGTGTTAATAAGTGTGACCATATGGTGTTTTAAGTGAAGAAATGTGTGTTTTGTGTGACTATTGATCATCCAATGGCCACTTTAATTTTATGTTAGTGTGGCCTTTTCTAACATTTAGTCACACAAAGCATGTTTCTTTTGGGTATTTAGTCACATACAATTAATCATAAAGTGGCCAAAAGTGTTAATAAGTGTGACCATATGGTGTTTACAGTGAAGAAATGTGTGTTTTGTGTGACAATTGATCATCCAATGGCCACTTGAATTTTATGTTTGTGTGGCATTTTCTAACATTTAGTCACACAAAGCATGTTTCTTTTGGGTATTTAGTCACATACAATTAAGCATAAAGTTGCCAAAAGTGTTAATAAGTGTGACGATATGGTGTTTAAGGTGAAGAAATATGTCATTTGTGTGACTATCGATCATCCAATGGTCACATGAATTTTACGTTTGTGTGGCCTTTTCTAACATTTAGTCACACAAAGCATGTTTGTTTTGTGTATTTACTCACATACAATTAAGCATAAAGTGGCCAAAAGTGTTGATAAGTGTGACCATATGGTGTTTTAAGTGAAGAAATGTGTGTTTTGTGTGACTATTGATCATCCAATGGCCACTTGAATTTTATGTTTGTGTGGCCTTTTCTAACGTTTAGTCACACATCGAATTAAGCAAACTGTGACCAAACAGTGTTAATAATTGTGACTATATGCACCTTTTAGTCACATATAAGAAATCAATATATAGCAAAACAAATTCAAATATATATATATATATATATATATATATATATATATATATATATATATATATATATATATATATATATATATATACAAAGTATATTCAAATACAATAAAATTGGAATGTATATAGAATTGTAATGTCGTACATAATAAAATTCTCAATAATTTAACGACTTCTGACTCTTGATCTTCTTAGCTTCCTTTTGCATGGCATCACTAGAGACATAGCGCTTCGTTTGTAATTTAGGTGCAGTTATGTTCTCACCAATCAGTTTTATGGTACTTGGTGGTGTTACTTGTAGGAAACAAAAGCCGGGTGTATCAAACACTGAATTAAATATGAAGAATGATATATGTAGGTTTATAAAACACATGCATGTATGTACCTTTTCATCGAAAACCACTTGATCCTTTGGCCATGCATAAAAACCACCTATTGCATTCTTAACTGTTTTGAAACCGTTACTTCCTACATCCGGTATGCATGCTGCATCCACTAAAGATTTATAAATAGACACTCTGTAGCAATCCTTTGGGAGTGGTTTGTTATAAAGCATTTTTTTCCATCAGTTTTGTACACGGTACCCTCCGCAATAATACTTGATTTCTTTAAGTACCACAGTCTGCACTTAATTACCTAAAAAGATAATTTGTTGCATGTATATATGTATCAGTAATTAATTAAACTAAAGAACATATGAAAATGTTTAAATACATACTTGTGGTAGTACTGTTAATGGAGACTCATGTTCTTGTGATTCGGAAAGTTGACGTGAAGAATCCTTTCGTTTTGACCTAGTCGGTTTCTTAGATGCGACAGATTTAACAGTTTCCTTCATATATAATACACGGTAAATAATACATGTATGCAGAATTCAAAAATCCCAGGGGGATGATTTATTACTTACACTTATTTCCATTTCCTTTTCCAAAGTTTCAAGTCCATTAGACTTCTCAATGCTCGCAATTTTCTCACGTCCAGCAACACGTGTTCCGGCATCCTCATCAGCACTGCTATTTATAAGATTAATGTTCACCAGAGACACCTGAAATATAAATTGTTTAAGAAGACTGCAGCCGTATTTAAAAGGGTATAAAAAAAGATGGAATGTTGCTGTCATATGTCTTACTTCCGTTTGTGTCAATGGAGTTGAAGTTGACTGCAACTGCCCCCTTTGTGCAGCCAATTGTATCATCAAATCCTGTATTACCGCCTCTTTTTCTTGCCGTTGGCGCCTCTCATTATCAAGTTCACTTTGAAGTAACACCACTATTTCATCATATGCTTGTCTGATTTGAGGCAGATCAAAATACCTCTTGTAGGTTACTCCACCTCCCACTCCTCTTGCATATCCTCACTTTTCCTTACCTAATACAACTGTCATGGCATCAGTGCCATGATCAAGCTTCAAGATTCCTTGTTTGATCTTGTCGTCCGTTTCTTTCTGCACACACAATATGGGAAATAGGTTATTTAATTCTGCCAGTATTAACTTGTAACTAACAATATTAACTAAGACACTACTTGTATTAACTTATAACTAACAGTTTTAACTAATACAGTAGCTAAACAAACATAATAATAAAATTTGCAGTCAAACTTACAAATTTTTCTCCCACTGATCTGATATCATCATCATGATATTCTCCGTATTTTTTCACCCTTCCTATCAACCACAGCGTACCACGCGGTGGTTCTTCATCTGGTTCAATTTCTTTACTCTCGATCTTATAAACATCAAATACATACAAATGTAAGATAAACGAATATAAACGAAAGTATGATGCTATTAAATGCAATTGTGCAAATGTTTACTGTTACCATTTTTTCTATCACACTGGCGTATCCACCTCATCCCATTGTATGATCATAAACAGACTTGGAACGCAAAACTTTAGATTTTGCTGATCTCACTTTGCAACACAAAATCATACGGCGCTTAGATGTAGTAATGCTGATAGTATATAACTAATATATATGGAAACATATGAAAAGGTGAAAGATATTTGAACTTGAATAAAAATGACTAATTAACACCTTGTATTTCTCGCTGGCTGTGTAGTTTACAAAATTAACCCAATCTTCGGCTTTTATAATTGCACTATACTTCGCCGGGACTTCATTTAGTCTTGAAAGGGTATTTTGGTTGGGCAATATGTAGTTTTGTATCAATTTCATTCTGAAATTCCTTAGAAGTTGACCAAGACGATTCATTAACAGCTTTTTGATCGTCAAGTCAACATCAAAATATCGTTATCCAAAAAATGCTCCGTTTTTTCATGATAACCTATCCAATGCATCGAAGGTTACACTGACATTTATTCCGTCTGTTTTTCCATATTCCTTGCGAAACTTAGCTAACCTAGTTATGCCCCTCTTAACAACATTCGCATTTGAATGGTTGTTTTCAGCATCCTCACCCTCATCTGAATACGTCTCTGATTCATATCCTAAAGGGTTTTCATTTTCACGATCAGAATAAACCAAATCATCCGGATAATTGGTTTGCGTTGCCATGATTCGTCAGAAGTAATGTGTTAAAGAAAATTAGTAAACTTAATTGGTAAATAATGGTGTAAAAATTGAAGTTCTAGTTGTTTTGCTAGAAGCCTGATTTATTGGAATAAAATTAGGGCTACTGATGGGGCAGTTTTTCAATTAAGGAAACCATAATTTCCAAAGTAATTTTAAAAATTTTGGCTAAAATTTGGCTCCAAATTTGATAATTTTAAAATGTGGCTCCAAATTGATAATATAGCATTTAAACATTTAATTTTTGGCTGCAATTTAAATATGAATTAGAAAATCTAATTTTTGAAAAATCAAACAATTTTTGAAACCAAAAACACCCCTGACAGAAATGGTGCTTACCCACAGTCCCAAACACCCATATAACTTCAAACCAGTTGTGTCAAAGACACATATAACTGCAGATATACTAAAATGCCACATGGCGCATACAAATGAACAAACAAAAGCTAAAAGTGGACTTAAAGCAACTAATTAAGCAACTATAATTAATAAGCAGTTCCAGATAAATAATTAAGCACAAAAATAGGCAAATCAAACCAAGAACTTCTGATACAACAAACACCCCTCAGACCATACTTTAAGCCTATAAATAAGCTATTCATAAGCACTTAAATAAGCTCTAACATCCTCAAGCAGTCAAAAAAATCAAGAAATAATGTAAATGCAATTAACTTAAAGCAAAAACAACAACAAAAACACCCTAAATCGAGTGGTTCAATCAAAAATAATTGTCATGAACAAACACTCCACTTCTAAACTTCATAATCAGTTATAAAAAAATTGACAACAATCTAAAAATTGAACATCCTAATCCTACAATAATACATTCTATCAGTGCGAATATGAACTTAAACACCACAACCAATTCCTAAATTCAAAACAACATTAAAAAAAAGATGAAACAAACTAGCGAACGCATTACTTATATTAACAAACATATTTAGCATTCGTATGGATAAACCATCATAAGATCCATACATATTCCATTGTTAATATATCTACATACCATCCCATTAAACCAAGACGTTAGACATTAGACATTAAACATAAACAGATGACACTAGAGCAAAAGAAAACATCCCATTCCATAGCGAGAAACCCTTCAACCATTCATCGCCTGAATTTGTTCTTCCTTGGTATCGATTTCCTCCTAAGATTGAGTAATGAGATCATTCAACCCCTGCAGCTTAGACCTCGCCGCCTCCCTGTCATCCCTAAGATCCATCAAAGTGTAAAGACCTAATGTTTAAAAACGGCAAACTAAGTACTCCTTCTTTTAAACTATGACTATAAATTAGGGGTGTTGATCCGTTTGGTTATCGGGTTTTGTTTCGTTAAATCGGTCATATTTTTATTTTGGTCAACACGAAAACCGAAACGAACCGAACTATAATTAAACCAAAGCGAACCGAAAACCGAATATGAATTAAGTTCGCTTCTTGGGTTGACCCGAATATGAATTAAGCTCGATTCTTGGGTTGACACATATGGTTTTAAACCGAAAATGGATTAAGTGCGCTTCTTGGGTTGACACAAAATTATTTACATTTTAAGCCATGGCTTCCATAATTAGCAACCTACAAACATAATGTTTGAGTAAATCGGACGAAAACGTGCAAAACAACTGGAAACGGACGAAAACGTACAAAAACTTATATAAACGGAGTAAAAGATGTAAAAACCAGCGAAAACTTGCAAACACGGACGAAAACCTGTAAAAAACGGAAACGTATAAAAACCGATTAAAAGGGAAAAACACGTACAAAAACGAACGAAAACATATTAAAACAGACGAAAACGTGTATAAACGTACGAATGTGTGTAAAAGTGTAAGAAAACCTATGAAAACGGTTGAAAAATTGTTAAGAACATAAGAAAATGGGTAAAAACAGAAGAAAACAGAGAAAATCGGACGAAAACGTGCAAAACAGCTGGAAAAGGACGAAAACGTACAAAAACGTATACAAACGGAGTAAAAGATGAAAAAACCAGCGAAAACGTGCAAACACGGACGAAAACCTGTAAACAAAATCGGAAACGTATAAAAACAGATTAAAAGGGACAAAGACGTATGAAAACGAACCAAAACGTATTAAAACAGACGAAAACGTGAAAAACCATACGTATGTGTGTAAAAGTGTAAGAAACCTATGAAAACGGTTGAAAAATTGTTAAAAACATAAGAAAATGGGTAAAAACGGATGAAAACGGAGTAAATCGAACGAAAACGTGCAAAACAGCTGGAAACGGACGAAAACGTACAAAAACTTATACAAACGGACTAAAAGATGAAAAAACCAGTGAAAACGTGCAAACACGGATGAAAACCTGTAAACAAAAACGGAAACGTATAAAAACCGATTAAAAGGGACAAAGACATATGAAAATGAACCAAAACGTATTAAAACAGACGAAAACGTGAAAAACGTATGAATGTGTGTTAAAGTGTAAGAAAACCTATGAAAACGGTTGAAAAATTGTTAAAAACATAAGAAAATGGGTAAAAATGGATGAAAACGGGGTAAATCGGATGAAAACATGCAAAACACCTGAAAACGGACGAAAACGTACAAAAACTTATACAAACGGACTAAAAGATGAAAATACCAGCGAAAACGTGCAAACACGGACGAAACCTGTAAACAAAAACGAAAACGTATAAAAACCGATTAAAAGGGACAAAGATGTCTGAAAACGAACCAAAACGTATTAAAACAGACGAAAACGTGAAAAACGTACGAATGTGTGTAAAAGTGTAAGAAAACCTATAAAACGGTTGAAAATTTGTTAAAAACATAAGAAAATGGGTAAAAACGGATGAAAATAGAGTAAATCAGACGAAAATGTGCAAAACAGCTAGAAACGGACGAAAACGTACAAAAACTTATATAAACGGAGTAAAAGATGAAAAAACCAGCTAAAGCATGCAAACACGGACGAAAACTTGTAAACAAAAATGGAAACGTATAAAAACAGATTAAAAGGGACAAAGACATATGAAAACGGACCAAAACATATTAAAACAGACGAAAACGTGTATAAACGTACGAATGTGTGTAAAAGTGTAAGAAAAAGTAAGAAAACGGGCGAAAATTTCTTATAAACATATGAAAATGGGTAAAAACGGATGAAAACGGAGTAAATCGTATTCAAACGGACGAAAACATATGAAAATGTATGAAACGTTTGAAAATGTACGTTAATATGTAAAACAGATGAAAACGTATTCAAACGGACGAAAACATGAAAAAACAAGCGAAAACGTGTAAACACGGACGAAAACCTGTAAACAAAAACGGAAACGTATAAAACATATTAAAAGGGACAAAGACGTACGAAAACGTATTAAAACAGACGAAAACGTGTATAAACGTACGAATGTGTGTAAAAGTTTAAGAAAACGTATGAAAACGGGCGAAAAAAGTCTTTAAAAAAGTAAACAACCCCTAACTCATATAGTATGGCTAAACATATGTGTCAGCATCCTATTGGGGACAGCAGGAGGACCCACTTCTTCACATCTATACTACATATAAAGACATCATAATCCAAAATATAAAATAATTAAACACACTAATTAATATTATTTTAAAACACCCTAAAATGAAAAGTACATGTTATTATACACATTATACAAATTGATAAAACACACAAAACTTCATACAAGCTAACAAGTTGATAGTATATATAGTTTTGAAACCGGACCGGACCAACAGGTTCAACCTAAAAAGTAAAAAGTGACACGGTTTAATTTGACCCGCTTTGCGATCCAACCCATCGGGTTGACGCGGTTTAAATCAATTCGTTTTTTGACCGGAACGGTTCAACGGTTGAACCACCCGGGTCGAACCGGGTTTCAAAACATTATGTTTAATCCCCAAATCTTCAAAATTCTATTATTTTTTGTTTATAACCCATAAACCCTTTTTTATCTCTAAACAATTTCTCAATATAAAATCTTGTTGCTATGCACGGGTACTCGTCTAGTATATATATGTATTCGTTTTGCTTAATTTTTTTTTCGAGAAGTTCGGGAATGACGTTTTCATTTTTACTACCATTTTTCATAATTGTCAAATGTCCAGGGTTGGTTATGTTATATTGCCAAATTCATGTATACATTTTGTAAATTGTTTTATCAGTACTGGAAGTGTTTTATGTATTACTACAAAGCTTCTATTCTCCAAGAAGTGTTTGTTATTTTTTCTTAGGAAAACAAAAAATGTGAATTAATAGTCTAATTAACATTTGCAATGATGAAACCTTCTGGGTTCCTTAGCAGTTTAGTTAGAGTGTGGTTTAATTACATTTATTTACAATATATACTTCATTCTTATCTCTTAAATCCAATTAATATCAACCGTCAAAGTTTCACCCACCACCAATAATTACAATGGCGAACACTTCATTCATCAATGAGTTGAAAGACATGTCCGGATCAGGAAAACTACATCAAAGTTTCAAGTTCCTTTTTATTCAAGATCACACAGAAGATGAAGCATTTTTGAGGTTTCTTGGGGAGCGATGCAATGAGTTGCAGAGGAAGATACTAGTGCAGACTGAAAGGATTGTTGAGGTGTGGTCTCTTAACCATGATGATGAAGAAGCTGGTGGGGATGTCTATGAGTGCTTGAGGTTGCAGATGATCAAGATGCGCAGGAGGCTGGAGGTTTTGAGGGGCTTGTTGGTTGAAGTCCGTGCAGGTTTGCATGAGAAGGAGGAACAGATGGACATCATGGATTTTTATGATTAGGTCATATGTTTATGTATGCATTTTGTGTTTTGTCATCTTGGTGATATGTGTATGGTTGTCTTTTGGGGGTAGACGGTACATATGGTTTGGGATGGGGATGTTAGATTAATGTAGCTATTAACAATGACAATGGTACAATGATGCTTACTATATAATGATAATAGTTTAGCATATGTTAATATGCTTTTATTTATGCAATTTTTCCTTTTATAGTTTAAACTATATCATGATATTTAGTTTTCGCACACACACACATGGGTCAAACACACAGTCCTGAAAACTTGCAAAAACAAAATATGGTTTCCAGGTGAAATTAGGGGTTTCTAATATACAACATATTTATCAAATTAAAACATATATTTAAGACATCTTGTATTTGTGTATTCAAATTGATGAAATGATCATATATAGTTGATCATCGTATGGTTGTATTGGGGTTGAAAGCGATGAATACATGTTCATCAAAGAATTATAAAGGTATATATCTGATTTTTATGTTTCATTTTGATAAATTGATAATTGTTTGAGCAATATTTGATGTTTTAATGAAGACCTACTTGTCAAAATATAAGCTTGTTGCAATTTGGGAATTGGGTTCTTGATTATGATGAATGAATGACCCAGTTAGGAAATGTGTTATATGATGATTTTATAGTGATTTGGTGAAGGTTATGTGATTAGATGGACAATTAGTTTGCACATCATGACTTTGGTTCAGTTTTAATGTTAAAATTGATTATTTCCTTTTTTGCTTTAAGCGCGGTGTAAGCTTACCAACAAAATCAAGGCTATGATGAATTCTGACGGGTATTTTACAAAATGATAATGCCCATATATTGGCTTGGCAGCATGTTAAGGTTACAGCCATGGTGGGCAATCCAATTTTTTTTAAACTGCTACCCTATCTAAGCCTGTATTTTGTGACTAATGGGTTATCTGTATGTTAAGCTTACCATGACCATCAACGCTTTGATCAATTATGACGGGTAGTTTTAAACTTGAGATTGCCCATATCTTGACCTGGTTTATAGTAATGTATAGACGATTATGTCGCATGTTTGTGACCGTTTTATTTTATATGCATAATATTATCACAACCTTGTACTTTAATGAAGTTGGTAAATTTCTTCAGGTCAATCATGTTTCATTGTGGATGGCGTCCGTTGGCGTCACTTGTATATATAGTTTATATTATAAGCTATATATAATCATTGGTCCCTAGCATACACCCGTACCAATGAATCATGATTAGCTCGAAGATGTTAAGCATCTGTGTATATAGTCGTAGTAGAATGGGCTGGAATTTGACATCGAATAATAATACTTTGATTGAAAGTGCCACAAAGTTGCAATTATTTTATGCTTGGTCCAATCAGATATTGCACCTAAACAGGCATTGTAAGTGCAATGGTCTGCAGCACACATTTTTGCTAGACAGATGAACAAATAGTGTTTGTTACTTTGAAAAATTAGATTCGTATATGGAAATTTTAGTCATCCGCTTTAATTGCAGCAACAGGTAATCAGACTCCATAAATGGAGGCATTTCAACAGATTAATCCTGAACCAGTGATGAGGATGTTGTTTCAGACTGGATTATGGAATGCAAACACAGTAAAAGGTAAGCATCGTAAAATTAGTTAACACAAACACTGGATTTTATTTGATAATATATCTTACAACCACCTGCCAAAGGCTAAAACCAAATATTACAACAACATTTAAAATAAAATTCAAGACAAGTACATAGCTGCAAATGCACAGACCAGCATAAACAAGACATCATGACCAACAACAGCTTCCCCCAGCTATGCAAACACACTTACCAATCCATTAAGCCCTTAAGTTTCTGAATGAACACATCATGATTGCAAAAATTTAGCTCCAATCCAGCTGCCAAAATGCGCATTTGCATGAGCTTTTCTTATCTCTTGATTGAATTTCTCTTAGATATTCTGCAGTTTTCTGGGCATAAATGTTCCCAACTGTTTCTAACTCTTGAATAAAAGTAAGCCTCTCACGAGTAACACTCACCAAGCTAGCACATAGGACATTAATTTGTTGTGACATTTGAATGTCCTGACCTGCAGCTTGGCGACAGTACAACACTAGTATCTCAGACCAGTTATTCGAATAGGCTTCTGCTCTAAGCTGATCACACTTAGGGCATCTAGACATTGTGTTTTCTTCCTTCTTTATTACAAGTTATGAAAAGTAAGGCTATATGTTTTGCATAGTGATAGACCCTCTTAAATAGGAAAAGTAAGGCTATATGTTTTGCATAGTGATAGGCACATGTATAACATATAATTACACATTGAATACAATTTGCATGAAAACAAAATACACAGAATCACTATTGTTTCTGCATATTTCATATTGATTCGCTTGGAAGGTATCTAACACAAATAGCATGCAAGTAAAAGCCAAATTTATTACTATTTGCATACGTCCTTTTAGTTCACTCCAACACTGCACTCTGTTTCCATGTGTCTTTACATATATTCATTTTTTGTTTCTTACTACTGTTGCAGTAACTCAAACAGTCATACATGTGTCGTTATAGGCTTTTTCTACTTTGTTGGTTGAACGTGTAATGTACTAAGATGGAAATTCTATCCTCAAGATATTTTCGTTTATGCACATGTTTTATTTGATGTTTGTTTTTCATGCAAAAGAAGTGAACTAAATTTTGGGAGGATTGTTGGAAATTTTTGTGCACTTGTAGGATTAGTTCACACCTGGTAATGGGTCATGAGGTACGGGGTGTACACCCATAAGGTCCCTGAACATCTCGAATCTTAGTGGAGAGATTCAGAAGTTAGTACGGGTAGTGCTAAGTTAGTACTGGTAGTGCTAAGTTAATACTAGTAGTGCTAAGTTAGTATTGGTAGTGCTAATTTGAATGACCCTTTAGATTGAAACTAAAATTTCAATTATCATATCGATAAAACCTTTAAGAGGTTTTTTGGTTCTTATACACTAACAGTTACCTTATTGTAACAGGTATCGCATTAACCTAGCACTAAAGTCAACCACTTATGGAACAACAACACCATCACACCAACCTGGCATACTACAACATATATGAAAACACATGTATGTTCCAACAAGATTAATTAGACATCATGAATCTAAAATTCATTTACTGCTAAAACATAAATAGAAAAGAGCATATATTAAAAGATCCATATACATAACCATTACTAAGTCTTAGCCAACATATTCCCACAACCCCACCCATTTACAACATACCTTAAACCCAAAATATATTTCACAAACACCAAAATAAACCAGATCAGTACACCATAGACTTCAACTTCTCAATGAATGATAGAAGCTCCCCTGTTCGCTTCTGCTTCTTCATGACATTCACCAAAATCTTTGTAGCTTCTATCCAGTCTTCGTTTTGCAAAGTATTCAACTATGAAATGCTTTGCACACAAGAATAAAAAGTAAACAAAAGCTCCAACTCTCCAATCACACGAGCCCTTATATCTTGGGCTTTTTTCATTAATTCTGCTTCATCCAACCTGGTGACAGTAACCTCCCTCTGAAATCCGACAACCATCATATCCCTAACCAAACTAGAACCACCAACAGCAGCAGCTAACTCATTGCAAAAAGGCATTGGTGTAGACATCTTTTTTTTTTTTTTTTTTTTTTTTTTCTTTTTTTTTGTGTTTGGTTATGATTTGATAAACACTAATTGTATATGACTTATAAGCCATTTGATTTGATTGCCACCCTAGAGTTGCCTTCCCCATGAAGAATCATTAATTATCCAACCTCACATACTTGGCCTTTTTTTCAAGTGTACTCCCCATAAAAAAACATATGATGTTATTAAAAAGTATTTTTCTTATATAAAAAGTACCTAAAATTATATACTTTATTGCAACGTTTAACTTTTTTTGTTACTTGGATTCCACAGGTTTTTTATCATCACAGTGAACGTGACATTCAAGGACGGGAAACATCGTATAAAAACGTTGCAAACGTTGATGCACTGGCAGTAATTCAATAGCTACATTTTATATTCGATTAACCAATATTGTATTCGACATATGTATTTATTTGCGAGAATACTAGTTACGGTTTACACAATAATGTATTAAGTCTTTGTCTTTAAAGTGTTGATTACGCTTTGATTTATGAAATGGGTAACTTGTATATTTATACATGTCTTAAAATTTATATTTATGTTCGGGATTGTCTAAAGGAGATACATTGTTATGTCAATATTACGTTGTTATTCAAATTACCAGTTACGACATTGCGTATGGTTGTGATTTAGATTACACATTGATACAAGTTACGACATCGCGTATGTTAATGTAATATTATTTATTTGTATGTTAAGGTACTTCATTTTTAAGGTGATTCTACCAAATATTTTGTATGTATATGATCAAGGGTTTAGGTCATAAAATAGCTGCGTATTTTTTCAAATGTACCGTTTTGGTACGTAATTGTTCCACTAAAACTTACATATTTGCATATATACCCAAAACATGCTTAAGTTGCATTGTACATCATGCATTAAAAACTTGTATTATGGAGAAATATGCAACTTTTTGAGTTTTAGTAAGTATATATGCAATGCTCCCATAATACAAGCTAAAAAAATAAAACAAAAAATCCTTCTCTTAATTAATACTAATCATTGCAGTTTTGAGAACCGTGATATATTACGGCTACACTTAATCACATAGTCAAAGCAAAATATTCAAGTCTATCTTCTTCAACACAACAACCGCATCATCAGGTAATGTTACACATTGTTTTTTTTTTTTTTTTTTTTTTTTTTTTTTTTTTTTTTTTTTTTTAACCATGAACTGCAAATGTAAAGTGATTGATATGCATGTTGATGGTTACAAATGCATATTTGGTTTTTTTTTTTGCAATGTTTAACATATCCTAAAGAATATAGTATCCTTTGATCATAATGTAACAGCCGTTTTATTAGAAATATATGCGATTTGATTCTTTATAATATTGTGTGACATGTAAATATAGGATGGTTTGAATAAAAAGAATCATGGATATATGTGGATTGTGGAATACGTAGCAGCTATTTGTTAAATAGCTAATTAGACAACTTGTAAACATATGTTTAATCTAGGTTAGTATAACTTTTATATGATTTGGTTAAGCACTACACCTTATGTAATTAATTATCTGAGCTTAGGTTTAAACATTGGATGAAGCAATGACGTATGGTATGTTGGGCAGATTATGGATTTGTTACTAGATTTTAACAAACGTATGGGGTAAGATGATTAAACGTAAAAAAATACAGATTTTTACTCTAAAAGGACTATGATTATTGATTTTTGAAACATAGTTAAATATGTAGCAATACATCTTCAATCATTTTTGTTTGACACCTTAATGATAAAGATGTATTGATCTTCTAAGACTTGTATTAGTTGGTGGAAATGTTATGCATATGTGATAACCTTATTGACCATTAAGACGATTGTGGTTTTAAAATAGAATGAGCATCCAATTGTTGGTGGAGGCAAACAAAACAAACATTAGGACATTGCAGGTAAGTTGTACTTAAAATACTTACTTAAGGTTATAAATTTATCAATGTAACCATCAAATTGATATACGTGCTTACTTTTTAAATTTAAGATGCTTCCTGCTTTGTTTACTGAAACACTGTACCCCAAGAAGCGTTGGATATACCTAATCCACAATAGGGGAACCAAACATAAGGTTTACTAGAAATTGGTTTGTGGTCGCTTTACTTTGCATGGGTCCGAGTGGCGAGCTTTTATTGATCACAGGCAATACATCAATGTGGCCACATTCCATTTAATTCGTCAGCAAGAGGAGAGTTATTATGTAACAGGGTACAATGATGCAGGCCATGAATGCCCTGGATACGATCTGGATCTTTTAGGTTACAGACAACGTAGATGCCTGGTTACGTTGGATGAATATCCTGCACAACCTCTGGTAAGAAAAAAATGTTAATCAATACATTGTATAAGTTTGTTGAAAATGGGGATCATTTTAATTGTTTGACCCGCTAATGTTTTCTTTAAACTAAATTGTTACGTAGGTCATTCCTTGCAATTTCCGAGACAATACTGACAATAACCAATTTGACGTTCTTGTTGCTGGCGTGCCCGTAGCAGCTATCACTCACCGTCAAATTGAAATACTGGAGGAAAACAGACAAGTGCATGAGTTTGGTGGGCACGGATGGAATGTATTGGTTCACGATGAAAACCTGTTTGCTGGCACAAGAGTTGTTTTCACAAATCTCCTAAACAATACTCTTTCCCTGATGCCATTTGCTGAAAATGGATTAATGATGTGTTCTGAACTTGTGCAACGTATGGAGCTGAATCGTACAAGAACGTTCATGAGAAACCCCATAGATGAAGGTATGTTAATCAAAGTGTAGACATAATTTATGATTTTATTTTAAAAATAAACCTTTCCATATAATAGCTTTTAAATTATTTACCATTTTTATTAAATTCCAATTGCAGATGAGCGTATGAAACACATATGTGCATGGAACGAATGTACAAAGCATGAAAGTGAAAGGGATTGTTTTTACGCTGTGACAATCGGTAAATTTCCACATTTTAAATTTAATAATAAATTTTTATTTATTATTACCTGAACGATTTTGAGCAAGCATTAGCTCACTTGAGACAAATAAGGGAGGTTATCCCGTACACTGGAACATTTCGAACTATCAAACATCATAAAATGCATATTTCTCTATTTTCTACCCAACTTTGAGTTTCAAACTCAACAACGAGAATTTATCTCACTGTATTAAAAACACGAGCTCGCGCACGAACCGACCAAAAGAAAGTAGGGTAATAAGTCTAATAAACACATTTCGAAAATAATACTAATGTTTTTATATTTCATTTATAAAAACACACTCGAAAACATATTTTACACGTTAAACATTTTTCAACGTGTAACTGACATATTTCAAACTCACGTTTTAAAACGTAAATACAATACCAAAACTTTCGAGGAAGTTCACGTTTTAGCTTCCCACTATATTTTCTACTCTCATTGTGTCGCACTTTATGCAACGATACACAATCCAACTCATTTTATACGTATTACGTATATACGTTTCTCGTTATGGAATTATCTCCATTCAAACAACAAACCGGAATTTTCCAAATTTATTTTAATAGTAAATTATGTTTATTATTCTCAAAGTTTCTCTTTCGAACTTTCGTAAACCTACCCGAGCAATACTTGAAAACCGTCACGTTTTCCCAACAAACGCCCCCTATAATATTTTGGGCCTTGCCCGGTTTTATTTAGCCCATCCGACCCTTCATAGTCCTGGTGGTGAAGTTACACTCCAAGCCCATGACCATATTTGTTGTTCTCTTTTGCGATCGGGGAGCAGAAAACCAAAAGGACCCTTTGTATTATTTTTGAAACAAAATGTGAGATACCAAAGCACTAGACACAAACTCACACACCTACTCCTCTAGGCCTAAATAATATTACTATACCCTTAAATCAGTGACGTACACATGAATAGACCAGACATACATATATATTTTTTTCTCTTGCGTGTGAGATTAGAACATGATACCTTTTCCTTTCATTTGTGTATGATACCAACCAAAAGACAAAGTCACATGCTTCTTTCCCTTATTTTCTTCCTTGTGGCAGTAGAGAACCCTCACCAAATCCACTCTCATATCTTTTTGGTACATTTTTATCTATATAAAAATCATCTCTTCTTTCTTCTTTCATATACCGAGCTTTACACAAGTTCAAATACACACATTTTAGTTTCAAACACTCAAGGATTGAGCACAGGGTAAACTAAAGGATTTTCAAAGAAAATATGGAGTTTTGAGAGCAAAAGGGAATCGGGTGTCACACTTTGGACGCTATCGGGTTCAATGTTTTAGAAAAGCTAATGGGTTCTTAGTTCCTTGGTCCTTCCTTTCACTCGTGCACTCTTCCAACGTTGTAAGCAAACCTAAACTCACCACCTTTATACTCATTTCATTTTGTATGAGTTAAATCTTTGCAAACCATTCTTGATTGATCTAACATGCTTTATTTTGAGATGTCATGCTTATGTGGAAACTCTAAAAGTGAAACATGTATACTTTGAACTTATGTCTCTACTGTTGACATACAAAACAAAATGCAAATCTTGAACACACTCATGCACTTAGTGTCATTGTTTTAAAGAGTTTGGTCACAAAATGACATAATAAAAACATGAATGAAACATAAACACAAGTCTTGTTTCTCGCAACATGTACTTATCGCAACTTAAGCAAGCTTTTGAAAAACCTACACTTGAATGGTTAAGTTATTTTGGTCTCGTTTAATTTTATTTTTTTTGGGTCGAAACACAAATAAGTCGTATGACTTATTTGTGCTCGTTTGGCCTACTT
Source organism: Chrysanthemum seticuspe (assembly GCA_019973895.1). Classification (NCBI taxonomy): domain Eukaryota; kingdom Viridiplantae; phylum Streptophyta; class Magnoliopsida; order Asterales; family Asteraceae; genus Chrysanthemum; species Chrysanthemum seticuspe. The sequence goes on along the minus strand of BPTQ01000007.1, from coordinate 344,028,949 downwards.
TTGCAAAAACAAGTTCTTATTTTAATGATTTGAAATGTTAGAGTTGCATGCTTAAAGGATTACAAACAGGTTTTGAAATGGAAATGAAAACACTAAACACATGCATCTTCACGCTCAGTGTTTACCGTGTGAAATATAACCAAAAATAAAATAGTAAGGATATCGCTTAAATATATTTAAGTTTCATAACTAAACCAAGAAAGACCCTTGGCTCAGTTGGGGAGGGCGTGAGTGTTGAAACAAAAGGTCCCTAGTTCGAACCTCCTTCATGTCATTTTAATCTTTTTGTTATTTTTATAACTTTCACACATTGGCAGTTTCAGCCCCTCTAAGTCTAACCATTTAACCCTTTTCTTAATATATAAGTTGAAAACTAAACTTATATTACATTTACATTTTCAGCCCATCTAATTAGAATCAATTGACATTTTTCTTAAAACCTTTATAAGTTGGTAACTTATATTAACAATTACAACATCAATCCCTCAATGTTGAACATTTTGATACATTTCATTCTAAAACTTTTAAATGTTTAATAATGTATATGATTTACCACTTTCGTTTCGATAAATATATTTAAAACATATTTTTATTTGACGACCACCATTCGCGTAAACTAAGTAATATTTTTGTTCAAATAAATTGTTTACCCGCGACATCGATAAATATATATTATATATATTTTCACATCTCGAAATCACCCTATTCAATAAATACAATTCAACTTGTATTTATTTCCACTTCGATCATACTTGAATAATATTCAAGCCAACTCTTATACGAAAGTTTCGTATACAAATTTCCACATTATTCCAAGAGCCAAAACTTACAAATAATTTCACAACTGCATTTTCTTGTACGGCGATAATCAAATTAAATTATGAAACTCCACATAAGCTACAATAACTCAATTTATTTAAAAACACTTGCTTTTAAACTATAAGCATTCCAAAAACATAATACTTTTAACTTTCAAATAGTGTATTTGAATGCGAGACTTAGACTAAAAACCATACCATACTTATCTAGGTTGCGTGTCGGAGCCGTGCGCATTTATTACTTGATATTAGTTGTGATGTCTTACATTTCTGCATACCAAGGTGAGTTCATAACCCCTACTTTACCTGTTTTATAACTGTTTTGGGGTGAGAAACATGCAAACTCTTTATGAAATATTGCTTTGATGCAAACTGTTTATGAAATATTGCTTTTATGCAAACTCTTTATGAATGATATTGCTTATATGCAAACACCTTATGAACTATTGCTTTCATGCAAACCACTTTATGAACTATTGCTGTTACGCAATACACTTGATGATTTATTGCTTTTACGCAAATACTCTATGGACAACAACTACTTTTATGTACTGAAACTGAACTCTTGTGTAAACCACTATTACGAGATAGCCTAAGAGAACTGTTTCCACAAATTGCCCGCCTTTCACGTACCATTAATCCCTGCGGGGAGCGCGAGTGTTACAAATAGATCTATTGAGGGTGACGCCTCCATCCGGGTTGGTCGCTCCAACTTGTCTCCGGATGTATGCCATGTCGGAACACGAGTGTGACGGAAACACACACTTGCTAAGGGCACTAAACCATATTGACATGCTACTGACACGCATGCGGAACTGTTGTAGTTTGGTACATGAGCTTAGAGCTTGAGTAATAGACACAACCACTTTTATTTGGAAGACTCCTTACACGCGGTGTATCGAGCACACTTTTGTCCATAAAACAAACTTGTTTACTTAAATGTTTTGCTATAAACTTATGAACTCACCAGCTTTATAGCTGACCTTTTTAGCATGTTTTCTCAGGTTTATGATTTTGAAGTGTGACGATTTCAAGGCAGGGCTTGGCATGGCATGGTCATGGACTACACATATGTATTTGGGACCACTTTATATTAATGGGCCATATTTCCGCAACAAATAAACTTTTGTAAACTTTATTATTTTATAATAAAAGTTCTTAAACGGGTTTTATCATCCGTTCTTTATTACCTGTGTTATGATGCCAATTGAGTGGCGCCCTCGGTTTTTGGGGGTGTTACAGATTGGTATCAGAGCTTTGATTATAGAGAACTAGGCACAAATAAGTCCTAAACTATAACCACTTTTACGAAAAACTTTACCTATGACCAAACACATGCCAAACACATGCCAGCCTGCCTTGCTCACTAATTATTTCTATTCATTTAACGAAACTTTGTGTCATACACTGCTATATGCAACTTTATTTACTTAACACATACTACTTATTTTAATTATTTGCTATATACTTACATACAATACCGAATTTGTCACAGACTATGTCTTACCCCGCTCGCTCATACTCACATTCAATGGATTATGTTAATCCTACTATAAACTGGCTTACAACCACAAAGTTATGTTTTCCTTTACATGAACATATCATGTACCCTCGAGTTTGGACACTCGCCACGTTCTATATGAACTTATTATTCGACCTCAAATTCGGTCACTCAACTTAATCTTTCAAAACAAATTTTAAAAGCATTGGAACATACTATTAGTATAACTGAGCTGAGCATTTCAAAATTCATTGAACCTCGGTGGAATATAGACTGATCACCTATATTCGACCAGGGACAGTGGGACATAGCCTGATCACCTATGTCCGACTCAGAGGTGAATTTTGCAATACTGAGAGTAGTTATACTGAAATTATGTTTGAATTAAATTTTTGTTAAAAACTTTGGGTGCTACAAACTTTTTGTGTGAATACACAAACTTATCATATAACAACCCCCGCAATATTGTATAATGCGTATCTGTCACAACCCTACTCCATCACAATTCCCTCCACCCCTCGTCTTATCAATGAATCGGAATTCATCACTAGCCATTAGAGGAATGACTCTCCTTTACTCACTAAGCAAAACCTTTGGAGTAAACCAAACACTTTGTGTTGAAACAACAAACAATAAATATTTGAATGGGATTGCTAAAGAGCAAACAGATTCATCATCTATAAAATCTGAGGTGTTAGAATTATTTGAGGTTAAGAAACAATTCCTGAACTCACATAGAGGACATGTAAACTTCCAGCTTGGAACCGATTCGGTGTTGTCGCTTAAAACTCTATTAACAAGTTGCTCTTTACAAAAGCTTAAGTTTAGCAACTTTCTCTACATTAATCAAGTTCTCTTCCGAAAACTTGATCAAAGTCAACAATTTTCTATTTTCACATCATCCAAATCCAAAAGGACGGGTGACACCAACTAGCCATCATAAGACAATCTATCAATGCGCATAACCTCAATCAATAGGAATTACCTACAGTAACGACCTTAAGAATTGTACGAAACTCAACTCTAGAAACACCTAACCTTAATTTACTCCTTTTAAATTTCAAAGGATCTGGCTGTCAAACAAACAGCCTCTCGCTATCATCAGAACCTAGTGCTGTGCACAACCATTTCCATATGTGGAGTCGGAAGGAATATGACTTACGAACCTTCATCCTAGTAACCATAGAAATCAAATAGATTTCTATACAACTTGACCACCTAAATACAGTTTTACCTCACACCCCATATTAAACTAAGGAGACAAACCACATCCTAAATTGTCTTAGGACAACCCATTAAAATTTATAACTCCAAACTATTTACGGAGACTAACCACATAATTCTCTGTTTCTCCCTGTAACTTTTCGAGTTCCGAGAAACCTCATCATCTAGTACTTTGGGTATAAAGTACGCCATTAAGTCAACCAACAAATTGCAGATAGCAATCAACACCATCTTTCTAGAGGGAACCCGAAGCTTACCAATAACCTACACTATTATGTTAATCGCACAACATAACATGACATTTCGACGTTATCATTCAAATGGAATGACCATCAAAAACATCATATCATGAACAACTACAGGTAGTAGGTTGTTCGGATATCCCACAGTAGCAAAAACCATTGAGGAATGAAGTAATAGAAATAACTCGAGGAGTACACCTAGACTGAACGTCATTTCCTTGGAGGAAATTCACATCGATGAAATGTTAAAGCCTACTGAAACCATGAGTCGGGAAGCCAAACAGTTGGAGTATAACCGTATCCCGATTGTCAAAACATACAAACTCTATCGAGTAACTCAAACTAAAATTCGAGGACGAATTTTCTTGTAAGACGGGGAGACTGTGACAATCGGTAAATTTCCACATTTTAAATTTAATAATAAATTTTTATTTATTATTACCTGAACGATTTTGAGCAAGCATTAGCTCACTTGAGACAAATAAGGGAGGTTATCCCGTACACTGGAACATTTTGAACTATCAAACATCATAAAATGCATATTTCTCTATTTTCTACACAACTTTGAGTTTCAAACTCAACAACGAGAATTTATCTCACTGTATTAAAAACACGAGCTCGCGCACGAACCGACCAAAAGAAAGTAGGGTAATAAGTCTAATAAACACATTTCGAAAATAATACTAATGTTTTTATATTTCATTTATAAAAACACACTCGAAAACATATTTTACACGTTAAACATTTTTCAACGTGTAACTGACATATTTCAAACTCACGTTTTAAAACGTAAATACAATACCAAAACTTCCGAGGAAGTTCACGTTTTAGCTTCCCACTATATTTTCTACTCTCATTGTGTCGCACTTTATGCAACGATACACAATCCAACTCGTTTTATACGTATTACGTATATACGTTTCTCGTTATGGAATTATCTCCATTCAAACAACAAACCGGAATTTTCCAAATTTATTTTAATAGTAAATTATGTTTATTATTCTCAAAGTTTCTCTTTCGAACTTTCGTAAACCTACCCGAGCAATACTTGAAAACCGTCACGTTTTCCCAACAAACGCCCCCTATAATATTTTGGGCCTTGCCCGGTTTTATTTAGCCCATCCGACCCTTCATAGTCCTGGTGGTGAAGTTACACTCCAAGCCCATGACCATATTTGTTGTTCTCTTTTGCGATCGGGGAGCAGAAAACCAAAAGGACCCTTTGTATTACTTTTGAAACAAAATGTGAGATACCAAAGCACTAGACACAAACTCACACACCTACTCCTCTAGGCCTAAATAATATTACTATACCCTTAAATCAGTGACGTACACATGAATAGACCAGACATACATATATATTTTTTCCTCTTGCGTGTGAGATTAGAACATGATACCTTTTCCTTTCATTTGTGTATGATACCAACCAAAAGACAAAGTCACATGCTTCTTTCCCTTATTTTCTTCCTTGTGGCAGTAGAGAACCCTCACCAAATCCACTCTCATATCTTTTTGGTACATTTTTATCTATATAAAAATCATCTCTTCTTTCTTCTTTCATATACCGAGCTTTACACAAGTTCAAATACACACATTTTAGTTTCAAACACTCAAGGATTGAGCACAGGGTAAACTAAAGGATTTTCAAAGAAAATATGGAGTTTTGAGAGCAAAAGGGAATCGGGTGTCACACTTTGGACGCTATCGGGTTCAATGTTTTAGAAAAGCTAATGGGTTCTTAGTTCCTTGGTCCTTCCTTTCACTCGTGCACTCTTCCAACGTTGTAAGCAAACCTAAACTCACCACCTTTATACTCATTTCATTTTGTATGAGTTAAATCTTTGCAAACCATTCTTGATTGATCTAACATGCTTTATTTTGAGATGTCATGCTTATGTGGAAACTCTAAAAGTGAAACATGTATACTTTGAACTTATGTCTCTACTGTTGACATACAAAACAAAATGCAAATCTTGAACACACTCATGCACTTAGTGTCATTGTTTTAAAGAGTTTGGTCACAAAATGACATAATAAAAACATGAATGAAACATAAACACAAGTCTTGTTTCTCGCAACATGTACTTATCGCAACTTAAGCAAGCTTTTGAAAAACCTACACTTGAATGGTTAAGTTATTTTGGTCTCGTTTAATTTTATTTTTTTTGGGTCGAAACACAAATAAGTCGTATGACTTATTTGTGCTCGTTTGGCCTACTTTTGCAAAAACAAGTTCTTATTTTAATGATTTGAAATGTTAGAGTTGCATGCTTAAAGGATTACAAACAGGTTTTGAAATGGAAATGAAAACACTAAACACATGCATCTTCACGCTCAGTGTTTACCGTGTGAAATATAACCAAAAATAAAATAGTAAGGATATCGCTTAAATATATTTAAGTTTCATAACTAAACCAAGAAAGACCCTTGGCTCAGTTGGGGAGGGCGTGAGTGTTGAAACAAAAGGTCCCTAGTTCGAACCTCCTTCATGTCATTTTAATCTTTTTGTTATTTTTATAACTTTCACACATTGGCAGTTTCAGCCCCTCTAAGTCTAACCACTTAACCCTTTTCTTAATATATAAGTTGAAAACTAAACTTATATTACATTTACATTTTCAGCCCATCTAATTAGAATCAATTGACATTTTTCTTAAAACCTTTATAAGTTGGTAACTTATATTAACAATTACAACATCAATCCCTCAATGTTGAACATTTTGATACATTTCATTCTAAAACTTTTAAATGTTTAATAATGTATATGATTTACCACTTTCGTTTCGATAAATATATTTAAAACATATTTTTATTTGACGACCACCATTCGCGTAAACTAAGTAATATTTTTGTTCAAATAAATTGTTTACCCGCGACATCGATAAATATATATTATATATATTTTCACATCTCGAAATCACCCTATTCAATAAATACAATTCAACTTGTATTTATTTCCACTTCGATCATACTTGAATAATATTCAAGCCAACTCTTATACGAAAGTTTCGTATACAAATTTCCACATTATTCCAAGAGCCAAAACTTACAAATAATTTCACAACTGCATTTTCTTGTACGGCGATAATCAAATTAAATTATGAAACTCCACATAAGCTACAATAACTCAATTTATTTAAAAACACTTGCTTTTAAACTATAAGCATTACAAAAACATAATACTTGTAACTTTCAAATAGTGTATTTGAATGCGAGACTTAGACTAAAAACCATACCATACTTATCTAGGTTGCGTGTCGGAGCCGTGCGCATTTATTACTTGATATTAGTTGTGATGTCTTACATTTCTGCATACCAAGGTGAGTTCATAACCCCTACTTTACCTGTTTTATAACTGTTTTGGGGTGAGAAACATGCAAACTCTTTATGAAATATTGCTTTGATGCAAACTGTTTATGAAATATTGCTTTTATGCAAACTCTTTATGAATGATATTGCTTATATGCAAACACCTTATGAACTATTGCTTTCATGCAAACCACTTTATGAACTATTGCTGTTACGCAATACACTTGATGATTTATTGCTTTTACGCAAATACTCTATGGACAACAACTACTTTTATGTACTGAAACTGAACTCTTGTGTAAACCACTATTACGAGATAGCCTAAGAGAACTGTTTCCACAAATTGCCCGCCTTTCACGTACCATTAATCCCTGCAGGGAGCGCGAGTGTTACAAATAGATCTATTGAGGGTGACGCCTCCATCCGGGTTGGTCGCTCCAACTTGTCTCCGGATGTATACCATGTCGGAACACGAGTGTGACGGAAACACACACTTGCTAAGGGCACTAAACCATATTGACATGCTACTGACACGCATGCGGAACTGTTGTAGTTTGGTACATGAGCTTAGAGCTTGAGTAATAGACACAACCACTTTTATTTGGAAGACTCCTTACACGCGGTGTATCGAGCACACTTTTGTCCATAAAACAAACTTGTTTACTTAAATGTTTTGCTATAAACTTATGAACTCACCAGCTTTATAGCTGACCTTTTTAGCATGTTTTCTCAGGTTTATGATTTTGAAGTGTGACGATTTCAAGGCAGGGCTTGGCATGGCATGGTCATGGACTACACATATGTATTTGGGACCACTTTCTATTAATGGGCCATATTTCCGCAACAAATAAACTTTTGTAAACTTTATTATTTTATAATAAAAGTTCTTAAACGGGTTTTATCATCCGTTCTTTATTACCTGTGTTATGATGCCAATTGAGTGGCGCCCTCGGTTTTTGGGGGTGTTACAGATTGGTATCAGAGCTTTGGTTATAGAGAACTAGGCACAAATAAGTCCTAAACTATAACCACTTTTACGAAAAACTTTACCTATGACCAAACACATGCCAAACACATGCCAGCCTGCCTTGCTCACTGTTGGATCGATATACTTTAATCAAACTAACTTAACTAGCTTGTTAAGGTTTAATAACCTCGGATAAATCCTAAGTTATTAACAAAGAAACACTGAACAATCTTTATTAAGTACGCGGAATTTACTTAACAAAGCTAAAAAGAAACTTTATTAATAAAACTCTAAATCTGCTTATTATGCAGATAGTCTAATACAACTCTAAGATATTCGAACTTTTCTCTAAACTCTTAATTCATAAACTCTAAAACTCTTTTTTTGAAATCGTACCTCTAATGCCAATCTAGGAGTCCTTTTATAGGCTCAAGGATATCCTAGTCGGTTTACAATTTATAACCTTGTACGACAAGTAATCTAAACATGGAATACAATACTTTCCATAAACGAAAATAACAGTTCTTCTGTTCTAGCAGTACTTTGACTTTATCTTGCAGTACTTTGACTTTGTCTTTAGCAGTACTTTGACTATTTGACTTCTTTCAGTACTTTGCAGCTTACAGTACTTTCATATCTTCAGTACTTTGATATCTTCAGCACTTTCATATCCCAACAATCCTCCCCTAACTTGAATTCTACTTGCTTGACTTCAAGTTCCTTTGTGAATATATCTTTAACAGCTTCATCTTTAAAATGGATTGTTCTTTAGTCTTTAGATTATATCTCTGTAGAATCTTGTGCTCTTGTCAAAGTATCTCTTAGAATTGTTTTCATCACAGCAGCATTCAGCAATCTCCATCTTTTCAGCAACACAGCAACATATGACAATGTGTACAATAATTTAAGTTTAAGTTGCATACTATTCTCATCACATCTAAGTGAATCATTGAAAATTCAATGGATTTAGAACTCTTTACCAAAGCCATTATCTTTGGAGTAGCCAAATGTTTTGGTGTGTAAGACCATGGTACATTGATAACCATATGATTTTTAGCAAACCACCAGCTATCAACAGATTTGTTTTGTCTTTACCAAAAGCTGTACCCTTCTGGACTAGTTAGTTCTTTTATCTAATGGTGAACTAATTACCAATAATGGTTTTTCCACTGCCTTTACCACAAGCCATTTCTTGTGGGCTAGCCAACTCTTCACATTACTGATATGGTGAGTTGATAACCATCCAACTTATTAGCAAGTTGTCAACTAAAAATGGATTTGATATATCTTTACCAGAGTCGTTTGCTCATGGATTAGTCAATCCTTTTGTAACCATGGTGGATTGATAACCTATTGATGTTATCATCACAAAAACCATTTATTCAACCTTTATATCAGAAAATATTTATTATTTAGCAAAAGGTTTCTTCTAAAATTCATTTAACTGGTTTAATACAGCAAACAGTACTTTGATGAAAGTACTGTCTGACTAGCAGTACTTTGAATAAAAGCACTGTTATATCAAAAAGTATTTATTCAAAAAATCGTACCAGTTATAGATCATTCTCAGCAATGGTAGTCCAGTCTATAAGCAAATTGATAACCATGCAAGCAATTTCATCAGCCTCTTCTACTTCCAATCCATGCTCAAGCATTCTTCTTATGAGCTCAACAGTAAGAGGATATCTTCTTTCTGCAAACATGTGAATCATTGTTCCATTTTCTAACTCCAAGACATGAACTCCAGATTCTCCAAAGAATCTCCAGCAAACTATCTCCCAGTTTTCTTGATCCTTCCAAATATCATCAGTACTCTTTTCATCAGTTTCCCACATAGTTATGAGATCCCCATGTAAAACCAATCCAATCCCTTCTAACGGATTATCTTCAAAATAAGTCTTCACAGCATGATATAAGTAGAATAGATCTACTCTGTCTATGATATGCAGCAAATCCCATAGCCTTTTAAAAACTCTGAAACTTTTATCTTCTTTGTGAAAAATCATGTAATCTCCATTCTTAGATTTCTCAACTTTGAAAGTACTGATCTTTGATCTGTTCATCTTCATGTTATTATCTTCATCTGTATAATCAAAATCTACCACTCTGAGATAATTCTTCAATTCATCACTAGTCTCAGATCTTAATTCAACCTTCTCTTTCTTTGAAAACTGAACATCTGTAGCTTCAGTTTTTCTTTTCCTCTTTAAGCTTTTCTTCCTTTCAGCTTCAGTCCAGAAAGCTTCATCTCTAAAATCTTTAATGTCTGCAACATCTTTCTTATAAGCTTCTCTCTCAGCATCATATAATCTCTTCATATCCACATAATTTAGCTTCTGTAATCCTTTAAATCCTCTGCTTTTGAGATATGCCATCATTGCATTCCTTTCTTTAGCTAAATTAGGTCTTCTTGACATGAATCTAACAGGTGTTGGAGACTGTAAAGGTTCAGCAGCTTCAGCATCCAATTCATCTTGCACTTTTTGAGCTACTTTTCTATCCAAAGCTTCTTGAGCTTCTCGTTCTTCTCTATCTTTAGCATTTATTTCTTCTTGAACTCTTCTAGCTGCAACTTCATTCCTTGCAACTTCAAATGCTCTAATTTCTGCTAAAGTAAGCTTCTTTTTCTTAACTTCAACCAAAACACCTTTTCCCTTGTCTTTTGGATCAATTGCAGGTTGATCAGTTTTTGGTTGTTCTTCTTCTTGTGCTTCTCTAATAGTAACACCTCCTCTTGGTTGTGACAGATCAAGAATTGTAGCAACTAATTCATCATCACTTGGTGAATGAATGGGTTTAAATCTAGGTTCCTCCTCTTCCTCTATAACAACTGTAGAAGGACCAGCTTCTTCTTCAAAATTCAAAACCCTTGGAGTTATTACTTCTTGTCTGAAAGTTTCATGAAAAGCAGTACTTTCATGTTCAGTACCTTGATCTTCAATAATTAGTTCTTCAGTACTTTGAGGTTCAGTCTTTTCTTCAGAACTTTCAATATGAACCAATTCTTCAGTACTTTGAGATCCACTCTCCGTGTTATCATCTTTCTTCTTATCATGTTCTTTCTCCTTATCATCTTCTTTCAATTTCTGTTCTTTAAATTTCCTCCCCAAATGGACAGAAGATGACTTAGGAACTTTCTTACGTTGTAATTCCTTACGAAGTGCTTTTCTACGTTTGTTCTCCTCCTTAACCCATAAATTGAAGCCTTGAATATAGGGTTTAACAAAATTTCTCAACCAGAAGTAATTTCGCTTTAACTTCCTAATAGTTTTAGCTTGTCGCTCAACAGTCTTGTTCAACCTAGCAAGCGCCTTTGTCAAAGCATAGTTGTCCATAGTTAAACCTTCACGAGGTATAGAATGAGCATCACCTTGAACTTGCGAATGTTCCTCTGAACCAGAAACAAATGGTGGAGGAGATGGAGTAGGTGTTCTCTCAATCTCTGCTTGGACCTCAGGACTTGGAGAAACATCACCCTGTAGAGATGCAGTACCTTCACGAGAAGCAGTACTTGCAGATGCAGTACCTTGTGAGGCAGCACTTTGTGAAGCAGTACCCTGTGCAGAAGCAGTACCTTCACTTTCTTCATCCTCTTCAGCACGTACAGCTTGAACAACTTCCATCATGGAAGTAGTTAAGGGAATATCTCCACCTCTGAATAAATCACTGCGCCTAGCCATGAAAGTATAGATTTTGGCTTGTTGCACAATAACAGGTAGTAAAGCAGTAGGTTTAGGAACATCAGCCAATTGCTTGTTCAAGAAAACCTGTATAAACCTTGGATACATTAACCAAGTAGCCCCAGATGATATATGAGAGAGCATTCCATCCAAAATAAGTCGTGAAAAATTAAATACTCTGTCCGTAGATAAACCAACCACTGCAGATGCAATATTTGAACCAAACTGCTCCCAAGAAGTGCTTTTAGAACTTATGCAGTGGAGCAAGACATGGATCAAAAACTTCCATTGAGGACAGAATAAGGCCTTCTTAAAAGTCTGTTCAGTCAAAGAACCTTCATAACCCAGATTGCGAAAAGTATCCCAAATCAATTGCTTGTCAAATCTAATAGCCCCATCTTCATCTTCAAATAATAAATCTGCACGAATAGAGGCTTCTGTGATCTTGATAGTGCGACCAGCAACAGTGGATCTAATATAGTATTCATCCTCCTCCATATTATCTCTAGCATTAGCCCAAAATTCTTGAATCCATGGTTCAATTATATCCGGCTCCACTAAAAGAGCATAACTAATAGGCGACCCAGTAAGATAATCAATGATATCATAAAACGCCACATTTGCCTCAGTCTTATCCAAATTAGCCACCATATTGTGCTTCGAAACAGTTAAACGATTCACCATCTTTGAAAGAGTGAGCACAATAGAAAGATTGTATCGAATAATAAAGAGATGGTAATTGGAAGTTATGTATGGAAAAGATATGTAGTAATAATATGAGAGGGAAAATCGGAAAGTAGTTATTTATAGGTGAGATTTGAAAAATCACAGCCTAAATAACAAAGTTACCGTTATTACCAATTACCCATCAATATTACCGTTGGAACAGTACTTTAATACAACAAACAGTACTTTCCACATAAGCAGTACTTTCCTAAGCAGTACTTTCCCAAGCAGTACTTTCAGGAAATACAGTACTTTGCCAAATGCCGTCACAAAAACTAAGTATAAACTAACATCCTCCCCTCAAACAATACACAAGACTATATCTAACACCTTATAGTCCTCCCCTTAAACATAGCTTAGTAGTTAATCATTCCAATGCTCACGACCAAGTGATTGAATCGTGACACATCAAAACCTTTGGTGAGTAGATCAGCTACATTGTCATCCGTGTGAACTTTAACCACATTAATAAGCCTATGCTCATAACAGTCTCTGATAAAGTGATGCCGAATCTGAATATGCTTTGTCTTGGAATGATACACAGGATTCTTCACAATACAAATAGTACTCTCATTATCAATATTGATAGGAGTATTCTTAAAGTTGAACCCATAATCCAATAGTTGATTCTGCATCCACAAAACTTGACCACAACAACTTGCAGCAGCTACATATTCAGCTTCAGTAGATGATGTTGCTACAATTGTTTGCTTCTTGCATTGCCATGAGACTAACCTTCTGCCAAGATATTGGCATCCACCAGTTGTGGATCGTCTATCATAGTTATCACCTGCATAGTTACTATCTGAAAAAGCTTCTAAGTGAAAAGGTGACTCTTTAGGATACCACAAACCCAACTTAGGTTGTTGTTTCAAATAACAGAATATTCTCTTGACAGCATTCAGGTGAGAGATCTTTGGTGAAACTTGATATCTGGCACATAAACAAACTGCAAACATGATATCAGGCCTTGATGCAGTAAGATACATAAGAGAGCCAATCATAGATCTGTATAACTTGACTTCAACAGGCTGTCCATCTTCATCTTTTCCCAAGGAATTGATAGATTTAATAGGTGTAGTAACAGCCTTCATATCAGCAAAATTAAACTTCTTAAGTATGTCTGTAACATACTTGTCTTGACTAATAAAAATCCCTTCCTTGGACTGCTTAACCTGAAGTCCTAAAAAGAATGTTAACTCTCCCATTGAACTCATTTGAAATTCCTTCTGCATCAGCTGCTCAAACTCCTTAACCATAGACTGTTTGGTAGCCCCAAAAATAATATCATCAACATACACCTGAACTAACATGATATCCTTCTTGTCTCTCTTGATAAACAAAGTCTTGTCTATAGCTCCCCTCCTGTATCCATGTTGTAATAAGAATGTAGAGAGCCTCTCATACCAAGCTCTAGGTGCCTGATGAAGACCATATAAAGCCTTAACCACCTTATAGACTTTGTTAGGATGCTTAGGATCTTCAAAACCTGGAGGTTGTTTCACATACTGTTGGGCCATATACAATCGTGTATATGTGATTTGATACAACAAAACTACATATGCTTCAATGAAGATAATTGAAGGACTTAATATGCATAATGGAGATTCTACAAGCTGATGGAGTATATGCAAAATACTTATCTTTATTAAAGATTACAGAAGATATTGTTTTACTTGTAGGATAAGTTTGTAACCCTAGCATCTCTATTATATAAAGAGATGACAGGCATGTAGTTTATTTAGAAAATTAGAACTACACACAAAAATATACACGTCCCACATAATTAGTTAGTTCATAGCTTCAAGGTTGAAAAACCCTATCACTATTAAGGGTGATCGTATTAATAATATTGAGGCTTAGTTTGATATTATTACTGTGTTCTGCTATTCTTATTGTTTGTGTTCTTCTTAGCCTTACTGAGTAGATTCCGCATACTCATTAAAGTTCCAAGTAGAATTCCACTTAGTAGTTTTTATACAAGATTGCTAAACCCTTTATAAGTTAAAGGTTAAAGATCCATACAACAACAACTGTCTACGAATTGGGATCTACATTTGGTATCAGTCGCCAGGGGGAAATTCTACAGAAGAAGAACGAGTACTGATCCAGTTAAGTTTGCAGTGATGGCCATTTTTTACACATCATCCAGTGATCCAAACAAGAAGGTAAAATTCTGTGTTAACTGTCATGATTCTTATCAAACCTTGCTTAAAGATCTTGAACTTGAAAAAAAGAGTCATAGCACAGCTAGGGCTGAGAAACTAGAATATTTATTTAATCTAGAAAAAGTTGAAGCTAAAGTTCTTGTTTATAAAGATAATGAAGAAGCTTGGACAGAAAAGTACAACCAACTAGAGTATCAATTAAAACTAAGTGATTGGAAGTTAGGTTGTAAGATATCAGAAGTTGAAAAGCTCACCAAGGAAAGGGATGATCTTTTACAAAAACTTGCTAGTCAATCTTGTGAATCTATGAAAAGTGAAAGTTTAGGTGAGAAGAATGCTACACTAGCTTCACCTACACAAACTGATAAGATTGATAGGAATAAGGTTAACATTGAAGATTGGGTTGAACGTGATGATAAAGTAGTTCCTGAAGGTTTTTCAAAGGTTAAAAAGAAAAAGAGCTTGAAGTCTGTGAAGTTTGCTGAACCTTTAGAAACCAAACCTGTTAAAAGTCACAAAAAGTCTAATAAAAACCCTAGGAACAACAATAGTCCTAGAGGTAATCAAAGAAACTGGAATGGGATGATAACTCAAAAACTCGGGAAGACTTTTGAGTTTCAGCATAAAGCTTGCTATGTTTGTGGCAGTTTTGATCATCTGTAGTATACATGTAAACTCAAGAAACCAGTTAGTGATCAAAAGCAGGTATGGAACAACTCAAGGAGGATTAACCATAGAAATTTTTCAAGAGATTCTAAATATCCTCAACAAAGAAGGTTTTTTAACCCATCGGCAGTACTTACTAAACAAGGATTGAAACAAAGTACTGCTAGGCCAAAAGAAAGTACTGCTAGGCCGAACTCAGATGATAATGTTGTTAAGGCTTCAGCGAGATGGGTTTGGAAACCTAAACAAGAAGAATTAGATGTTTCTGAACACAAGAATCCATCAAAGATCTTAACACGATATGATTATGTTGATGCTTATGGAAGATTCAAGTCTATTCTGGCTTGGGACTTTCAAAAACATTAATTCTTAATGTATTGTGTGCATAGCAATTCATAGAGTGGGTGATTGAGAATTGCTATGGTATATGATGGTCCATGGTTAAACAGTGATTCGGTGTTTTCTTGTCGCATATGAAGCAAATTCGTAAAAGGGTCATTATCAACAAAGCGTATAAAAAAAATTGGGTCCCCACGATGGGAATTTATTCGAACATTATCACGTGGGATAATTTATTTGATCGTTTGGATGCTGCTGGGACCCACGAGTTAATTTTCTTTGATTGGTCAAACGATGTGGGTTGTCAGTTATTTTTAGTGAAGGTACTCATTATCAATAGATCACGTGGGTATGATAATTTAATTGGTCTTATGATTTACTTCGTATATGCTGGTTCCTATTTGCTTTACACGTGGGACTACATGGTTTATATTTGAAGATGAGATATTCGTGTGTGGTGAGGAACATGGGTGTTATGGTGGAAGTGTTCTTTGATTGGTACAAGGATTGGTGGCTTGAGATAATGGGATGGATGCTCTTCACGTGATGGATATATAATATGATATATGGTCTGTACTGGTGGTCCACTGATCGATTGTTATATTGATACAAGACTCTATATTAGTATTGTTCGTATTTATTGGGTAAGGAATATGGTTTGTACTGTTACAGTGGTTGATTGAGATATGTCATTGGAACAATTATTTGACTTTCATTCACATGATACGCATGGACTGCTATGTGATTTGTCAAGGTACTGCAAATTTATTTTCAAAGTACTGCTTCACTGTTTTGAAAGTACTGTTGATTTTAAAATACTGCTTGGATGCAAGGGGAAGTCGCGCATGATTTTTGATCACTAATTAGAGATTAGTTAGTTGAGGCGTTTGTGTACTGCTCGTATTGACCGACATATCCTGAAAGTACTGCTATCTTTGTACGCTATTGGGTAACACATGGTTTGATTTCTCGGATGCTTTATGGTTATTATTTTTGAGAATTCAAGAGCCGGTTAACATAAATTTCAGGGGAAGTGTATACAGGTTGCTTATCTTCACAGGTTCCTTATTCGATGATTACAAAAAGGGGAAGAAGTTAACATGAAGATTATTTGCAGCTTATTTATGTGTGTTTGTTTCATTCACGGAGATGATTACATCTCAACTTCTCTAAATAAGGGGAAGTTCGTACACGACTTTGTTTATTTTGTCATCATTAAAAAGACAAAATAAATACAAGAATGAAACAATGGGAATGAAGATTATCGTAATTGAAGATTGCTGAATTCATGAAGATAGTTTTGTAATATCAAATAGGGGAAGATTGTTGGGCCATATACAATCGTGTATATGTGATTTGATACAACAAAACTACATATGCTTCAATGAAGATAATTGAAGGACTTAATATGCATAATGGAGATTCTACAAGCTGATGGAGTATATGCAAAATACTTATCTTTATTAAAGATTACAGAAGATATTGTTTTACTTGTAGGATAAGTTTGTAACCCTAGCATCTCTATTATATAAAGAGATGACAGGCACGTAGTTTATTTAGAAAATTAGAACTACACACAAAAATATACACGTCCCACATAATTAGTTAGTTCATAGCTTCAAGGTTGAAAAACCCTATCACTATTAAGGGTGATCGTATTAATAATATTGAGGCTTAGTTTGATATTATTACTGTGTTCTGCTATTCTTATTGTTTGTGTTCTTCTTAGCCTTACTGAGTAGATTCCGCATACTCATTAAAGTTCCAAGTAGAATTCCACTTAGTAGTTTTATACAAGATTGCTAAACCCTTTATAAGTTAAAGGTTAAAGATCCATACAACAACAACTGTCTACGAATTGGGATCTACACTCACTAATTATTTCTATTCATTTAACGAAACTTTGTGTCATACACTGCTATATGCAACTTTATTTACTTAACACATACTACATATTTTAATTATTTGCTATATACTTACATACAATACCGAATTTGTCACAGACTATGTCTTACCCCGCTCGCTCATACTCACATTCAATGGATTATGTTAATCCTACTATAAACTGGCTTACAACCACAAAGTTATGTTTTCCTTTACATGAACATATCATGTACCCTCGAGTTTGGACACTCGCCACGTTCTATATGAACTTATTATTCGACCTCAAATTCGGTCACTCAACTTAATCTTTCAAAACAAATTTTAAAAGCATTGGAACATACTATTAGTATAACTGAGCTGAGCATTTCAAAATTCATTGAACCTCGGTGGAATATAGACTGATCACCTATATTCGACCAGGGACAGTGGGACATAGCCTGATCACCTATGTCCGACTCAGAGGTGAATTTTGCAATACTGAGAGTAGTTATACTGAAATTATGTTTGAATTAAATTTTTGTTAAAAACTTTGGGTGCTACAAACTTTTTGTGTGAATACACAAACTTATCATATAACAACCCCCGCAATATTGTATAATGCGTATCTGTCACAACCCTACTCCATCACAATTCCCTCCACCCCTCGTCTTATCAATGAATCGGAATTCATCACTAGCCATTAGAGGAATGACTCTCCTTTACTCACTAAGCAAAACCTTTGGAGTAAACCAAACACTTTGTGTTGAAACAACAAACAATAAATATTTGAATGGGATTGCTAAAGAGCAAACAGATTCATCATCTATAAAATCTGAGGTGTTAGAATTATTTGAGGTTAAGAAACAATTCCTGAACTCACATAGAGGACATGTAAACTTCCAGCTTGGAACCGATTCGGTGTTGTCGCTTAAAACTCTATTAACAAGTTTCTCTTTACAAAAGCTTAAGTTTAGCAACTTTCTCTACATTAATCAAGTTCTCTTCCGAAAACTTGATCAAAGTCAACAATTTTCTATTTTCACATCATCCAAATCCAAAAGGACGGGTGACACCAACTAGCCATCATAAGACAATCTATCAATGCGCATAACCTCAATCAATAGGAATTACCTACAGTAACGACCTTAAGAATTGTACGAAACTCAACTCTAGAAACACCTAACCTTAATTTACTCCTTTTAAATTTCAAAGGATCTGGCTGTCAAACAAACAGCCTCTCGCTATCATCAGAACCTAGTGCTGTGCACAACCATTTCCATATGTGGAGTCGGAAGGAATATGACTTACGAACCTTCATCCTAGTAACCATAGAAATCAAATAGATTTCTATACAACTTGACCACCTAAATACAGTTTTACCTCACACCCCATATTAAACTAAGGAGACAAACCACATCCTAAATTGTCTTAGGACAACCCATTAAAATTTATAACTCCAAACTATTTACGGAGACTAACCACATAATTCTCTGTTTCTCTGATTTCGTGCCAAACAGTCAAGTCTAAAAGACTTGAAACAGCTCAGACACAAATACAATTAAGTCCTGGAGAATAGATTGAATTCCCGGGTCGTTTAGTCCCAAGGAGACTCAATGGTGTGTACAACACTGATTCAGACGATAGAAGGATCACTAATGATAATGATCCGAAAAGAGTATCGATGAATAATTATAACTAAGGAAAAAGTAAATAAATAACGCGACTTAAATACAAATTAAGAAAATTAAAAAGATAAAAGATATTAAATAAACGCTATCACTATTTTTACAATGATGTTTTAGTGATAGATAAAACAAAATAACTTAAATAAACTATATAGACTAAAACGTAAACTCAAATTATTTAAAAAACGTTACTTAAAACTAAAACGAGCGATATGTATAAAAATTACGCTGGAGCGCAAGATAAAACGTAAAATTTATGAAATAAAAGGCCTACGAGTGTAAAAACAGTATTTTTACAAAATATAAGACAAAAGAAAATTTTAGAAAAAAGATTTATATTTTTTTGACTTTTATATTTTTTATTATGAATTAAATAAGATAAAACACTAATTAAATGTTAAAAAATACTAAAACAAAGGAGAAAAATCTCAAACTTTTACAGAAAATACTTTATACTATTACAGATTTATGAAAAATAGAAAAGTGGAAAAAGCTAGCTAAAATAAGCTCGAAATAAGCCAAATGAACTAAATAAGCTATACGGCCAAAAACGTATATAAAACATTGATAGTGCAAACCATAACCGAGAAAGACCCAAGGGCGCAATGGTTACAGGTACACACACTATCACTCTCGTAAAGGGGGAGGTCGCATGTTCGAACCTTGACCTCCCCTTTTTGCCAAACATTTTTATTTTTGGTTTTTTTCTTTTGCAAACTATTTAACACAAGAAAATAAGCATTTTTCTCAACTGTGACTTTTTACAAAAAACACAAATAAGCACTGAAATAAGCTGCTTATCTCAACAGTAGGCAAGAAAAAGAAAATAAGCAAAAGGCTTAAGCTAAATGACTAACAAGCTATGAAATAAGCACAAATGACTAAGAATGAACTACATAACTGTTAATATGCTATGTACAACTGAATAAGATCAAAAACTAGGAAATAAGCACTAAGCAAAAACTAAATAAGCACTTAGTCTAAACTGGTTAAACACAGTACACTGTTCAGTTTCTAGGCAACCTTTAAGCTAACAATTAAGCACTAGAATAAGCTACAAGATAAAAATGAAAACTGCAATTAACTATTTGACCAAGTGAGCTTTCCAAAGAAATAATTTACAGAGCTTAGCTTTCACAATTAAGCTCTTGAGAAGCTTTAGAAAAACTTGAAAAACACTGATTATTGGTACACTTAGTAAAAATGGACAAAACTGAAATCAAGGAGCAGACCCACTAAATAAGCTAAAGATGGAAAAACCAAACTTGGATCCTTGAGACAGCTAGGTGAGATTCTCAAAAAGCTAAGTTTCACAGATTTAAGCTAACTAATGAGCTTGTGAGAGCTTATGAAGTAGAGTACCAAAATCTGTGCACAGGGCACTTATGCAGACAAGGGGTCCAAAATAAGCTATGAAATAAGCACCAAACAAGCTGATAAACAGAAAACTAATATTTTTGTATTTTTCTTGAGCAACCAAACTACAATACCTCCAAAGCTTATAAACTGAAACCTACTAATGAACCCACAATGAAATTCCCAAGTTTATTCAAAAATGACCCATTGAGATTTTTGACTTTTTGACAAAAACTAAAAGTTGACCAAAATGGATTTTGATCTGATCTAGAGCACTTAATATGTTGTATTATGGTATGTTAAGACTGAATTAAGCAAGATTTACAACTTTTAAACACAAAATGATGATAATGCATTTGCAAAATCCAACAATGACTGCATAAGGCACAATTAAATAGGATTTTGACTTTCTCACTTATAAGAACCTGTATCTTGACTAATATGAGTGCTTTAAACCAAGTTATACAGATTTCCAATAAGAACAAAGACCAAAATACCTTTGAATACCATAAACCAAACACACCTCTATGTTGACTGTTGTGAACTTTTTCAAGGCAAATCAAAGATTTAACCCATAAAACTGATTTCAAACTTTGTATTATCAAATATTAGCACTAAGAAAACACAAATCATCAACACTAATCAACTGAAACCAAGATTCTAGACCTAAGCTTGTTTGACTGTCAAAATGAGATTTTCTCAAAACTCAAATTTAAATTAACAAACCACTGATTTTATGACTTAAACTAACTTAACTATGACTAATAATCATAAAGAAACAGAAATTAAAGCACAAATAATAATGAAACAGTAAAATGGTAAAAATGGTGAAAATAGGACTCACATGTGATCAAGGTGAAAAATGAGTACCAAGGTCCAAAAACCACTCCTAGCTTGGTGTCAACAAGCTAGGAACCAGAAAACCATCCAGCTTAGCTTCTATACCATAGCACTGCTTATGAGACCACAGTTTGACTTCCATTGACTTTTTGGAATTTTTTTTATTTTCTTTTCTGAATTTAAAGGGTCTAGCTTGTTTCATGGTTCTAAGAGCTTAGTGAGCTTTGTCAAGAGCTTATGCAAGCTATATAAACCAATAAACACCTAGATAACATGAAATTAAAACGACTTGAAAATTTAAAGGAAATAAGCATAAATTTGAAACTGAAATTAAACTGACATTAAACTGAATTTAAAGGTTCAATACACTACTTTAAAGAAGATTACAACATTTAAAAGATTTAAAAGACATTTAAACTAAGAAAGCATTAAAAATTACAACTATGTGACTAAGGCTTAAGGCCAAAGTGCCTTCGCCTCTTCTCTTGCCTCCTTTTATATTCCAAATTTCTTCCTTCTGACTTCTGAGCTTTTCCCACCTATCTTTAGGGCCATTGGATAACTTAGAGTAATCTTGGCCATTAAATGGATTTTTGGCGGGAAATGAGTTTTTGACAGGTGGAGGTTGAGTAAAAGGGTAGAGGAATCATTTAATGATTCTTGGTGTATTGTGGAGGTGGAGGAGACAGGGAAAGTGATATGGTGAGGAGGGGGTTGAAGTGGTTGTGTGTAGCAGAGGTGCAAGTGGAAGGGGAAGAAAAAGGGCGCCAAGGGTGGGTTTGTTTGACTGGGTAGGATTATTTCGTTGACCGGGTTGGATATTGGACGGGTCAGGGGGTGTTTGTTTGGTCTTTGGATTGGATTTGGGCTAAGACAATAACAAGGGTCCATTTGGTATAAGTAATAATCACAAGGTCCTAATATGTAATTTCTGAAACTTCAAGGACCACTGCTGCCATTTTCCAAAGTTGTTTCAATGGGCTACAACTGACAAGCTTTAATAATATAAGGACCAAACTTGACAATTTCCAAATTCCAAGGACCAAATTTGATATTTTTGGATTTTCAGGGACTAAACATGTAATTTCCCAAAAGTTTATCAAAATGTTCCAAATTTTCAATTATGCATAGTACAAGGGTATTATTTGTAAAATTCCAAGTTTAGAATACCCAGGGACCATTTTTGCCAATTTTGTAACTTGAGGGGTAAAAATTGCCATTTTGTGTAAACTTTCATCCAGGGATGTTTTGTGAACATTTTTGATTTCCCAAGGACTTAAGTTGACTTTTCATTCATTTAAAACATTTAGGGACTAGTTTTGACATTTTGTGTAACTTCAGGGACTGAAAACGACAATTGTTGTGAAATTGATCAAGTTTCACTTGTTTTTCAATCTTTTGTACCTGAATCACATAAAAAACACATTTTTATGAATTTGTATCATTTTGAGAGTCATTTGTGTGTTTTTGGTTGTTTTTGTGGGTTTATATAATACAAATATATGTGTATTTAGACACATATCAAATCCCCCACACTGAACTATTGCTAGTCCCTAGCAATCTTTTAAAACTTTAATGGATTTGAAAAACTCTTTACCAAAAGCCATCACTTCTGGAGTAGCCAAATGTTTCAGTTCAAGTAAGAACCTTGGTACACTGATAACCAAATGATTTTGAGCAAATCATAAGCTGTAAACGGATTTGATTAGTCTTTACCAGAAGCCGTACCCTTCTGGACTAGCCAACTCTTAGATAAATTATCAGCATTATCTTTGGTGAGCTGAATACCAATTATGGATTTTCAACTGCCTTTACCACAAGCCATAATCTTGTGGGCTAGCCAACTCTTCACTTGTTAGGATATGGTGAGTTGATTACCATACAACTTATGAGCAAGTTGTCAACTAAAAACGGATTTGGAATATCTTTACCAAGAGCCGTTTGCTCCTGGATTAGCCAATCCTTTGTTTATCAAACATGGTGGACTGATTACCATTTGTTGTGTTTAGTACATAGTACTTCCACAGAAAAAAATTTTAAAATTTGGCCATTTTGGGGAAAAAGGGACTAAAAGGGCACATTTACGATCAAAATTCGCCAGAATTTCCCCCCCACACTTAGAAATGAATATTGTCCTCAATATTCAAAACTAAGTGGGGTAACACAACAATTATTTTATTTTTCTGTATTTACAATTTTCAAAGTTTTTATATATACAACAGGTGGGTTATTACCCCCACACTTAGATGGTAGAAAGGGGAAAAAGACAGAAATATGGGTGAAAACCCATATAGTGTGGCTTGTTTTTGATAACCAAGTCACTAGCTTGACTTGACCCCGAATTGAATTGTTCATGGGGAAGCTGAGTGGGATTGCCACTCAAAGATTGGGTGAGAAATTTGAGTGGGATTGCCACTCACAGAATTATGAAATTCATCACTTAAGATGAGTCTAAGAATCTTAGAAAGAAACTCAGAAAAGGCGAGAAGAATCTTTTGATTTTTGCTTTTATAAAAAGAAGTGGAAAATATTTTTGCATTTTTTTTAAGGTTTATATATATATGTACAAAAGAAATTCCTAACAACCGCCCCTCGAAAGGGAATCTGGGTCTGACAGAGCTCAGCAACTGGAATCCGACAACCGAACGATCAAACGTTCTCAATAGAGGAGTTAACAAACTGTGCGTTTCCGCCCCTTAAAAGGGAATCTAGGTTTGCAACGTCTACTAAATTGTTTTCAAACAGCCAACAACCAAATGTTGTAACTGAGAGACTTATCAAACTGGGCAAGTTGTGTGCAAAGGAATAAAATGTTTTTGTATTTTATATTGTTTTTGGTGCTATTAACACCTTAGGAAAATATTTTTAACTTTATAAAAAACTTTTTACAAAATGGTGGAATATGTGCAAAAATGGGTCTGAAAAAGTTTAACACACGCTAAAGCCTCCCCGGCAGCGGCGCCAAAATTTGATTTCGTGCCAAACAGTCAAGTCTAAAAGACTTGAAACAGCTCAGACACAAATACAATTAAGTCCTGGAGAATAGATTGAATTCCCGGGTCGTTTAGTCCCAAGGAGACTCAATGGTGTGTACAACACTGATTCAGACGATAGAAGGATCACTAATGATAATGATCCGAAAAGAGTATCGATGAATAATTATAACTAAGGAAAAAGTAAATAAATAACGCGACTTAAATACAAATTAAGAAAATTAAAAAGATAAAAGATATTAAATAAACGCTATCACTATTTTTACAATGATGTTTTAGTGATAGATAAAACAAAATAACTTAAATAAACTATATAGACTAAAACGTAAACTCAAATTATTTAAAAAACGTTACTTAAAACTAAAACGAGCGATATGTATAAAAATTACGCTGGAGCGCAAGATAAAACGTAAAATTTATGAAATAAAAGGCCTACGAGTGTAAAAACAGTATTTTTACAAAATATAAGACAAAAGAAAATTTTAGAAAAAAGATTTATATTTTTTTGACTTTTATATTTTTTATTATGAATTAAATAAGATAAAACACTAATTAAATGTTAAAAAATACTAAAACAAAGGAGAAAAATCTCAAACTTTTACAGAAAATACTTTATACTATTACAGATTTATGAAAAATAGAAAAGTGGAAAAAGCTAGCTAAAATAAGCTCGAAATAAGCCAAATGAACTAAATAAGCTATACGGCCAAAAACGTATATAAAACATTGATAGTGCAAACCATAACCGAGAAAGACCCAAGGGCGCAATGGTTACAGGTACACACACTATCACTCTCGTAAAGGGGGAGGTCGCATGTTCGAACCTTGACCTCCCCTTTTTGCCAAACATTTTTATTTTTGGTTTTTTTCTTTTGCAAACTATTTAACACAAGAAAATAAGCATTTTTCTCAACTGTGACTTTTTACAAAAAACACAAATAAGCACTGAAATAAGCTGCTTATCTCAACAGTAGGCAAGAAAAAGAAAATAAGCAAAAGGCTTAAGCTAAATGACTAACAAGCTATGAAATAAGCACAAATGACTAAGAATGAACTACATAACTGTTAATATGCTATGTACAACTGAATAAGATCAAAAACTAGGAAATAAGCACTAAGCAAAAACTAAATAAGCACTTAGTCTAAACTGGTTAAACACAGTACACTGTTCAGTTTCTAGGCAACCTTTAAGCTAACAATTAAGCACTAGAATAAGCTACAAGATAAAAATGAAAACTGCAATTAACTATTTGACCAAGTGAGCTTTCCAAAGAAATAATTTACAGAGCTTAGCTTTCACAATTAAGCTCTTGAGAAGCTTTAGAAAAACTTGAAAAACACTGATTATTGGTACACTTAGTAAAAATGGACAAAACTGAAATCAAGGAGCAGACCCACTAAATAAGCTAAAGATGGAAAAACCAAACTTGGATCCTTGAGACAGCTAGGTGAGATTCTCAAAAAGCTAAGTTTCACAGATTTAAGCTAACTAATGAGCTTGTGAGAGCTTATGAAGTAGAGTACCAAAATCTGTGCACAGGGCACTTATGCAGACAAGGGGTCCAAAATAAGCTATGAAATAAGCACCAAACAAGCTGATAAACAGAAAACTAATATTTTTGTATTTTTCTTGAGCAACCAAACTACAATACCTCCAAAGCTTATAAACTGAAACCTACTAATGAACCCACAATGAAATTCCCAAGTTTATTCAAAAATGACCCATTGAGATTTTTGACTTTTTGACAAAAACTAAAAGTTGACCAAAATGGATTTTGATCTGATCTAGAGCACTTAATATGTTGTATTATGGTATGTTAAGACTGAATTAAGCAAGATTTACAACTTTTAAACACAAAATGATGATAATGCATTTGCAAAATCCAACAATGACTGCATAAGGCACAATTAAATAGGATTTTGACTTTCTCACTTATAAGAACCTGTATCTTGACTAATATGAGTGCTTTAAACCAAGTTATACAGATTTCCAATAAGAACAAAGACCAAAATACCTTTGAATACCATAAACCAAACACACCTCTATGTTGACTGTTGTGAACTTTTTCAAGGCAAATCAAAGATTTAACCCATAAAACTGATTTCAAACTTTGTATTATCAAATATTAGCACTAAGAAAACACAAATCATCAACACTAATCAACTGAAACCAAGATTCTAGACCTAAGCTTGTTTGACTGTCAAAATGAGATTTTCTCAAAACTCAAATTTAAATTAACAAACCACTGATTTTATGACTTAAACTAACTTAACTATGACTAATAATCATAAAGAAACAGAAATTAAAGCACAAATAATAATGAAACAGTAAAATGGTAAAAATGGTGAAAATAGGACTCACATGTGATCAAGGTGAAAAATGAGTACCAAGGTCCAAAAACCACTCCTAGCTTGGTGTCAACAAGCTAGGAACCAGAAAACCATCCAGCTTAGCTTCTATACCATAGCACTGCTTATGAGACCACAGTTTGACTTCCATTGACTTTTTGGAATTTTTTTTATTTTCTTTTCTGAATTTAAAGGGTCTAGCTTGTTTCATGGTTCTAAGAGCTTAGTGAGCTTTGTCAAGAGCTTATGCAAGCTATATAAACCAATAAACACCTAGATAACATGAAATTAAAACGACTTGAAAATTTAAAGGAAATAAGCATAAATTTGAAACTGAAATTAAACTGACATTAAACTGAATTTAAAGGTTCAATACACTACTTTAAAGAAGATTACAACATTTAAAAGATTTAAAAGACATTTAAACTAAGAAAGCATTAAAAATTACAACTATGTGACTAAGGCTTAAGGCCAAAGTGCCTTCGCCTCTTCTCTTGCCTCCTTTTATATTCCAAATTTCTTCCTTCTGACTTCTGAGCTTTTCCCACCTATCTTTAGGGCCATTGGATAACTTAGAGTAATCTTGGCCATTAAATGGATTTTTGGCGGGAAATGAGTTTTTGACAGGTGGAGGTTGAGTAAAAGGGTAGAGGAATCATTTAATGATTCTTGGTATATTGTGGAGGTGGAGGAGACAGGGAAAGTGATATGGTGAGGAGGGGGTTGAAGTGGTTGTGTGTAGCAGAGGTGCAAGTGGAAGGGGAAGAAAAAGGGCGCCAAGGGTGGGTTTGTTTGACTGGGTAGGATTATTTCGTTGACCGGGTTGGATATTGGACGGGTCAGGGGGTGTTTGTTTGGTCTTTGGATTGGATTTGGGCTAAGACAATAACAAGGGTCCATTTGGTATAAGTAATAATCACAAGGTCCTAATATGTAATTTCTGAAACTTCAAGGACCACTGCTGCCATTTTCCAAAGTTGTTTCAATGGGCTACAACTGACAAGCTTTAATAATATAAGGACCAAACTTGACAATTTCCAAATTCCAAGGACCAAATTTGATATTTTTGGATTTTCAGGGACTAAACATGTAATTTCCCAAAAGTTTATCAAAATGTTCCAAATTTTCAATTATGCATAGTACAAGGGTATTATTTGTAAAATTCCAAGTTTAGAATACCCAGGGACCATTTTTGCCAATTTTGTAACTTGAGGGGTAAAAATTGCCATTTTGTGTAAACTTTCATCCAGGGATGTTTTGTGAACATTTTTGATTTCCCAAGGACTTAAGTTGACTTTTCATTCATTTAAAACATTTAGGGACTAGTTTTGACATTTTGTGTAACTTCAGGGACTGAAAACGACAATTGTTGTGAAATTGATCAAGTTTCACTTGTTTTTCAATCTTTTGTACCTGAATCACATAAAAAACACATTTTTATGAATTTGTATCATTTTGAGAGTCATTTGTGTGTTTTTGGTTGTTTTTGTGGGTTTATATAATACAAATATATGTGTATTTAGACACATATCATTCTCCCTGTAACTTTTCGAGTTCCGAGAAACCTCATCATCTAGTACTTTGGGTATAAAGTACGCCATTAAGTCAACCAACAAATTGCAGATAGCAATCAACACCATCTTTCTAGAGGGAACCCGAAGCTTACCAATAACCTACACTATTATGTTAATCGCACAACATAACATGACATTTCGACGTTATCATTCAAATGGAATGACCATCAAAAACATCATATCATGAACAACTACAGGTATTAGGTTGTTCGGATATCCCACAGTAGCAAAAACCATTGAGGAATGAAGTAATAGAAATAACTCGAGGAGTACACCTAGACTGAACGTCATTTCCTTGGAGGAAATTCACATCGATGAAATGTTAAAGCCTACTGAAACCATGAGTCGGGAAGCCAAACAGTTGGAGTATAACCGTATCCCGATTGTCAAAACATACAAACTCTATCGAGTAACTCAAACTAAAATTCGAGGACGAATTTTCTTGTAAGACGGGGAGACTGTGACAATCGGTAAATTTCCACATTTTAAATTTAATAATAAATTTTTATTTATTATTACCTGAACGATTTTGAGCAAGCATTAGCTCACTTGAGACAAATAAGGGAGGTTATCCCGTACACTGGAACATTTTGAACTATCAAACATCATAAAATGCATATTTCTCTATTTTCTACACAACTTTGAGTTTCAAACTCAACAACGAGAATTTATCTCACTGTATTAAAAACACGAGCTCGCGCACGAACCGACCAAAAGAAAGTAGGGTAATAAGTCTAATAAACACATTTCGAAAATAATACTAATGTTTTTATATTTCATTTATAAAAACACACTCGAAAACATATTTTACACGTTAAACATTTTTCAACGTGTAACTGACATATTTCAAACTCACGTTTTAAAACGTAAATACAATACCAAAACTTCCGAGGAAGTTCACGTTTTAGCTTCCCACTATATTTTCTACTCTCATTGTGTCGCACTTTATGCAACGATACACAATCCAACTCGTTTTATACGTATTACGTATATACGTTTCTCGTTATGGAATTATCTCCATTCAAACAACAAACCGGAATTTTCCAAATTTATTTTAATAGTAAATTATGTTTATTATTCTCAAAGTTTCTCTTTCGAACTTTCGTAAACCTACCCGAGCAATACTTGAAAACCGTCACATTTTCCCAACAAACGCCCCCTATAATATTTTGGGCCTTGCCCGGTTTTATTTAGCCCATCCGACCCTTCATAGTCCTGGTGGTGAAGTTACACTCCAAGCCCATGACCATATTTGTTGTTCTCTTTTGCGATCGGGGAGCAGAAAACCAAAAGGACCCTTTGTATTACTTTTGAAACAAAATGTGAGATACCAAAGCACTAGACACAAACTCACACACCTACTCCTCTAGGCCTAAATAATATTACTATACCCTTAAATCAGTGACGTACACATGAATAGACCAGACATACATATATATTTTTTCCTCTTGCGTGTGAGATTAGAACATGATACCTTTTCCTTTCATTTGTGTATGATACCAACCAAAAGACAAAGTCACATGCTTCTTTCCCTTATTTTCTTCCTTGTGGCAGTAGAGAACCCTCACCAAATCCACTCTCATATCTTTTTGGTACATTTTTATCTATATAAAAATCATCTCTTCTTTCTTCTTTCATATACCGAGCTTTACACAAGTTCAAATACACACATTTTAGTTTCAAACACTCAAGGATTGAGCACAGGGTAAACTAAAGGATTTTCAAAGAAAATATGGAGTTTTGAGAGCAAAAGGGAATCGGGTGTCACACTTTGGACGCTATCGGGTTCAATGTTTTAGAAAAGCTAATAGGTTCTTAGTTCCTTGGTCCTTCCTTTCACTCGTGCACTCTTCCAACGTTGTAAGCAAACCTAAACTCACCACCTTTATACTCATTTCATTTTGTATGAGTTAAATCTTTGCAAACCATTCTTGATTGATCTAACATGCTTTATTTTGAGATGTCATGCTTATGTGGAAACTCTAAAAGTGAAACATGTATACTTTGAACTTATGTCTCTACTGTTGACATACAAAACAAAATGCAAATCTTGAACACACTCATGCACTTAGTGTCATTGTTTTAAAGAGTTTGGTCACAAAATGACATAATAAAAACATGAATGAAACATAAACACAAGTCTTGTTTCTCGCAACATGTACTTATCGCAACTTAAGCAAGCTTTTGAAAAACCTACACTTGAATGGTTAAGTTATTTTGGTCTCGTTTAATTTTATTTTTTTTGGGTCGAAACACAAATAAGTCGTATGACTTATTTGTGCTCGTTTGGCCTACTTTTGCAAAAACAAGTTCTTATTTTAATGATTTGAAATGTTAGAGTTGCATGCTTAAAGGATTACAAACAGGTTTTGAAATGGAAATGAAAACACTAAACACATGCATCTTCACGCTCAGTGTTTACCGTGTGAAATATAACCAAAAATAAAATAGTAAGGATATCGCTTAAATATATTTAAGTTTCATAACTAAACCAAGAAAGACCCTTGGCTCAGTTGGGGAGGGCGTGAGTGTTGAAACAAAAGGTCCCTAGTTCGAACCTCCTTCATGTCATTTTAATCTTTTTGTTATTTTTATAACTTTCACACATTGGCAGTTTCAGCCCCTCTAAGTCTAACCACTTAACCCTTTTCTTAATATATAAGTTGAAAACTAAACTTATATTACATTTACATTTTCAGCCCATCTAATTAGAATCAATTGACATTTTTCTTAAAACCTTTATAAGTTGGTAACTTATATTAACAATTACAACATCAATCCCTCAATGTTGAACATTTTGATACATTTCATTCTAAAACTTTTAAATGTTTAATAATGTATATGATTTACCACTTTCGTTTCGATAAATATATTTAAAACATATTTTTATTTGACGACCACCATTCGCGTAAACTAAGTAATATTTTTGTTCAAATAAATTGTTTACCCGCGACATCGATAAATATATATTATATATATTTTCACATCTCGAAATCACCCTATTCAATAAATACAATTCAACTTGTATTTATTTCCACTTCGATCATACTTGAATAATATTCAAGCCAACTCTTATACGAAAGTTTCGTATACAAATTTCCACATTATTCCAAGAGCCAAAACTTACAAATAATTTCACAACTGCATTTTCTTGTACGGCGATAATCAAATTAAATTATGAAACTCCACATAAGCTACAATAACTCAATTTATTTAAAAACACTTGCTTTTAAACTATAAGCATTCCAAAAACATAATACTTGTAACTTTCAAATAGTGTATTTGAATGCGAGACTTAGACTAAAAACCATACCATACTTATCTAGGTTGCGTGTCGGAGCCGTGCGCATTTATTACTTGATATTAGTTGTGATGTCTTACATTTCTGCATACCAAGGTGAGTTCATAACCCCTACTTTACCTGTTTTATAACTGTTTTGGGGTGAGAAACATGCAAACTCTTTATGAAATATTGCTTTGATGCAAACTGTTTATGAAATATTGCTTTTATGCAAACTCTTTATGAATGATATTGCTTATATGCAAACACCTTATGAACTATTGCTTTCATGCAAACCACTTTATGAACTATTGCTGTTACGCAATACACTTGATGATTTATTGCTTTTACGCAAATACTCTATGGACAACAACTACTTTTATGTACTGAAACTGAACTCTTGTGTAAACCACTATTACGAGATAGCCTAAGAGAACTGTTTCCACAAATTGCCCGCCTTTCACGTACCATTAATCCCTGCGGGGAGCGCGAGTGTTACAAATAGATCTATTGAGGGTGACGCCTCCATCCGGGTTGGTCGCTCCAACTTGTCTCCGGATGTATACCATGTCGGAACACGAGTGTGACGGAAACACACACTTGCTAAGGGCACTAAACCATATTGACATGCTACTGACACGCATGCGGAACTGTTGTAGTTTGGTACATGAGCTTAGAGCTTGAGTAATAGACACAACCACTTTTATTTGGAAGACTCCTTACACGCGGTGTATCGAGCACACTTTTGTCCATAAAACAAACTTGTTTACTTAAATGTTTTGCTATAAACTTATGAACTCACCAGCTTTATAGCTGACCTTTTTAGCATGTTTTCTCAGGTTTATGATTTTGAAGTGTGACGATTTCAAGGCAGGGCTTGGCATGGCATGGTCATGGACTACACATATGTATTTGGGACCACTTTCTATTAATGGGCCATATTTCCGCAACAAATAAACTTTTGTAAACTTTATTATTTTATAATAAAAGTTCTTAAACGGGTTTTATCATCCGTTCTTTATTACCTGTGTTATGATGCCAATTGAGTGGCGCCCTTGGTTTTTGGGGGTGTTACATACGCACCCATCCTTGCATATGTCACGGACAGGATTTGTTTGGTAAGTAATGATACAAATCGGACCATTTCAGTCATTATCTGCTTTCGCAAAAACTAATATATGCTTCAGCATATGGACATACTTTTGTTGAGCATACTACATTGTTATTTTTAATGCAGAACATATCACATAAGTTTACGAAGCAAAATCACATGTGGAAGTACCATAACGCACTGCTGAGATACCGGGAAGAAATGGAGTTTTATGTGAACGTGAATCTGGAACACCACAGCGATAGGCCTAGAAGCAAGAACCACGTTACCATAAACACCAGATGGAGAGAGATTGTTGAGGAGTGTCAGTGGGAACAAAACGAAATGGTCAGATTCAATCTTGTTGACTTTGTCAGCGACGACCAAGCTTCGGTGTCTTCCCATACTCCAGTTATAATTCCAGTATTTAGCATGTGTTAAAACGAAATTCCAGACGTTATCACTTGTTATTGGTAGACATGTTTATAAACAGATTCTTGGATTGTGTAGGATTTGGTTGGCTTCATTTAGGGTGTGTTCTCCCAAGTAGTTGAAGCCATTCATGAGATGGAATGTAAACTACTTGGTATAGCCGCTATCTGGAAGTGTATGGTTCCTAGTGGTGCATTAAAAGGTGTTCTTTGTGATGGTTTTGTGCTAGTTGTCATCTGTCCATGGTTGTATGATATGGGCAGTTTGTTTTTGTTATCAGACTTATAAGAACAATTATATTAGATATTGAATAGAGTTGCCTTGTATGCAACTTGATATGGGACTTGTCCATATCAGTGTGTGTTGCTTTTTTCATTGTACAAATTTTCTTTAATTAATACAAGTTCATATTTGCACCAAAAAATATATATTTTTTGTGTTGTGGTCAGATTATAAACATAAAACTTTAGTGGTTAAAGCTGCCAGTACAAAGTTAAGTCTGGTAGGTTAGTTTTTGTGGTTAAGGCTGCCAGTACAAAGTTAAGTCTGGCAGACCTAAGTTAAGTCTGTTTAGTATTCGTAGTTAGTTCTGTTTATGAAAAACAAAATAGTTTTTTGTGTGACTATTGATAATCCAATGGCCACATCAAATTTATTTTTGTGTGGCCATTTCTAACATTTAGTCACACAAAGCATGTTTCTTTTGGGTATTTAGTCACATACAATTAAGCATAAAGTGGCCAAAAGTGTTAATAAGTGTGACCATATGGTGTTTAAGGTGAAGAAATATGTCTTTTGTGTGACCATTGATTATCCAATGGTCACTTGAATTTTATGTTTGCGTGGCCTATTCTAACATTTAGTCACACAAAGCATGTTTGTTTTGTGTATTTAGTCACATACAATTAATCATAAAGTGGCCAAAAGTGTTAATAAGTGTGACCATATGGTGTTTCAAGTGAAGAAATGGGTATTTTGTGTGACTATTGATCATCCAATGGCCACATTAAATTTATGTTTGTGTGGCCTTTTCTAACATTTAGTCACACAAAGAATGTTTGTTTTGG
Source organism: Chrysanthemum seticuspe (assembly GCA_019973895.1). NCBI lineage: Eukaryota > Viridiplantae > Streptophyta > Magnoliopsida > Asterales > Asteraceae > Chrysanthemum > Chrysanthemum seticuspe. The sequence goes on along the minus strand of BPTQ01000007.1, from coordinate 343,994,780 downwards.
GTATTTAATCACATACAATTAATCATAAAGTGGCTAAAAGTGTTAATAAGTATGACCATATGGTGTTTCAAGTGAAGAAACGTGTATTTTGTGTGACTATTGATCATCCAATGGCCACATGAATTTTATGTTTGTGCGACCTTTTGTAACATTTAGTCATACAAAGCATGTTTGTTTTGGGTATTTAGTCACATACAATTAATCATAAAGTGGCTAAAAGTGTTAATAAGTGTGACCATATGGTGTTTCAAGTAAAGAAACGTGCATTTTGTGTGACTACTGATCATTCAATGGCCACATGAATTTTATGTTTGTGTGGCCTTTTCTAACATTTAGTCACACAAAGCATGTTTGTTTTGGGTATTTAGTCACATACAATTAACCATAAAGTGGCTAAAAGTGTTAATAAGTGTGACCATATGGTGTTTAAAGTGAAGAAACGTGTATTTTGAGTGACTATTGATCATCCAATGGCCACATATTAAATTACGTGACCATATGTACTGGAATTTGGCTACACTTAAATAATATGTGTGACAAAATGTTTAGTGTGACCATATATGGCATTTGGTCACAGTGTTAGTAGTAAATATGACTTTATAGATTAGCTTTTGGCAAGCTAACACAAACTAAACTTTAAGCACACATATTAACTTACGTGAACATATGTACTGGTTGGCTACAGTTAACGAATTTGTGACAAAACATTTAGTGTGACCATATATGGCTTTTGGTCGCAGTGTTCAAGTGTGTGACATATATTTGTCACTGTTTATATGTATATCGTGACTAATGCTTCAACCTTACTTTTCATTTGTCACTCGTTCCAATTTTAGATGTGGCTAAAGAGTTGGCAAAACATATCAGTCACCCTTAAATGATGTGTGACAAAACTTGACTCTATGATTTAGACACACAAAAAATTACTTCATGTGACTAACGCATCAAGGTTACTTGTATTTGTCACGCGTTCCAAATTCATATGTGGCTAAATGATCTGAAACAAAATCACCAGATAACTTTAGCCACACAATGTTCAATTGTGTGGCAATACAGTTCTAATGGTCACACAATCAAAATTTTCATGTGTGACTAATTAGTAAATGTTGTCAATTTTCGTACCTTCAGCCACAAAAATATGCGAATGTGTGGCCGTTCCATTTTGACCATGTGTGACCAAATCCCGTTTTTGTACTAGTGTTTGTGCTGGCAGTGGTTCAATACTTAGAATAATTCCTTTCATTGGAACCTAAAACCTAACAATCCTCCCCTAAACTTGATAGTTTCTAACAGAATCATCAAGTTTCTTTTAAGCCCAAAATGTCTTCATTTGGAGGATGTATCCAAACACTCAATAGTCTCTTTAGTCTCCTTATTAGATCCTAACTCTTCATCAGTAGCCTTAGACCTTTTTTCCATTCTTTTTAATCCCCCTTGAGACTTGCCTTTAATAGCTAGAGGACCTTGTAGATCTGCAATCTTCTCAATCTTCAAAAACAATTGGTCAATCATAGGATTCGTAGGCTTTGTCCCCTGTGGTACAAGTTTGGCTTCCAACATCTTTCTGGCTACATTCTTGGTTAGTGGATAGTCTTTATCAGTGAACATGAAAAACTTCTCCTGTGTAGTCTGCACAGTATGTACTTTGCAGGGTTGATATAACATCCATTCAACCACTTCACAGTCTTCCCAAAATTTGTCTTCTAGATTGGGTTGACACAAGTTCTTCACAGATGTCCATACAAACCTTGCTAAATTTCCAGTTGGTCCAAACTTACCATATCTAAATTCCATGATCTTCCACAGTTGTTCCAGATCAACTTTAGACATACAAAATAGCAAACATCCAAAATTAAAGTATGTACTTTTCCATCCATCAACTCTTGTAATTTCAATTATTTCTCTATCATTAGCTGTGATTATCTGCCAATCCATAATTGGATGTATAGCTCTTACTGGTGTAGGATTAATAGGCTCTGGTTTATCACACACCATAAGATACAGATTCATTCTTTCTTCCTTCTCCATCTCTTCATCCAATTTCTGTTTCTTAGAACTAGACTCCTCCTGAATAGTTGCTTTTCTCTTTTGTCTGTTCTTTATCCACTCATCTTCTTTCTCAGAATTCATAGGAATGAAGTCATCACATCTTCTTTTACAAGCTTGATAGATCTCCTCAACCTCTTCATATGAGCAGTTTCTCAAATTTACATTAATATGCATGTCCATATGCCTGATAAACTTCATCATTTGATTTCTCATTTCTTGCTTAGTTGGAGGTTTATTCTTCTTAGCTTGATAATCTTTAACAGCTCTTTCCTTCTTCAATTGTCTCATCTTCTCAGCCAAAACCTTAAACCTTGTATCAATGTCTAGTTGTCCCCATTCATGATCAATCCACTCTGTCTTTATCATTTCAGAATCTTGAAGTAGTGGTTATTCATTATTCCATTCTTCTATCAGTTTCTAGAAGCTTTTTCATCTTCTTTTCTCTTCTTTTCTAAAGCCAGATCTTCAGCCTTATACATCTCTTGTAACCTCTTAGAAATTTCATGATCATGTGCAATCTGCTCCTCCCTACTATCAAATTCAATTTCTTCTTCTTCAGGTTCTGCAATGCCTTTACCCTTTCCAATATCTGGTTGAACCACTTTAGTCTTTACTGGCTCACCAATTTTCAAACTTCCCAAGGGTTTACGTCCAGCTGGTTTCAGCATAATAGGAACATGCACAATAGAGGGTTCAGGAATTGGTAAGGTTTTAATTAGATTTAACAAAGTACTAGCAACCTCCTTCTCTGCTATTTTTGACTTGGGTGGTGGTGTGACAGTGGTTGTGATTATGGTAGCAGTGGTTGTGATAGCAATAGGTGTATCTGAAGTAACAGTGGATAAAATTACCTCAGAAGTTACAGCAGTGGTTTCATCTGTACTAGCAGGGGATTCAGCAACAATAGCAGTGGTTGTTGCCTGCACCACTTCTTCCTCTTTATCTTCAACTACAACCTTCAAAGTTTCAAGCACTGCTTCTTTTCCTTCCTTGTCAGTCACCATATAATCATCACCATGCTCTCCACTATCCAAATCCAGATCAACATCCAAGTTTAAATCCTCCCCTGAATCTATGCTTCTCCACATTAGGAGTTGCCAAAGGTTGGGACTTACATATGATTCCACTGTCCTGCTCAGCATCTAAACCTGAGTTAGTAGTGGAAGCCCTTCCAATCATGTCACCTTCACCTCTTGTGACAGCCTTATTAACTACACCACTAACACCAGCCTGAGGTAGCTTAGTGCCCTTCCTCCTCCTTCTTTGAACTAAAATCCTTTTGGGTTCAGTAGGTAAGGGTAAGAGGTCAGCAGTGGGTTCAGGTGGGTTAGTAGTGGGTTCAGGTGGGATAGCAATGGATTCAGTTGTGATAGGAGTGGGTTCAGCAGTTGATGGGTTGTTTTATGGATTCTCATCCTCTACAATTTTAGGCAAGTTAAGCATGTGAGGAAATAAAGGTGTAATGGTCCCTGAAAATTTTGGACTCTGCTTCTTCATATGGACAAACACCTTAGGAAGCATATGAAGGACATCTTACTTCCTGGAATGAGGAATGGGTTCTGTGATCTGACTTTCCACTATCAATTGAACAAACCTAGGATATAACTAGTACTTTCCCTTTTCCTTAATGTTCTTTAGAAAACCATCAAATATCATCCTAGACCAATTGAATACCCTTCCTTGTGATAGACAGATTATAGCAGTTACAATTTTAGAGGGAAATTCATCAAAACTAGTAGCTTATTACTTACACACATAAGCAAGGTATGGATCAAAAACTTCCACTATGGTGAAAACATACATTTATGAAACTTTATCCTATCCCCTCTTTTCTCATAACCCATTCGTGCCAACCCCTCAAAAATATCCTCATTAGACAAATTAACAACCCCATCAGCATCCTCAAGCTTCAAAACACCTCTAAGCATATCCTCAGTAACCAGAATCTCATTCTCATCAACAATAGACCGAATAACCTCTGATCCATCTCTTTCTTGAATTTCAGCTTTCCACCAAAACTGATGAACATATAATTTAACAATGACAAGTTCAACTGTTAAGGCAAAGTGAATTGGACTGTGTTTGATGAAATCAATCATCTCATGAAAACCTTTGGAATGGTTGTTTTTGAATAAGTAAGCTACCAAGTTGTGGGTTGTGGAATATGCAGTTGCCATTGTCTGTGATAGGTGAATAAGATGTGGGATTTGTGAAAATAGGAGTTGGGAGTGGTTAGAGTTTGTGTAAAGCGCCAATTGTGAGTGATTAAAAGACCAATTTAATGATCGGCAGTGAATTGAGGATTAAATACGTTATCACCAAGATGTTACAGAACAGCCCCTTGAGTTTCCATTTTCATCAAAACTGCTCTAGCAATGGGTTTCCCACAACTAGCAATGGTTAGAAATATACTAGCAGTGCAAACTTCACCAACACTCCAATCCGTTGACTAAGACTTCTGCAGCAAAATCTAAGCCAAAAATAGTGATATCATGCATTAATTTGAAGGATTACAAAAGATACACATTTTTTTTATCGGCTACTCCTACAAACTCCAAAAGCTCCAAAAAGGTAAAAAAGCTTCCTTCAAACCTGCATATCACAAACACAAACCAAACACTTGAAACTTTGTTAAGGTTAGCAATGGTAAGGATAACTAGAAGTGGTTACATCATATATACTGGCAGTGCTTATACAATTTGCTAAATACCCAGTCAAATAGTTAACTCCAAGTCATTACCAGTCCACCTTAAGTCAAAGACTTCACTTACTCCACAACAACTCACACCTTCCACACATTTAACTCACTGATATCTTTTTAACACTATTTAAGAACATATCACCCATAAACCCACATAGCACTCACTTTCCCAAAAATTATCTCTCTAGAAAATACTTTCTCAAAAACCTTGTCTCTAGAAACCACAAGATTAGAAACATGAGTGACTCAAGCCATCCTATTGAGATCTCATATGACTTTGCAAAAGTTCCATCTTCTAAAAATGCATGGGAAAACTATTTTCCCCCAAAGAACACATCAATCACCTACATGAGTACCCACACTGCACCAGCTGGACCTTCTGCTATTCAACCAGTGCCTCAAAAAGCTCTCTTGAAAGGAACAAGTTCTGAACTAAGCTCCATGCCAAGCTATGTGTCACCTTATGAGGACACAGATGATGAAGCTTCCTCAAGAGTGTTGATTGTTCCTCCCCTGGCAGAGATTCCACCACCTGAAGCACTCACAGCTCCACCTCTTCAAGCACTCCTTGCAGCTCTACCACAATCAGCTGGTCCATCCTCATCAGCACCCCCTCAAAGAGAGCGAGTGATGGGTCTCCCTTGCCTAAAATTGTAGGATGTGATTGTGGGAAGAGGAGTGAGGCAGACCATGCCAGAGTGGGGATTAGGGAAGAGGCTTAGGGAGTAGTTGTTGTAGGTGGTTGTCATTAAGATGTAGTCTCTTAATGGTAGTCTTTAGTTGTTGTCTTTTGTTGCACTCTGCTGATGGTAGTATGAATGTCATGGTTGTACCACTGCATCCTAGGATGCAGTTTTATCATAATGAATAATTTCCATGTTTATTTTAATATCCATTGCTACATACTGATTGTGATTTACTTCTTTGATCTGTAAAATAGTTAGTAGGAACAAAACTAACAAGCAGTGGATAAGACTAAACTAGCAATACTAAGATTTACCAATAACATTACATACATTTTACAAACTTTTACAAAACAAATTTGAGATTTAGAGATTTATCATGCCAATACTAACTACAAGATATTGAAACCTCCCCACATCAAAAGCTTTAGTGAGAAGATCAGCAACATTGAAGTCAGTATGGATCTTAACCATTTGAATTAACCTTTTCTCATTACAATCTCTAATAAAATGATGCCTAATCTCAATATGTTTAGTTCTAGAATGCAAAACTGGATTTTTAATGATGCATATTGTACTGTTATTGTCAATGTAAATCTTAGTATGCATAAAATTGTACCCAAAGTCCAACAATTGATTCTGAATCCAAAGCACTTGACCACATCAACTTGCAGTAGCCACATACTCAGCTTCAGTGGTGGAATTGGCCACAATAGTCTGCTTCTTACACTGCCATAAGATTAGCCTGCTTCCCAAAAACTGACACCCTCCAGTAGTAGACTTTTTATCCAAACTAGCTCCAGCATAATCACTGTCTGTATAGGCCACCAAATCAAAAGCTGAATCCTTAGAATACCAAAGGCCCAATTTAGGATGACCCTTAAGGTATCTAAAGATCCTCTTCACAGCATTCATGTATGATGTATTTGGTGTGACTTGGAATCTTGCACACACACATACTGAGAACATAATATCTGGCCTAGAAGTAGTGAGATACATCAAAGACCAAATCATGGATCTATACTACTTCACATCAACTCTAGGACTTCCATCATCAGGTAGCAGTGGTTTCTGAGTTTCCATGGGAGTACTTGCACTCTTGACATCTTGAAATCCAAATTTCTTCAAAATATCTGCTACATATTTGTCTTGACTGATGAAGATACCATCAGTCCTTTGTTGAACCTGTAGCCCCAAAAATAAAGTGATTTCACCCATAGAACTCATCTGAAACTTATCATGCATAAGCTTCTCAAATTCCTTGCACAGCTCCTTATCACTCACAAGCGGATCTTGTGATACATTACCTGTCTCAAGAGACCCAACCTCCTTTGCTTCCATTGCATTACCAGAAACCTCTACATCAGTAGGATTGCCACAGTTGTCAGAATCAATCATATTTAGTGCTGAAAAAGGATTAGGTGTAGCAATCTGCGTCCCACTTGAACTAGCCACATCCGTGGCTTTCTTTTTCGCATTATCCACATTTTTAGGTTCAGGAGGAGGCGCTTTAGGTTGGTACCTAAATTTAGGACCCACTTTACTAAAGCCTCCCTTACCTGGAACACTTGGACCACCATTCCTACCCTTATACTTGTTAGTGACAGTTTGATAACCATAATTAACAGTCTGTTTAGGCTGAGTAGGAAGTTGAACAGATTTAGGACAATCGATTAGCGTATGGCCAAACAATTTACATGTATCACACCGAGGCGGTTTCCATTCGTACTCCACCTGAATCTTTTGAATAGTTGATCTTGTCCCATCAAGTAATGGCATCTCAACTGTGATGCTCTCCCTAAGGACCTGATCTGCCTTAACTTCAATCAAGCACCTAGCAAAACTACTGCGACCCTAAGATTCCAAGCTCATTTGACTAGTATAAGAATCTAACATTTTTGGCGTACCAATCAATGTAGCTAGGAGGCTGAGACCATCATCAGAAAACATAGCAAGGGGTACGTCATGGAATTTAACCCATATCGGAATATTAGTCAAATCCTCTTTAAGCAAATTAGTATTCAAAGTCCAAGTTTTAAGAATAATTGGCACATTCCTAATCATCCACGGTCCATTTTCAAGCACATCATCAACACCTTTACGGGTGGAAAAATTAAAGAAAAAGAACCCCTTTGCATTCATCATAACCTTTTGAATACCATACTTGGCCCATGTATTACGAACGTAATAATCAATAACCGGAAAAGCAATACGTTTACCAAGGAAATAACCATAAAGTGTATTCTCAAATTTAGAGTTTACCTCTTCAACGACTTTTATAGGAATGGAGAGATCCACCCCATTAGACTTTTTACTACACTCCAACCTACAAAAATTAGATTTGCGCTTCGTCGAATCAATAGGCTTAGCACCATTAGGATTAGCAGAATTAGTACCACTTGTAGCACCAACAACGACATAGGTAACGGATTTACCTCAATAGTTGGACCGGTTGTGTGCTTAGGCGAAGAATCATAACTTGTATGCATAGGAGAAACATGTACCCTTCCAGCTTTAGGAGCTACACTAACACCATCACCACTAGGCATATTCGCACCCCTAGTGGTGTCATCGACACCGTAGACAATAGTACGAATAGTATCACTAAGAAGCGAGTAGTCATGCATGTTAAACGTACTAGTAATACACACAGGATCATCCATATTATTTACGCTACTAACACCACCAGTAGGGCCAACCTCCTAAAAGTCATCATCAATAACAACCTTCTTCGTTCCATCAACAGCAGCAGCTGTCCCAGAAGTGATATTCACATTTGTACCATCCATATGACTCGAATTACCACCATTACCATTAACAGAAGTGTCGACAGTACCCTTACCAAGTTTCTCCACTGTAAGCAGCAGAAGCAGAAACAAAACGAAAAAAAAACTAACAAGAAAACCCTTCAAAAGTAAACAACCCTATCTATATAATCACAAAGTACCACGCTCAACTTCAAACCGGTAGTCTTAAAGAATTAAGACATGCAATAAAGGAACAAACAACACATCTAACCAATTCCCTTCATGGTATACAGATCAGATAGTTTTATACGATTAAACCCAAACCCCTAAAAAACGATAGAAAACAAACCCTAGATTCAAGTTCAATTGAACCTATCTGATATAATTACAACAAACCACGAATGGAATGTATAACTAGAACAAATTAAGGTTAAACATAATTGAGAGGAGGGAAGAATTATGATCAGTATTTTTTTTGGAGGTTTAGGGTATTGGAAATCACCAGAGGAGAATAATCGGTTTAGGGTTTATGATCATCTTTTACTCTAGTCCTCTCTTAAATCCATTGTCCATCAAATAAGTAGAAAGGCAATCATACCATGCCCTTGGAGCTTGATGCAATCCATACATAGCCTTCTTCACCCTGTAGACCTTATCAGTATGATCAGGATCTTCAAACCCAGGAGGTTGACAAACATATACCTCCTCTTCAATTGTACCATACAGAAAGGCACTCTTAACATCAATTTGATACACCACAAAATTTTTGAATGAAAGCATATGCCAAAAATAGTCTTATAGCTTCAATTCTGGCAACAGGTGCAAATACTTCATCATAATCCAAGCCTTCAGTTTGTGTGTATCCTTGAGCAACCAACTTTGATTTATTCCTCACCACAATACCCCTTTCATCCATTTTGTTTCTGAATACCCATTCAGCTCCAATAGCCCTCTTGCCATTAAGTAGATCAACCAATGTCCACACCTCTTGAAGTTTTAATTGTAACATCTCCTCTTGCATTGATTCAATCCAACCTTATTCTCCTAATGCTGCAACTCTTTTGGGCTCCTTCTGTGACAAAAAGCAGGGAAACAAATAGTTTTGCAAGTCTTGATAACTATTCCTTTTGTGAAGTGATCTTGCTAAGAAACCTTGTTCAAGAAAGGTTTTAGTGTTCTGAGTCTTGCTTCTTGTTTGAACTAGAGTATTCAAATTTCCAAGTATTTGTTCCTTGGGATGATTTTTATGAACTATGGTGGTAGGAATTGGACTCTCTATGATGATTGTTTCCAAATTAGTAATGTCTGCATCTTTGAAATAGTCACCCATGTTCTCATCATCTGTGGGAGTATCCCTTTCTTCCAAGTCTAGCATGTCAGGGTCAGTAGTATACTCCTCTGAATCAACTAGTGGTCTAGCAGTGTTTCCAAAGAAAGGAATGCCATCTGAACTTGCAGCAGGGGATTCAATTGAACTAGCACTAGTAGAATTTGGCTTAGCAGTGCTTTCAGCAATTTTCTTCTGCTTCTTAATTTCTTCTACCGACACTGAGTTATCATGAGACAACTCTTCTTTATCTTGATGATGATCACCTTTGCTTCCTGAATCCAAAACATCATCATCTATGGGACTCAGCTTTTCAATGATGGGTTTGATAGGACCAGCTTTCCACTTTTCAATTAAATAAAATTCCTTTGGAGAATCAGCTTCCTTAGAATTTGTTCCTGCATCAGAATCCTTTTGTGTACCTGTATCAAAATTAGTGGATGTACCTGCATTGATAGGCTCATAATTCATAGACTTGGTTAGCATATCAATATTAAACAGCCACTCTAGTCCTTTTGTCTCAACACTAGGAGTTTCTTCATTAAACCTAACATGTAGATTCTCTTCAACTATCCTTGTCCTCCTATAGTATACCCTAAAGGCTTTACTACTGAAAGAATAGCCAATAAAGTATCCCTCATCTGCCTTTTCCTCAAACTTGCCTAGGTGGTCTATGGTATTCAAGATAGTAACAGGACACCCAAAAGTTTTTAGGAAATCTATCATAGGCTTCCTACCATGTAACAGCTCATAGGGGGTCTTGTTATGAGGCTTTACTACCTTACTTCTATTCTACATATAACATGCAGTTCCTACAGCTTCAGCCCAAAAGGTAGTTGGTAACTTAGATTCAGATAACATTGTTCTTGCAGCCTCAATTAGTGTTCTGTTTTTCCTTTCAGCTATACCATTTTGTTGTGGTGTCCTAGCAACACTAAATTGTCTTTCAATACCCTTATCCACACAAAACTTATTCATGACATCATTTTTAAACTCAGTTCCATTATCATATCTGATTACTTGGACCTTATGGTTCACTCTATTTTCTATCTTAGTGATGAAATTCTTAAGAATCTCACTAGTCTCACTCTTAGCCGCCGAAAAGTAAACCCAAGAAAATCTACTATAATCATCAGTGATAACTAGGCAATACTGCTTATGGTTCAAACTCTTAACAAATGTGGGACCAAATAAGTCCATGTGTAACATAAATAGTGGTTAATTAATGGTGTTCACAGTCTTGGTCTTACAAGAGGCTCTATGTTGTTTACCTTTTTGACAGGCCACACAAATATCTTTACTTTCAAAAACCTTAGAAGGTAGACCTCTAACTAAGTTCCCCTTCACCAATTTATTGATTGTATTAAAGTTTAGGTGACCTAGCCTTCTATGCCATAATTTTGACTCATCAACAGATGCCTTAGCAAACAAACAGGTTAGAGATCTATTAGGAATGACATATTTCAAATCAAAACAATATATGTTGTCTTTCCTAGGAACCCTAAGCTGCACATATTTATCATCAGGCATTTTAAAGTCAGGAGATAACACCACACATTCAGTTTCCCCAAAAAGTACCCAGTTCTTTTTATCACACATTTGAGAAAAACTGAATAGATTGTACTTCATTCCTTGTACCAGATAGACTTTTTCAAAGTCCAACTTTCCTGTTCTGATTGTTCCTCTGCCAAGTATCTTTCCTCCCTTTGGATCATTTCCAAATGCCATATAGCCTCCATCAAAGGCTTCAAAATCCTAAAGGTTGCTCCCATCCCATGTCATGTGCCCAGAGTAACCACTGTCAAAAATTCCTTTGTCTTGTAGCTCATCTTGTAAATTGCCCTGCACATGAAATTAGAAAAGTTAGTTCCTTTTGGGGACCCAAGTCAACACTGACTTGGGTCTGCCTTGTGCATCAACATAGTCAAATTTCTTTAAGTTCATTGATGCACTGTTGACATGTTCTAAGACATTGGTCTTTGGTATCCATTGCCAACAAGCTGAGGCCTTTACAGCATAGAAATGGCTTCCAACCACTGTGTCAGTTATCACCTTAGGTATTGTTAAAACGTCTTTTGTCTCAGCAGTGGTGACATTCTGCTTAGCAGTGGAATCATTTTGCTTAGCAGTGGTTACAATTTCTTAGCAGTGGTTGGAACCCGTTTGGGTGCAGCAGTGATTATTGATTTAGTTGTGCCATTTTTCATTAACACTGCTCTGGGAACCATATTTTTATTAGGATGAGGGATTGTTTTCTTAGAAATTTTTTGGTGATTTACCCTCCTCCAATGGTTCTAAACTTGTGGTTGGTTTTTATAACAGTTTCTTTGTAGATGTTCAAAACTACCATATTTAAAACAAGTCTTTTGAACACATTGAAACTCACTTCCTAGTCTGTTTGAAATTATGCCATTGAAGTTTCTTTGATTACCCCTGGGTATGTATCTTTTCATATGTTCCCTAGGTATCTCATTGAATTCAACAACCTTCTTAGAAATCTGAGCTCCAAATCTAGGTATACCAAAATTTGCTTGTTTTAAGTCAACATTTTTAATATTTTCTAACTTATCAGACTTTGTTGACTCAGACCTATCTTCCTCAGAATCTGACTCCCAATCTTCAATAACTGGACCATTGGATAACCTAACAGTTTCTTCCTTAGGTGACTCAGTCTTAACTTTTTCATCTACACGTTTGTTAAAGCTAATTTCATCACTGAATGACAATTCAGTACCAGGTGGTGCATGTTTCATTAGCTTGCGTGATGGCATATCATTGTATCCTATCCCGGAACCCTTTTTCATTAATTAACATCCTATTGATTTATTTACTAAATCAGAAGCAAATTGTTGTTTTTCCACACTAACTATGTGTTTCTCCTTTTCATCTAGGGCTTCCTGTTTACAATTTCAGCTTCTTCTAGTTTCTGTTTAAGCACCTTAATCTCTTTATCTTTAATTTCAATCTCTCCATCTAGTATGTTTATCTTTTCCACATATTCAAACTCACAATTGATACAAAACTTAAGTTTGTCTTCTACATTCTGAAGACCAACTTTATAACCTAAGTTATCTAATACAAGTCTGTCTACTTCTTTCCTAAGACTCTCCTTAATGGCTTTCTGACCTTCTAAAGTATCTTGACAAGATTTGTAAGAACAAACAGAACTAGTTGAATTATTTGATACCTCAGTGTCAGAGCCAGAAGATGATGAAGCATAATCCATGAGTGCAAAGTTGTGCACTTTGGAAGCTTCACTAGCCAGGAAAGCAGCATTTGGTCCTTCCTCAATTTGGTCACTTCAGTCATAGTCTCCAAGTCCATCTTGAGCAACCAAAGCTGAAGAAGGTTGTGGTTCTTCAGGTGCCTTCTTAAAGTTCTCACTCATCCTCTTAGGAGACCTACACTCCCTTGAAAAGTGCCCCTTTTTCTTGCAGTTGAAGCACTCCATCTTGCTCTCGTAAAATCCTGCATTTCTTTGACCATCATACTTGACCTGTCGGCCAGTCCTCCTTAGAAATTTCCTAGCTTGCAATGTGAGCATTGCCATTTGCCATTGAAGATTGATTTCTTCAAGATCATCAGGATCAATTTGATCCAAATCTTGGTTTAGCACAGTTTCCAGCAATTTCTTTTCAGACTCATAAACCTTCAAGTTGTTGTAAAGATTGTCCAGAGTCATCTCTTCAAAATCATCTTTGTTTCTCCACACAACTGTATGCATAGCCCATTCAGGTGACAAACTTCTGATAAACTTGAGATTTACATCTTCTTGAGCAACTTTATAGTCCACCAATTTTAATTGACTTATGAGCTTCTGCAGTCTGTTATAGGTGCCATCAAGATTCTCCCCACTGAGAGCAGTAAAGTTTTCAAGTTTATTTTTTAGCATGTTCTTCCTAGATTTTCTGGTAGCATCATTACCAGCAAATCTTGTTTCAATGGCATCCATTAGCTCCTTAGCAGTCTCATACTCTTGAAAGTCCAATGCATACTCATTGGGTATTCCCATACTGAGAATACTATGAGCCTTTATCTCCAACTTCCTTTGAGCCTTGTCAGGTTCACTAACAATCCCAACAGGTTTTCCATCAGGACCCTTAGTAGGTAAAGTATCACCCTTCTCAATAACATCCCAGATGTTGTAGTCAATCATGCGAATATATTGTCTCATTCGCATCTTCCATACTTGATACTCTCCATGCTTCAGCATGGGTACTTTGGAGGCAGTAACCATATGAGTTTCGTCAGACATCTTGAACTTGAGTAAATCTGAGTAAACTTGTTTTCTTCTTGATCACAGCTTCTAGATCACAAGCTCTGATACCACTTGTTGATCCCAGTTGAGCAAACGATCCTTTGTAAAGCTGACTTAAACTAAAACAAACTATTAAACACTACACGGAATTTAATGTTTAATCTTAAGAAGAATACTTTGATTATCACTCAACACCTTAATATTTTATTAATACGAATACTCTGAATAGTATTAGGGTTTTACATCCTTGAAGTGTATCGACTTTAGATATAACTAATACGTATATCTAACTCTAACCTAGGACCTCCTTTTATAGGCTAAGGAGTCCTATACAATCTACATTACGTATTCTACAAGATAAATATAATTACCATAGTTATCTAAATACAATTCGACCTACTCAAGACATTCTAGAATATTACAAGTTAAACCGACACAAATAACTAGCAGTGGTTTGATTACATTAGCAGTGGATCCATGTTTCTACTAGCCGTGGTTTGTCTTGAGCAGTGGTTCAAGTCTTCTAGCCGTGGTTACCTTTGTGCTGGCAGTGGTTCCATACTTAGAATAATTCCTTTCATTGGAACCTAAAACCCAACATATGGCTAATGTTCTCGTATACTGTATATGTAGTTAAATAAGTTACACTCTGTATGATTGGTTTTATGGATCACCATTAGATGATGATGATGGTTGTTTTAACGTAAGTAAGTTTTTTGTTTAAACAAAGCCCGTCTAACACTCTTCAGCAATTTGAACTGCGAGATCATGAAAGTTTGAACTTGAGAATATAACCATAATCATGGATTAAACACTAACAATGAAAACAATAAAAAAGAAAGTTATAATTTAAGACTTTGATAGCACCCGGTAACAGCGGCCGTAAAAACATAATGTAAAAGAGTGGAAAAGAAATCGACGACTGTCGAGACATATAACCTCGCGTGACGGCGTGTCCGACCGGCGGAGGTGGCTCGGTATGCTTGTATCAGGATTTATTTGCGAGTTTGCGGTATGCTATTCTTCAGAATTAATTACGAAACCAATTGAACTGACGACGTTAGTTATGTAACACCCCAACCCGACAAGGGTAGAAGTGTCACATTCTGGTGTCATATCAGAACATACAATTAAAAGCGGAAGTCTTAAGAATAAAGTATCAAGTCATTTAAACAATGATTTACAAAGGAAATTACAAAACCCAAAATGTCTAAGATAAAATGAAATCTCAAAACAAAAGCCCGCCAAAATAAGTCTAAATAATAAGGTAACTAGGGTTAGTCCACTCAGATAATCCACCTCTCAGCCCAATCAAAGCCCATCTTCAAACCTAAAACCTGCCGCAGGAAAAGAAATGCGGCTGAGCTTAAAAAGCCTAGTGAACAGATATAACAAAAAGAAAGCTAAATAAAATCTGAAATGCGAAATGAAACAAAGGAAACGGATAACAAAGTCGCAGCGAAATGAGGACAATGAGTCAATGAGGATCCTACAGAACACAATTATACAGATATCCAAAACGAACAGATAACAGGGAGAACGAAACAAAGCAAAGCATCATGACAAGCATACAAGCACATACAAACCAGGTATACAAGTACTGTAACATAAGCATAGCAGACGTCGTATCCACACAACATATACGGCATACAATCAATTCAGAAAAATAGAAGACATACAAGTCAAACAGACATCTAAAGGCAAGCGGAAGAAATTAATTAGTTATTGAGCATGGCAATCACACAGGTTAAAAACCCTTAGTTGAAAACATAACCAGTGTCATAACAACGGAAGTACTAATAGCAGTCAAAACATGGCAGTCACACGTAACAAGTAGGAAATACAGTATAAAGATATAATTAAATGAATTAAAGACATAACAGGGCAACTAAACAAATTAACAAGCCAGACGTCACAAGCTGAACCATTTACCCAATCAAACCGTAGCATAAACCGAAATGCAAACATGGCAGGTCAACAACAAGCAGATAAGGATACAGCGGATAGTCATAGTCCACGAGATCAACTGAACGTAGTACCCATAATAAGCAGACAAAACTATCGATTACACATTAGCATGATCACCAGACAATACAGAGGGTCACATAATAGTGAGATCACATATCATCAGTTAGAAACAGGTAACTCAGATAACCGCATATTAATCACATCATAGCAGGATAATCAATGGTCACATAAAACATGAATAGTATAATCAAATTCAATAAGCATATAATAACCCGGTACGTGAATGGAACCATAGTCTGAAGTAACGGAATGAAAGTGTGACAGATCAATGTAATGGAGTATCTATATCTTGGTACAAGTAAATCATATAAGGTTATTGAGTAATGAACAAGTAATATAGATTATGGTGCGTTGGGGAATACAGAAGGTACAATATAGGTTTATCAAAAGTGTAAGGGTTATCAGAAATCTACCCGAGCCCGGAAACATATCATATCATATCATATCACAAGTAGCCATTGTATTCGGAGGGGTGACCTCGGAATACCATACATAATAGGAGGGGAGACCTCAGTAACAAATGGAGTAGCTAGCTCCCGGAATTGTGAAGACGCGGATTGCACCCGACATCATTCACCATATATATCTCCAAACAGATCAAATCCCTCGAAACATATCATATCTAGGATGCATCCATACGCCCCCCAGTGGCCAAATCATATACATATAGAAAGCTCATAATCATATCATATCATAATTGGGGACGGTGTGTATCATCACTCGTACACACTGGAGTCATGCCATTGGTGCATCAATGACACGGTCATGTTACCTTCATGACTAGGAACACATATTTGGCTCGGGTATCAAACTGAAGGGTCAAAGCATAATCATATCACAAGGGTTCATATCAAAGGTTCAGAAGTCAAAGGTTCATATCAGATTTCCATAACATAAGTTCATAATCAGAGGTTCATAATCAGATGGTTCATAATCATAAGGTTCATAATCATAACAAACAAAGATCATAGCGAACAGAATCATATCAAAGTATTATGTCGGAATCATATCAAAAGGATCATAGCATAAGGAAATTATAGCAAAGGAATATCATAAGTGAAGTAAAGTCAAGGATCGAAAAGTTATGAGAAATCCCTACTGAAAAGGGATAGAATATCTGTACCTCAATCGAAGCAAGCAAAATAGAAACGTAAGTCACACGATGAATCAATGCCGTCGTCCGGAACCTATGAATTAAATAACGCTTATTAAGATCGGATTACTCATTGTAGACGGCTTTCCATTTTTAGCAGGTTTTCCACTTTTAGTAACTTTCCAAAAATATCAGGTTTCCATTTCTAGGTAACTTTCTATTATAGGCAGGTTTCCATAATTAGCAGGTTTCTATTTTTAGTAAGTTTAGCCATTTATGATGTATTAAATGTCATGTGGTGTTTTCAAAATGGTTTTAACGGACCAGATTTGTACCTTTATATCGACATATATATTGTGGTTTCATTCGGTATTTAATGTACGATATGCTAGATTAATTTTAACCATTTATGCAACATGTTGATGTGAGTAAAAAGCATGCGTATGGGGTTCAAATACACGACCAGAAAAGATAACCAACATCAGATTTATAAGGCTCAAGTCGACTCAAATCGTGGCTCATAATAAGGTTTTTTTAGACTTAGGTATTATACGCGTTATAACATAGTACTTAGGAGCCAAAAACATGCGTGTATAGGCTGGAAAAACCCACGGCCAGAATGCAACAAACTTCCAGTTTCATGACATGAATATGACAACACGTTAGGGCTTGTTTCATAGCTTTTAAAATAGCATAACCTCAAGTTTTACGTCTTAGGTTTTTAACATGATTATAACATAGTTTTATGAGCAACATATATGCGTGTGAAGGGCTAGAAACCCACGGCCAGAAATCATAAAATATGAGGAGCAAACGAGATGTTATTGTACCTTTGAAGCGTGTACATGTGAGACAAGAAATCAATGGACAGAACAAGACTAGAGCACCCCTTTTGTACCCTTATTACCCACGACAGAATCAGCACCCAACGATCCAAAACACCCTGTTGTATGCCCTAGTTTACCACGACCAGCAGCAGCGAGACAAACACAACCAAAACCAATTCAGTACTTGCACTATTACGTGTGAATTTAGCTTCGAGAAGGGCTTCGAATTCTCACCTTGGCAGCCTATGAAGTCGACAGAAAAAGATGAAGGAGAAAGAGAGAGTGATGTGGTTGCCGTATATTTTGAGTAGGAGGGTGTTAGGGTTTGTTTTGTTCTTTGCTTTTCTTTTAATGCACAATTAAGGAGTTTGTTACCACTTAAATGGGAGTAGCGTATGATTGCCTACAATCTTGGGGGGAGGCGTTTTCTTGGAGCCGAATCAAAGGGAATTCCCAAAAACAAATCATGCATTTATTCATCTTCCAATAATATACTTTGCACACTTTATTTATTTTATGTAGTATATGATACAAATGACCCTTTTGATGTGTTACAATCAATTTTTAGTATAAGTATAAGTTTTATTTGAAAAGTCTTGTGTAAATTAATTTCTTATTATTACGTGTCCCACGATTTAATGAGCTTGTTATATGTCGCGAGTTATTAGTTGAGGGTATTATAGTCTTTTAACGCATTAACGATTTTTGGGTTTTACAACTCTTCCCCTCTAAAAGAAAATTTTCGTCCTCGAAAATTGAAGTCGCCAAGGGTTCACAGAGACGTACAAGTTTAGGGCAGACGTAGCAATCCATAGTTTCACACATATCATAATGATTTCGGTTTCAAAGCGTACAAGTCTTATACGTAACAGATGTCGGTGAGAATCTCGCAAAGAGGTACAGAATTCCAAGCGAAAGGAGGATTGACAATTAACGGATATAAGTCCTAGTCCATTCACGTACCACCCTAGGCATTTCCCAAGACGTCGTATGACTTCAATAAGTTCAAATTATATGAGCTCGGTATTATCACATTGATCAGGCGTTATAATACTTGCATCACATAACAAGTCCTTATCGTCATCATATTCTGCCCCGGGTCATGACAAACCACATAACTAATATCACACAAAACATATCACATACCGATATCAAGTAACGTACCAAAGCAGACCAGATTCATATATATACAACATAAACTTCATCAAACAACTTACCATATCACCAAAGAAGAAGGCTGCCAACTTGCTCGAAACGGTTCCTCATGACTCATTACTGACGATCCAAAAGAAAAGCTGAGATATTAACAAAATGCCAAACGATAAAACTTCACGATTCAAACCGAGTTCTGAACAAATCAACGAAAAGTGATGCCGATTAAAATCACATAGCAAGATATCAAACCGCTTCAAAACGCATGACAAACGAATCGGAGTAACACAAGTCGCGCCCAAATCATATGAAGTAGATGAACCTTCACAGCCACCGGTTGAATCTTGTCTCCGTCTTTTGCGTCTTTGGTTGATCCGTCCAGCTTCCTCTAACAGCATCCTGATGTCTCCAGCAGCACGGCAGTCGGGTGTGACTTCTGCTTCACGAACCTCTCCAGCTCAGGGATTGTTGCAGCAACGCAGGGTCGGCACCATCATCTTTGGCTCCGCGTGTAGTCTCCATCTAACGATCGACAAACGGATGTGCGAAGACAAAATAACAAAATTTGATGCGAAAAGAGGAAGGCCAAATCAGTGAAAACAAACGAATATCAAAGTCAAATCTAAACGACAATCAAAAGGAATCGGAAGAGATCAGAACAGACGGAAGCCTAGTGTCTACCCAAGTCCTCACAGGTCAATCCTAAGGTCAACAAGACGAAACCTGTCTCTGATACCATAATTGTAACACCCCAACCCGATAATGGTAGAAGTGTCACATTCTGGTGTCATATCAGAACATACAATTAAAAGCGGAAGTCTTAAGAATAAAGTATCAAGTCATTTAAACAATGATTTACAAAGGAAATTACAAAACCCAAAATGTCTAAGATAAAATGAAATCTCAAAACAAAAGCCCGCCAAAATAAGTCCAAATAATAAGGTAACTAGGGTTAGTCCACTCAGATAATCCACCTCTCAGCCCAATCAAAGCCCATCTTCAAACCTAAAACCTGCCGCAGGAAAAGAAATGCGGCTGAGCTTAAAAAGCCCAGTGAATAGATATAACAAAAAGAAAGCTAAATAAAATCTGAAATGCGAAATGAAACAAAGGAAACGGATAACAAAGTCGCAGCGAAATTAGGACAATGAGTCAATGAGGATCCTACAGAACACAATTATACAGATATCCAAAATGAACAGATAACAGGGAGAACGAAACAAAGCAAAGCATCATGACAAGCATACAAGCACATACAAACCAGGTATACAAGTACTGTAACATAAGCATAGCAGACGTCGTATCCACACAACATATACGGCATACAATCAATTCAGAAAAACAGAAGACATACAAGTCAAACAGACATCTAAAGGCAAGCGGAAGAAATTAATTAGTTAGTGAGCATGGCAATCACACAGGTTAAAAACCCTTAGTTGAAAACATAACCAGTATCATAACAACGGAAGTACTAATAGCAGTCAAAACATGGCAGTCACACGTAACAAGTAGGAAATACAGTATAAAGATATAATTAAATGAATTAAAGACATAACAGGGCAACTAAACAAATTAACAAGCCAGACGTCACAAGCTGAACCATTTACCCAATCAAACCGTAGCATAAACCGAAATGCAAACATGGCAGGTCAACAACAAGCAGATAAGGATACAGCGGATAGTCATAGTCCACGAGATCAACTGAACGTAGTACCCATAATAAGCTGACAAAACTATCGATTACACATTAGCATGATCACCAGACAATACAGAGGGTCACATAATAGTGAGATCACATATCATCAGTTAGAAACAGGTAACTCAGATAACCGCATATTAATCACATCATAGCAGGATAATCAATGGTCACATAAAACATGAATAGTATAATCAAATTCAATAAGCATATAATAACCCGGTACGTGAATGGAACCATAGTCTGAAGTAATGGAATGAAAGCGTGATAGATCAATGTAATGGAGTATCTATATCTTGGTACAAGTAAATCATATAAGGGTATTGAGTAATGAACAAGTAATACAGATTATGGTGCGTTGGGGAATACAGAAGGTACAATATAGGTTTATCAAAAGTGTAAGGGTTATCAGAAATCTACCCGAGCCCGGAAACATATCATATCATATCATATCACAAGTAGCCATTGTATTCGGAGGGGTGACCTCGGAATACCATACATAATAGGAGGGGAGACCTCAGTAACAAATGGAGTAGCTAGCTCCCGGAATTGTGAAGACGCGAATTGCACCCGACATCATTCACCATATATATCTCCAAACAGATCAAATCCCTCGAAACATATCATATCTAGGATGCATCCATACGCCCCCCAGTGGCCAAATCATATACATATAGTGAGCTCATAATCATATCATATCATAATAGGGGACGGTGTGTATCATCACTCGTACACACTGGAGTCATGCCATTGGTGCATCAATGACACGGTCATGTTACCTTCATGACTAGGAACACATATTTGGCTCGGGTATCAAACTGAAGGGTCAAAGCATAATCATATCATAAGGGTTCATATCAAAGGTTCAGAAGTCAAAGGTTCATATCAGATTTCCATAACACAAGTTCATAATCAGAGGTTCATAATCAGATGGTTCATAATCATAAGGTTCATAATCATAAGGTTCATAATCAGAAGTTCATAATCATAACAAACGAAGATCATAGCGAACAGAATCATATCAAAGTATTATGTCGGAATCATATCAAAAGGATCATAGCATAAGGAAATTATAGCAAAGGAATATCATAAGTGAAGTAAAGTCAAGGATCGAAAAGTTATGAGAAATCCCTACTGAAAAGGGATAGAATATCTGTACCTCAATCGAAGCAAGCAAAATAGAAACGTAAGTCACACGATGAATCAATGCCGCCGTCCGGAACCTATGAATTAAATAACGCTTATTAAGATCGGATTACTCATTGTAGACGGCTTTCCATTTTTAGCAGGTTTTCCACTTTTAGTAACTTTCCAAAAATATCAGGTTTCCATTTCTAGGTAACTTTCTATTATAGGCAGGTTTCCATAATTAGCAGGTTTCTATTTTTAGTAAGTTTAGCCATTTATGATGTATTAAATGTCATGTGGTGTTTTCAAAATGGTTTTAACGGACCAGATT
This sequence comes from Chrysanthemum seticuspe, assembly GCA_019973895.1. Classification (NCBI taxonomy): domain Eukaryota; kingdom Viridiplantae; phylum Streptophyta; class Magnoliopsida; order Asterales; family Asteraceae; genus Chrysanthemum; species Chrysanthemum seticuspe. The sequence continues at coordinate 343,972,760 of BPTQ01000007.1, read as the reverse complement.
TGTACCTTTATATCGACATATATATTGTGGTTTCATTCGGTATTTAATGTACGATATGCTAGATTAGTTTTAACCATTTATGCAACATGTTGATGTGAGTAAAAAGCATGCGTATGGGGTTCAAATACACGACCAGAAAAGATAACCAACATCAGATTTATAAGGCTCAAGTCGACTCAAATCATGGCTCATAATAAGGTTTTTTTAGACTTAGGTATTATACGCGTTATAACATAGTACTTAGGAGCCAAAAACATGCGTGTATAGGCTGGAAAAATCCACGGCCAGAATGCAACAAACTTCCAGTTTCATGACATGAATATGACAACATGTTAATGCTTGTTTCATAGCTTTTAAAATAGCATAACCTCAAGTTTTACATCTTAGGTTTTTAACATGATTATAACATAGTTTTATGAGCAACATATATGCGTGTGAAGGGCTAGAAACCCACGGCCAGAAATCATAAAATATGAGGAGCAAACAAGATGTTATTGTACCTTTGAAGCGTGTACATGTGAGACAAGAAATCAATGGACAGAACAAGACTAGAGCACCCCTTTTGTGCCCTTATTACCCAAGACAGAATCAGCACCCAACGATCCAAAACACCCCGTTGTATGCCCTAGTTTACCACGACCAGCAGCAGCGAGACAAACACAACCAAAACCAATTCAGTACTTGCACTATTACGTGTGAATTTAGCTTCGAGAAGGGCTTCGAATTCTCACCTTGGCAGCCTATGAAGTCGACAGAAAAAGATGAAGGAGAAAGAGAGAGTGATGTGGTTGCCGTATATTTTGAGTAGGAGGGTGTTAGGGTTTGTTTTGTTCTTTGCTTTTCTTTTAATGCACAATTAAGGAGTTTGTTACCACTTAAATGGGAGTAGCGTATGATTGCCTACAATCTTGGGGGGAGGCGTTTTCTTGGAGCCGAATCAAAGGGAATTCCCAAAAACAAATCATGCATTTATTCATCTTCCAATAATATACTTTGCACACTTTATTTATTTTATGTAGTATATGATACAAATGACCCTTTTGATGTGTTACAATCAATTTTTAGTATAAGTATAAGTTTTATTTGAAAAGTCTTGTGTAAATTAATTTCTTATTATTACGTGTCCCACGATTTAACGAGCTTGTTATATGTCACGAGTTATTAGTTGAGGGTATTATAGTCTTTTAACGCATTAACGATTTTTGGGTTTTACAAGTTAACTCCTTATAATTTGGCAAGTATGGTCTAAACAATAAGCTTTTTCTTTTTTTTTCTTTTTTAAGATTGGGGATACGGCTGCAGCTAGATTTTACAGAGTGGTTTAGAGGTGGTGGCTCTAGGTAGTCGTCCAGGTCTAAGAATCAGACTTAAAGCTTCGATACAATGCTAGATTTAGAATCTCCGTAAATTACAAGAGATCTAAACACACAAGCGGTCTTGGCCTGACTAACGTAACGAGTCTAACAAACAATAGCCTTTAATGAAACTATTGTTAGCATCCCCAAATATAACTGGGGAGTTGTTCATGTGTTACACCCACGAATGATAGTGGGCTGGGTCGTGGCAAGCGGTCCAGGAAAGCACCGGGTTGGCATGAGGAGTTCGTAATGGGCTAGGACTTGTCTAACCCGTTTATCTGTTTGTTTAAGTTATTATCTGTTTAGGAATGTTTTTGTGTTTCATTAGGAAAGTGTCATTGTTCTAGAATCTATCTTGTAATCTACTTGTGATACAAGTTAGGGTTTATCTATTTATACCGCGTGAGGCATTAATGAAAGTCAGTTTTTGTGTCAAATAATTCTCTAGTCTTCTCGTTTTTTTCTTAGGAGCTTGCACACGCTATAGTGGTGCAACCTTGATACGAGTCAAGTCGTATCAATTGATGCTTTCATTGAGAGCTTTCGTTGAGAGGCCTTACGATTAGGGTTCCAATTAATAAAAAAAAAACTATTCACCGGGGGTTACTGTTCATCTCACTGTTCACAGTTACTGTTCATCGGAGTACTGTTCATAGCGGGTACTGTTCATAATTTTTTTTGAGTTATTAATCGCTTGAGTATTATTCATTGCATCAGGCGGCAGCGATCAGGACGCGGAATATGCACTCTCTAAACTTTTGCAAATGGGTACGGTGGCCGAATATGAGAGTGAGTTTGTGGTACTAGCAAATCGAGTAACAAGGATCTCTGAATCTTTACTTACATCGTTTTATATCTCCGAACTTAAACTGACGTTACAAATAGAACTGTTGAGGGCAAGGCCTACAACTTTAGAAGAAGCCTTTTCCTTAGCCCATGTAATCGAGGCTCGTTTTGAGGCAATTGAAGAGAAGGAGAAAGAGCATATAATTGAAAGGAAACCAGATACCATTCCATCGTTACAAAGTGAATTTGATTCACCTGAGATTAAAAGGTCATTAGATGCTGATGAATATATTAGTGTTGATGAGGTTAGAAGCGCGATAGATGGTGTTTTTGATATTGGTGAGAGTTTGGTTGTTTGTTTGAAGTGGATATATCGCGAGAACAGCCGTGGGGCAGCAAAAGTTGAAAAGGGTGTTGCTACAGGAGTTCCATGATACACCTAGTGCCGGACACGGAGGGGTCAAGAAAATGTTAGTTGGACTATCAGCATTGTTTTATTGGACGGGAATGAGGAAGTCGGTAGAAGATTATATCAAACAATGCTTAGTGTGCCAACAAACTAAATATTCAACTCAGGCGATGGTAGCTATCTACAACCATTACCTACGCCCAATGCCGTATGGGAAGATGTGTCTATGGACTTCATTACCGGTTTACCAATTTATAAGGGATTGTCGGTTATTCTTGTGGTGGTGGACCGATTCTCTAAATATGCCCATTTTGGTTCGTTACCTACAAGCTTCAATGCTCATAAAGTGGCTGAATTGTTTTTGGAAATTGTAATTAAACACCTTGGAATTCCAAAAACAATTGTTTCTGATCGTGACCCAATCTTTGTTAGCAAGTTTTGGACTCAATTATTTCAGCTTAGTGTAACTTAGTTGAATCGAAGCACGGCGTATCATCCTCAAACGGATGGGCAAACGGAGGTTGTTAACAGGGGTTTGGAACAGTACCTCCGAGCTATGGTGTCGGATAAACCACAGCAGTGGGTGCGTCTCTTACCATGGGCTGAGTTTTGTTACAATACAAGTTACCACAGTAGCCTTAGAATGTCACCATATCAAGCTTTGTATGGAAGATTACCTTTATCCTTAATACCATATCCACCAGGGTCATCTAAGGTGGCGGCCGTAGAAGAGTTATTAGTAGAACGTGATGGGTTAATACGAAGACTAAAGCAGAATCTTTTAGAGGCTAAAAATAGAATGGAGGTAAAGGCTAATCGCAATCGGCGTGATATTGAGTTTAATGTGGGAGATAAAGTGCTCGTTAAATTACAGCCTTATCTGCAAATCACTCTTGCGAAGCGCCTTCCAAATAAACTTGCAAAACGGTATTATGGTCCATACGAGATAGTGGAAAGGATAGGGAAGGTGGCTTATCGACTTGCTCTTCCTAGTACAAGCAGGATTCATCCGGTTTTTCATGTGTCCAATCTCAAGCTATTTTGAGGTAGTGGGGATGAAGTTGTAACCGAATTACCCGAGGAATTTCAGGAGGGACAGCCACTTGAAAAACCCGTGGCTATATGTGATTCACGGGTAGTGTTGCGAAATGGAAAATTAGATAAGCAGGTCTTGGTGCAATGGGACGGACGGTCTCTGGAGGAGGCGACATGGGAATGGATTACTGATTTCAAGGTCACATATCCTTCGTATAACCTTGAGGACAAGGTAAGTTTTGAAGGAGAAGAGAATGTTACACCCACGAATGATAGTGGGCTGGGTCGTGGCAAGCGGTCCAGGAAAGCACCGGGTTGGCATGAGGAGTTCGTAATGGGCTAGGACTTGTCTAACCCGTTTATCTGTTTGTTTAAGTTATTATCTGTTTAGGAATGTTTTTGTGTTTCATTAGGAAAGTGTCATTGTTCTAGAATCTATCTTGTAATCGACTTATGATACAAGTTAGGGTTTATCTATTTATACCGCGTGAGGCATTAATGAAAGTCAGTTTTTGTGTCAAATAATTCTCTAGTCTTCTCGTTTTTTTCTTAGGAGCTTGCACACGCTATAGCGGTGCAACCTTGATACGAGTCAAGTCGTATCAACCCGGTGCTTTCCTGGACCGCTTGCCACGACCCAGCCCACTATCATTCGTGGGTGTAACATCATGGATCATCATTATCACTCACAGACGTATTCTTTCCAATCAAATTAAATCCATCATATCATCACAGATCACGCGATCAAGATAATGCAAACATTTGAACACTCCAAAGTACAAAAAAATAAAAACATGTTACACGATGATGTGATAATATATTCCTCCATCATTCATATAGTTAAAGAAACATCGTATTCGAATGTGACCCATGACCTGCTTCACACAAAAAGTGTCCCAATAATGTTCATGTGAATTTCGATCACAATCATAAAAAATAGGCAATCTTTTCATTTAACACGTTTAAAAGATTTAAGACGACAAGAATGATTTGGTGATAAGGTGAATGATTTTCAATAGTTATTGTCTTCAACGGACAATGTCCACTACTAAGGAAATGGCTTCATAGGATTAGCTAGCTTTGGAAAGATGAAACTGACATTTTGTATCTATTTTAGGCTTGCATTTAAGGATTGCTCTATTTATGAGACAAGGTTAACTGAAAAAATATTCGATAATTGTGTATTATTAGCATGGTACGCGCATGTCGCAGCTACTAGTACATGTAATTAAATTTTTTGACAAACAATGTTTTTTGATAAAATGTTTTTTCGTGATAATAACTTTATAGAATATGAGAATTTTAGGTTCTATTAACTTCAAACAATAACAAACTATATTATATTAAAAGTAGATAGTAAAAAACATAGACATCTCATTTGATTTTTTTTATAGATTTTATTAATTTTTATTTTATGAATGTTTTAGTGTGTTTGAGGAGTATTTTAAAATTTTATTCTAATTGCTTGTTTCATTTGTACCATATGGTTTATTGATTGTATTTTTGCATTAAGGAGTTTTAATAATTTTTTATTTTATTATTATTATTATTTGAACGGGAGTGTTTTAGTGATTACATAAATTGGATGTGTTAAAAATATACTATGTTGGTGGATAAGTTAACTATATAACATACATGTATAATTGTATTGTTTAATATTAAGTTTTGAATTGTTTTATTTATTCATAGAAGGAATGATCTTCTTCCGTTATGTATAGTTTAGATGATAGAAATATATTTAGCATTGATTTGTTCAAGAGTTAATGGACTACAATTGCATCATCTTGCATTCTTGCTAATACACTCTTTCGCAAACTAAAAATATAAAGCAAAGATGTTTTTGTAAACCATTAACAGTGGTCACTTTATATAGAGACCAACTAAAGGTCACTGAGTAATGACCAGAAAACAGTGGTCACTTTATTTATGACCACCTTTTTCCTCACTGATTTTGTCACAAATTTTCCAACTTAATGACGATTAATAGTGACAAAAAATATATATATGTCACTCACTAGGTCAAGTTAACGGCTCTGTTAAAATTCCGTTGGTGCTCCTTAGTGACCAGATCTATAGTCACTAAAAAATAGCTATTAGAGACCAAAAAAGTGTTCATGAATCATGATGTGGCTAAAGGAAAAGCTCAAATATATAAACAAAATGCTATGTCTCTACTAAAATTTATTTTTTAGTTTAATAAAATCCTAAAATCTGCAAAAGTAAAATTTCAAATTATCAATTGCATTAACATTAGTAAATAACACATCTTTATTACACTCGAACTCAACTTTAAGAATCAACACACCTAAAGTGTTCTTTACAGAAGCTGTCTAACATCAGATGCCATCTTCATTAACGTGATAACTCTTTCCCTCAACATATTTTTTCGATCCATCATATCATGTTCTGCGGGCAGAGATATTTTCAAATTTTCACTTTCTCTGCCGTAGCATTGGCATACAGGAAGACAATGCATCTACCTCTTAGGTGTGTTGATAAATTGCGTCCTGAATAAATAACTCGATCAAAGTTCAAACAGTTTGTAGCTTCGATTGTTATTTTATAGTCAATCAGTCTCACAAAAAGTGTTCACAAATAGAAAAATTAATTATCTATTACAATATTTAAGAAAGACAATGCATCTACCTCTTAATTGCTATAATTATCAATTATACAATATTTTAAGAAAGACAATGCATCAACCTCTTGTTATAAATAGCACCATTTCTATCACTTACACACACAAAACTCTTAAAAGTCACTCGTATATCAAAAGGATGAAGTCTTCACTTTCTTTCTTGGCTCTCATTTCACTTATGGTAAACCACAAAAATTACTTCTTCGAATGTAAACTTAACGCATACATACACATGAACACATATATGAAATTACTAATATATTTTATGTTACTCCATCTTTTTTGTATTTACGAATTAAATGAGTTTTTTTTTTTTTTTTTTGGTCTCTCTCTTTAAAGAAAAATTCACACACGTGACTATAATATATATACATTCTCACACAATTAGTCATTTTCACTTTTAACGGGACGTGAACCCGTAACTTATTCGTTGGGACATAACCATCTTACGAATGCAACTAAGCCAAAGGGCCTATTGGTTAAATGAATTTTTGGTTGTAATATCCTTCTGAATTCTCTGTTTTTTATGTTGCTAGATCGCGGTAGTCGTAGACGCTAGGCCTCTTGTTCAATGGGGAACTTCAGTGTCTCCTATACCAGCCAAGGAAACCCATTGTCATACGTTGGCGGAGGCAAAAAACCACCTAAACTCCTTCATCAAAGAATCTGAACCGTTGCCTAACGTTCATAAAAGAAGTCAAAAAGGTAAGAAATCTTTTGGTAGTGATTTTGAACCGAGACCAACTGGTACCAGTTATGACAATGGGATTGGTCTAGAAGCTAAAAAGGCTTTTGGTAGTGATTTTGAGCCGAGGCCAAGTGCTACCGGTTATAACAATGGAATTGGTCTAGAAGGTAAAAAGAAATTCGGTAGTGATTTTGAACCGAGGCCAAGTGCTACCGGTTATGACAATGGAATTGGTCTACAAAGCAAAAAGGCTTTCGGTAGCGATTTTGAACCGAGGCCAAGTGCTACCGGTTATGACAATGGAATTGGTCTACAAGGCAAAAAGGCTTTCGGTAGCGATTTTGAACCGAGGCCAAGTGCTACCGGTTATGACAATGGAATTGGTCTACAAGGCAAAAAGGCTTTCGGTAGCGATTTTGAACCGAGGCCAAGCGCTACTGGTTATGACAATGGAATTGGTCTACAAGGAAAAAAGGCTTTCGATAGCGATTTTGAACCGAGGCCAAGTGCTACTGGTTATGACAATGGAATTGGTCTAGAAGCTAAAACGGCGTTCAGTAGTGATTTTGAACCGAGGCCAAGTGGTACCGGTTATGACAATGGAAATGGTCTAGAAGCTAAAAAGGCTTTTGTTAGTGATTTTGAACCAAGGCCAAGTGCTACCGGTTATGACAATGGAATTGGTCTAGAAGCTAAAAAGGCTTTCAGTAGCGACTTTGAACTGAGGCCAAGTGGCACCGGTTATGACAATGGAATTGGTCTAGAAGCTAAAAGGGCTTTCAGTAGCGATTTTGAACCGAGGCCAAGTGGTACTGGTTATGACAATGGAATTGGTCTACAAGGCAAAAAGGCTTTCGGTAGCGATTTTGAACCGAGGCCAAGTGGTACCGGTTATGACAATGGAATTGGTCTAGAAGCTAAAAAGGCTTTCAGTAGCGATTTTGAACCGAGGCCAAGTGGTACCAGTTATGACAATGGAATTGGTCTAGAAGGCAAAAAAAATTACGATAGTGATTTTGAACCGAGGCCAAGTGCTACCGGTTATGATAATGGAATTGGTCTAGAAGGTAAAAAGGCTTTTGGCAATGATTTCGAACCGATACCCAGTATTATCAGTTATGATAATCTCATTGGTCTCCTGGAATGATGATAAGACAACTTTGGAAAATAAAAGTACACATGGTAAGGCTTTCAATGCAGTAGCAAATGTTACAGATTATGTTGTTTAAAGTGTTAGTGATTGTATAAAAAGTCTGTTATTGATGTCTAAGAATTTTACTTCGAATATGAAGATGCATGTAACGAAGCCAAAATAAAAGTGTTGTATAATTATCTAGGATTATGTTTGTATTTCATATATGAAATGGTTATATGTATTTGTATTTAGCTTATACGCTTTGCATTTTTTAAAAGGTTTTTCCGGTAAATGTATTACTTCAAAAGACGTTTAAGTATAACGGATGTGGGTGACTCTCATATCTCAGTCTGTTACATATGCGGTAACACTAAGGCATTGTTTGTTTTTTCAAAGAAGCTCTTCTTTGCCTCTTTTGTCTGCAGGCGCGCAGACGTATTCCTTGAAGACCGTTTGTTTTTTTTCAGACATAAGAGGCTAAAATCTCTTATTTCCTCTTCTACCATGCAGACATAATTTATCTCTTCTTTTCCACTTCTTACCTCTTCTCACAACCCCTACATCTCTTTCTCAATATCTTACATCTCTTTTACGTTTCGTCCGTCTTTTTACGTTTTAATCTGTTTTTTATATTTTCATGTGTTTATTTTACTTTTTCCTCCATTTTCATATGATTTTATAAGTTTTTTGTACGTTATTTTATCTTACCTAACAAAACGTAAGATAATGTAAGAAAACGAATGAAAACGAAAGAAAACAGACGAAAACATAAAAAAACAGACGAAAACGTAAAAAAACGGTCGAAAATGTAAAAAAGGCGAAAACGTAAAAAAAGACGAAAGCGTAAAAAACGGTCGAAAACTTAAAAAACAGACGAAAACGTAAGAAGATTAAAATGGACGAAAACGTAAAAAAAAAAAGGAAGAAAACGTAAGAAAAATGATGGAAACGTAAAAAAAACAGCCGAAAACGTAAAAACATACGAAAACGTAAAAAAACAATCGAAAACGTAAAAAAAAGATGTAAGCGTAAAAACACAGACGAAAACGTAAAAAACCGGACGAAAACGTAAGAAAATGGACTAAAATGTAAAAAAATGACAAAAACATTAAAAAAACAGACGAAAACATAGAAAATGGAGGAAAATGTAAAAAACATACGAAAATGTAAAAAAACTAGTGAAAAAGAAAAAGGAAAAAAAATTACTTTAATAGCACAAAAAATACTAGTGAAAAAGAAAAAAGAAAAAAGAAGAAAAAGAAGAAAAATGAAAGAAGTACTTCAATAGCACAAAAAACAAACGGTCTTCTTGTTGCAGATGAAGAGCTTAAATGTACCTCTTCTTTTGCAGACATGGTTTGCAGATGAAGAGGTAAAAGCTCTGAAAAAACAAACGACACCTAATAAAACAAACAAAACAACTTCAAATCAAAGATACAATTATAACTAGATTACAATTGACTCAACAAAAATATTAAATATAATCTACTTCTTCTTCCGACCGCGAACCTTGATATCCCAAGCATCACAGAAATCCTGTTGATCTTCAGAAATATCATGTGTATTGTCCTCATCATAATCATATGAATCATAGTGATCAACATCATATGGATAGGTTGTCCGTCACTCACACAAGCTCTTAGTACCATATCAACTTCCACTTTCTACTTGTTTAGATGCCAAAAAACTTGCAGTTTCATTATCAACTTTCTCCACTTTGCCCTCACTATCATCACTAATGTCTACATTTTTATTCTCCTTGCTTGTTCTAGTGACCATATCATTTTCTTTAATCTCTTCAAATACAGTGTCAAACTCATTGGATAGTAAGTCACATTTTTTGAAGACCTGGCAAGTGCATCCTTACCACCTTTAGTCGCATTAGAACCCACTTTAGCACTTACATTCTTAAACAAGCTGGTTTGCATTTTTGACTTGTCTTTTTGTTAAACTGGCTCTAATGATCTTGATAGATATTTTTTTTTTCTATATAATCAAGGTGTCTTTATTGTCACCATTTCACCTTATCATGGAGATTTTATCAGGCACAAAGGAGTAGAACAAACCAAACAATATATCAAGTCATAGAGATACATCTTAGCTTTGTCTGTCACTCAAGCTTATGAAAGTTTTTGTAAACCATAAGCCTTTATAGGTCTAAGCCTATAGAAAAAGGCTTATGTGGGCTTGTAGCTAGTCAAATTACTTATTCCTTTCAAAATATAATGGATTATCATAAAAATGATGAAAATATATGTGAATTTAATTTGATATATTTTAATGCGATTTTGTATTAACAAGATTTAGCTCCAACTAATTTTTCAATCAACTTTATAAAAATATAAACTTAAGCTTTCGGCTTGTAATATAAGCTTCATCCCCAGCCCCATATCCAGATCCAGCTCCCCAGCCCACACGCCAAACATACCCATCCTCGGATACTCAAATTCTCAAAACCTTAAATTGCAAAAATCATCCCTGTGGTTTATCAATTTCGGCGCTGATCTTCCCTTGCCGATATTATTGGCACTATCCCTATGTGGTGAAACGTCTTACATGATACATCCGTCGTCATACTATGTTTCTTTTAATGACCATTTTACCCTCCATTTAAATTACCAAATACCATTATGCCTTTCTCTAGTCAAAACACATGAACATATCCCCCCCCCCTTCCCAGCATCTCTCACAAACACACATAAAAATATTCACACCCACCACAAATCATGTTGGAAAATTTAGTGCACTTGTGGGATTAGTTCACACCTTGTAATGGGTTAGGAGGTACGGAGTGTACACCCATAAGGTCCATGAACACCCTGACTCTTATAGTGGTTTGTATTGGTAGTACTGGTGAAAGTACTGCTTGGTGAAAGTACTGTTGGTGAAAGTACTGCTTGTGGAAAGTACTGCTTGTGGTTTCCACTGATAAGCAATGCTTCCAGTGATAGGCAGTGTTTCCACTGATAGCACTGTGAAAGTACTGATGCTATGAAAGTACTGATAAGCAGTGTTTCCACTGATAGGCTGTATTTCCACTGTAAGTGAAAGTACTGCTAGTGGAAAGTACTGCTTATGGAAAGTACTGCTAAATGGCAGTTACAACTTCTTTATGACCACGTTTAATTGGTCATGTAACCACTAACGGCTATAATGGGGATAATCATGAGGCTATTAATTGGCCGATTAATACTCATAATTCCATTGGAATAGCTCAAGAGTAACCTCCTATATATAGGAGATCTGAACATGCATGAGGGAGACACAGAAAACGTAAACACTTACTAGCGAAAGGGTTATAGAATTGTGCCTAATTCTCTAACTGCATTTGGTCTTATCCCAAGTAGATATTCGTGATACCCAGGCATTAGGGTCGAATAGTTTACTTTGGAAAGTGATCACACGATTCCAAGTGATATCCGGTAACCACCTAGTGGTATTGCTACTGTCATTGATTGTCTTAACCCTGTTCTGGGAGCTATAACCCCAACAAATCATACACATCTCCAACCATCCGCTTTCCTACTCCACCTCGGAAAAATCCTAATGAAAGATTGTTTTGTGTAAAGATTATATGCAAAAAAATGAGTTTTTCAATCAAATTAATTTATTTATTTTTGTTTTTTATGAAATTAATGTACTAGGATGTACTGTGTCAAACGTTTCACCACCTAGGGATGATTAGTATCAATAGTATCAACAAAGAATCATGATGATTTTTGCAGTTTACTCATAATAAAATGTAGTAAAACTATATCATACTTGTATACTAGCATGGTACTTCGGGAACTGAGGTAGTGTCAAGCACCCTGGCGCCTAGGGAGGATTCGATGTCCCACATCTGAGCATGCCCAACTCTTGGTCAAACAATTGGTAAACACATGCTAATGTCAATGAGCATGTGTGTGTGGTGGTAGTTTTGTATTAAATTTTGATAATTGATAGTACGGCAAAGATTCGGGCCAAAACGAATCGACCCGATCAAAACTGGACCGACCCAAAAAACTAATTTTGGAAATAGCATGAACCGAACAGAAATTACTTGGTCAATTTCGGTCGGGTAGTCGGGTTTGTTCAGTGTATGTCAAAACCGAACAGATTGAACCGAAATTCAAAAATTGGCTTTCAATATAGGGAAAATGACAAAAAAAATGCATCGAACTTGACACTTGTTATCATTGTGTGTAGCCAACTATTTTTTTTTTCCATTGTAACACAAACCTTTTGAATTTTTGTCATTGTATGTAGCCAGCTAGGTGAATTTGTGTTATTGTATGTACCCAGTCAGGCTTAGCGTTACATCGTTAGTCCTTATTTACTAACGGTCGTTAGTAAATAACTTAAAATTTCGTTCTCTTACGTTTTTATTCGTTTTCATCCGTTATTATACGTTTTCGTCCGTTTTTATACTTTTTCGTCCGTTTTATACATTTTGGTCCAATGCTTTCATCCGTTTTTTACATTTTCGTTTGTTTACTTACGTTTTCGTACGTTTTCTTACGTTTTAGTCCGTTATTATACGTTTTCTTCCGTTTTTATACTTTTTCGTCCGTTTTATACATTTTGGTCCAATGCTTTCATCCGTTTTTTACATTTTCGTTTGTTTACTTACGTTTTCCTACGTTTTCTTACGTTTTAGTCCGTTATTATACGTTTTCGTCCGTTTTCGTCTGTTTTCTTACGTTTTCATCCGTTTTTATGCGTTTTGTCCGTTTTTTTACGTTTTCATTCGTATTTATACGTTTTTCATCCGTTTTCTTACGTTTTCAACTGTTTTTATACATTTTCGTCTGTTTTTTTAAAGTTTTCGTCTGTTTTCTAACATTTTCATCTTTTTTTATACGCTTTCGTTGGTTTTCTTACTTTTTCGTTCATTTTCTTACTTTTTCGGACGAAATTTATAAAACTTAAGAATACGGACAAAAACGTATAAAAATGGATGAAGGTGTAAGAAAACAAATGAAAACTTAAAAAAAATACGAAAACGTATAAAACAGATAAAAACAGACGAAAACATATAAAAACAGACGAAAATGTTAGAAAATCGACGAAGACATTTAAAAACTGACGAAAACGTATAAAAACGGACGAAAAAATATAAAACGGATGAAAAACGATTGAAAACGTATAAAAACAGATGAAAACGGACGAAAACATATAAAAACGGATGAAAACTTATAAAAACGGACTAAAACGTATAAAAGCGAATTAAAACGTATAAAAGCGGACGAAAACGTAAGAAAACGGACGAGAATGTAAGAAAACAGACGAAAACGTAAAAAACGGTAAAAATCAATGGACAAAAAAGTATAAAAACGGACAAAAACGTATAATAACGGATGAAAACGAATAAAAACGTAAGAGAACGAAATTTTAAGTTATTTACTAACGACCGTTAATATAAAAGGACTAACGATGTAACGCTAAGCCTGACTGGGTACATACAATAACACAAATTCACCTAACTGGCTACATACAATGACAAAAATTCAAAAGGTTTGTGTTACAATGAAAAAAAAAATAGTTGGCCACACACAATGACAACAAGTGTCAAGTTCGATGCAGTTTTTTGTCATTTTCCCTTCAATATACGAACATAAATCTGTGTTTTGGGCTGCTTTTATACGAAGAACGTGAAATTAACATTATCCAGTTAATTTATTGATAATTAGAAACACCAACAAGAAACCAGTAAAAACAACTAAACAATAGTAAATTTCATGCAATCTTAAGTAAACACAAAGAGATATAGTCTAGCATAGTGTACTAAGGGACATAATGGAATGATTAATGTAGTATAACTTATCTTGATGTTACACTTAGTTATAATGAAAAAAAGCACTAAAAAACTTAGAAAATTTGGTTAGAGTTCGTCTCCTAAAAGTTCCTCACAAGTTATATACACACATATAAACAGGGTGTGAAGGCGTCACGTTATGGTTGTGACTACGACACCTCGTCATCATCGATTAAGGGTTTTTTTCCACCAACTAGCTCTGACGACGTCACATCTTGAAAGGTGATGGCGTCACGTTGGGGTTGTGACGGTGTCATGACATTGCTTGTGATGGCCTTCTTCATCTACTGGTTAGTTACGAAAAATCTTAAAACTTCACTTTATGTGCATATTTGGTGACGACCTCAGAGATGTCGGTCACAATTTCACACTTTGTCTTTTTCTTCCAATCTGTTCAAATGAGCCCAAAACTTGTACGTTCCACCAAATGCATGATCCATGACCTAAAAACCAAAAATGAAGAATTTTAAGCCATAACAGAGATAAAATGAGGTAAGATGAGGGTTCCTAGTTTATCATTTTGATCTTGTTAGAGTACCTCAACTGTAAAGGTGCAGTACGTGCCACAAGTAGAGGGCTTGACATGGCATGACACTGGTAGGGAGTTGGGGCAACTCCCCTGATAACTCCAAAGTTGGACAAAACCAGTGAACCTCCAATATACGCGAGACCGATGAATTGTCCTTATTAACTTAAAGACGACACGCGTGGTCGAAGTAATGACTCATTGACCATATACCTCCCAACATTAATTTTAGGGACAATTGCGTATATATCCCTCCAAAGGTTGATAATTACATATATATCCAACTTAAATTTATAATTGCGGATATATCCTTCCTAAACACAAAAATTGTCATATATATCCAAATTATTATTTTATACATATTTAAAACCCATTAATGCTTGATAATTATAATTTAAATACAAAATTATCATTTTACCCTTATTCTTATCATTTCTTATAATTACATATATATATCTTTTAACAATTCTTTAAAAAAGAAAAGAAAAAAGGCCAACATCATTTTCAATAAAGATCATATCCTTAATTATTTCTTGGAATCACATCAGATCATATGTTCTAATTTATTTCACACGAAGAAGTTGTCTCAATTTTTTCAAGCGTTTCAGTCTTAATTCATTCAAGCATATATCCTTAAGCCTTTATTTCTAATTCATTCAAGTATTATTGTTTGATAAAACATCAAACAATATTACAAGATGTTTAAAGTGGACTCCTATAAAACCTATTTTTTAATTCATTCAAGCAAATATCAGTGGGTAGTAAATTATTGTAGGTTGGGTGGGCTTATGCAGAAGGATTTAGTTGGTTGGAAGGAATTATAAATCAAGAATGGGAAACATACGATAATGTAAAAGCAAGAACAATAGATGAAATCATAAAAACATCATGTAAAAAAGTTAATACAATGATTTACCCAGTCAATTTATAGTTTAGATTTGCAGAAATACGTGGGTTGAGATGGGAAAATATGATGGGCATATAGATTTATCATAAACTCAAGGGTATAATGGTCATTTTATATTTAAATTCACAACTATCATGTATTTTTCAGTTTTAAAAATAAATTAAATAACTATTTGGATATATATGACAATTTTTGTGTTTAAGAAGGATATATATGCAAATTTAATTTTAAGTTGGATATATACGCAATTTTTAGTCTTTGGAAAGATATATATGCAATTCCCCCTTAATTTTAAAAAGATTATTGTTTTTGTGTTAGGGCTTGGTCAAATTTGTTGGTTAAAGAAATTTTTGATGGGCTTATTTTACTTGAGCCCATTTCAAAAAAATAACACTAGGTAAGCTATGTTTGCCACATAAGATTATGGAGAGATTATGCTTATTTTTTAAAAAAATAAGCTATCTAAAAAATAATCTTTGTTTGGCAAACAAAACTTATAAGAGATTATTAAAAAAATAATCTTCTATAATCTCTGAAAATAAAATGTTACTTCATGTAGCTTATAAAAACAATCTCTTTTTATAATCTTTTTCAGCAACAGCACTAGCATCAACAACAGCACAATCTATTTTTGTTAAACATACCCGTAATATGATCCAAACTAGCTCAAATCAAAAATCAAGAAAATACGATTAAAGAATTAAAAATTGCTACTCCAATACTAAGGTCATCAAAAGCTTTCAAGTTGCTTTGTGAAACGGTGTTGTAATTTGTTTGTTTCTTAGTTTCATGTTTTTTAGGTGTTATTTGGTTAGTCCATTGTTAAATTTATGTTTATATATTTATATAGATGTCAGTTGAACTTCAATTGTTATACGTGGTTGTGTTTGGGTGCCGTTTTAGATAAGTTATGATGCATGTCTCCTTGTTTTTGTTTGTATCGTCTAGTTACTTGTTAGTTTTTTTAAATAAAGATATTGCCATTAAAAAAATAATAATAATAATCATAATTATGACTGAAAATAACACATACGTTGTCTTGTAATAATGTTATATATGTAGATGTCAAGATAATCTAAAATTATAAAGCGTGAAAAATTAAACAATGTACTCCGTAATTTAAGTTTGTTGCTTGTCCTAATCATCATTCATCACTAATTAACCTAATATACAATCATTGTAAGCAAACAAAAAAACCATAAATACAAAGCACGCTGTTTATAACATAGAACCACATCACCACATCTACTCTAACTTAGATCATGGTTGCTGGAAAAAAAATAGTTGACGAAATATCGGGCTGGCTAACCTTGTATGACGATGGTTCGGTTGATCGAACATGGAGTGGAGCTCCACGTTTCAAGTTCTTGGCTGAAGCAGTGCCACCACATAACGATTTCATCAATGGTGTAGCCACCCGTGACATTGTAATAAACAGAAACACGGATCTTTCTGTCCGTCTCTACTTGCCGGAGACAACGAACACCACTAACCTTCCCATTATCCTTCATCTTTACGGTGGAGGATTTTGTATTGGATCGCCAGATTGGTTCATGTACTATAACATATACACCCGTATAGCCCGTGCCTGTGGAGCCATTGTGGTATCCCCTTACCTACGTCGTGCCCCAGAGCATCGACTTCCTGCTGCTATAGATGATGGCTACTCGACCCTTCTTTGGCTAAAAGAGTTAGCAAACAAAGAATCCCATGAACCATGGGTTGTTTCTGCCCGTGGAGACTTCAATAGGGTTTTCCTCATAGGAGACAGCTCTGGCGGAAACTTGGTTCATCAGGTCGCGAGAAAAGCTGCTCGAGAGAATCTTGATTCATTGAGAGTCGCTGGAGTAGTCCCGATACACCCAGGATTTGTCCGGTCCGTGAGAAGCAAGTCAGAGTTGGAAGCACCCGAGTCTACGTTCTTGACTCTACACATGTTGGATAAGTTTATGGAACTAGGGTTGCCAGAGGGGAGCACGAAAGATCATCCGATAACATGTCCTATGGCCGAGCAGGTGGATGATTTGGATTTGCCACCATATTTGCTATGTGTTGCGGAGAAAGATCTTATCTTAGACACCGAGATTGAGTTTTATGAAACAATGAAGAAAGCTAATAAGGAGATCGAGTTGTTGATGAGTTATGGAATGGGACATGTTTTTTATCTTAACAAGATTGATATTGATAATGATCCACAAACAGCTGATGAAACCGAGAAGTTTGTCCAAGGGATTGCAAACTTTGTTAAAAGTCACTAGATCAAGAAGAGGATACTAATAATATTATTATGCAATTTGTTGTTCACTATATCTACTCATGTTCATTTTGTGACCTTTTTAATTCTTATGTGGTCTTGTTTTATTTATGAAAGTATATCTCAAGCAACTTGCAAAAGTAACTATTTCAGGTCATTCATATTAGATAATTTTTAACTTTGATCACTAGAAATGAATTACATTAAACCCAACAGGGCACAAACAAGAAGCAAGAAGGGAATTGCCTGAATTAGCAGTGGCGGATCAATAAATCTGCAAAAGATGTGCATTTTTTTCGAAAGAGAATGGTACGCATAGACACACTATTGAAATCGCTCCTTTCCTCCACAGTTGTGACTAAGATATCTAGAAATGTGTTTCCAAAACGATCGAATGTAGTTACCATCATTTCAAGTCCATGGATCCGACAGATACATGTGATTGTATGTTCATCAATTATCCGTTGATTAGATTATATGAATCAAATAATTGGTGATCAAGAACGATACATACCTAACATGTTTTCATTTATGTGTAAATATCAAAAGAAATGTTTTATTTTATGTTAGAGTTTTTTTAAGTGAATTATAACTCCTTTAGCTATTAACAGTGGGATACTATGCAGCTCCAACAAAGAAGCTGAGATGAAGATCTTAAAAACCCAACTCCATTGTAAGGTATTAAGAAAGAAGTTGAGGTGTGAGTTTGGGTAATGATCTGTTATACCTTACCCATACCATCATTGTAAGGTATCAAAGAGAAAGAAAGCAGTTAATTGTTGGTGTTGATGCGAATGACGGCTAAGATCTCATTTATGTTTTAACTATAATATATATATATTAGGAGACACTTAGAATCGTTAGCGATAGTTTAAAACAAAAAACGCACAAACATCAGGTCTGGCACGCCAAGCTAGTGCGTTGATGCGCCACAACCGCACGCCAGACACTGTCTTGTGCACGTTTGGTTTTTCAATGTCGGTTTTCCTCTTACCCTACAAAGTTTGATCTTTCAATACAGGTTCGTACATGATATTTAAGATGTTATATAAACTCGCAACAAGATTCGGACTTAAAGAGATGACCAAAATACCTCAACCCGTATTAAAAAACACATCTCAAAAATATTTCATAAAACCCCAACTCAAAGCCAATTAGCCAACTCTAAATGTTTTATCAAATAAAGAGATTCATGTTTTCGCAAAACCGTCAAATGAAACATACAAATGTCTATAATCTTTACGTATGACTTAGCTAATAACGTAACGGTCTACTACTTTATTGGTTAAAAAAAGTTAAGATCACTTTGCATGAATGCACTTTTCCCTTGTGAGTTACAGTATGTTTTAGGGGTAATTCTCAAAAGGGGACAAAAAGCTCCATAGAGGTCACTATTGGGTACAAAATTAACCTCTCTTCCTAAATTGGTCATGTGCGAATGTACGATTCCACTAAAATGTTGACACGTGTCCAGACAATAAGTACACTTTCAATAATTGGCAAATACAATCACTATCAATGTCTTGTTTTACTTTTATATACAAATGTGCGAACGGTGAATGTGCGAATGTGCGATTTGAACATAACTTTATTGGGAAAGACCACTTGTAAGGAATAAAATCTTTTACTTTATGGTACAAAATCTTTATTAATTCTTTAAAATATTTATTTAAAGAATTAATTTAAATAAATATTTTAAAAAATTTATAAAGAATTAAATAAATCTTTATTAAGATTTTAAAGAATTAATTTAAATAGATATTTTAAAGAATTAATAAAGAATTAAATAAATCTTTACTAAGATTTTAAAGAATTAATTTAAATAAATATTTTAAAGAATTAATAAAGAATTAAATAAATCTATATTAAGATTTTAAAGAATTAATTTAAATAAATATTTTAAAAAATTAATAAAGAATTAAATAAATCTTTATTAAGATTTTAAAGAATTAATTTAAATAAATATTTTATAGAATTAAATAAATTTTTATTAAGATTTTAAAGAATTAATTTAAATAAATATTTTAAAGAATTAAATAAATTTTTATCAAGATTTTAAAGAATTAATTTAAATAAATATTTTAAAGAATTAATAAAGATTTTGTACCATAAAGTAAGATTTTATTCCTTACAAGTGGTCTTTCCCAATAAAGTTATGTTCAAATCGCACATTCGCACATTAACCGTTCGCACATTTGTATATAAAAGTCAGACAAGGCATTGATGGTGATTGTAATTGCCAATTATTGAAACTGTACTTATTGTCTGGACACGTGTCAACATTTTAGTGGAATCGCACATTCGCACAAGACCAATTTAGGAAGAGAGGTTAATTTTGTATCCAATAATGACTTCTATGAAACTTTTTGTCCCTTTTTGGGAATTACCCCTATGTTTTATTAAACATGCAAGACACTAGTTAACATAACTAATCATATTAAGAGAATGTGTGGCCATAATCAAGGACTTTGCCCAACCTAGTTACCATAGAGCACATGGTGTGTAAGCGTCATCGGAAAAGGTTAAGCCGATGACGTTGAATGTCACCAAACCCTTTCTGGTATATATATTCACATGTGCCATCCCAACAACGCCAAACATTGTTTTTATTTGTATGGCTATACATGCTTTTTTCATGTATTTTGTATTTGTGTTTTGTGAAATTGTATGTGTTAGTGTGTATTTTTTTTTTAAGTGTGTGAATTTCTCATAATGTGTTTTCTGCGGGTTTTTAACGTGTAGGCGGAAGAAGAAAAAAATAATTTTATATGCAAGTCTTTAAATTTTAGAAAATATTTTGTATTTAATTCTTGTAGAGTTGGCAACAAAGTTGAGGATGCGGGGAATAGTTATCCCCATCCGCGTCCTCATCTCTGTGATTCTTTATTCAAAACGGGTTTATGCATCAAGCCCCGATCGATTAGTGCTGGGGTTTTTTCAGTCCCTAACCGGGTGTTACCACTACGATGTAAAATATGCACATGTGTGTGTGATTGTGAGTGCCATCCTAACGTGACAATGGCAACACTGAAAAATACTATCACCATATCTAGTGCTTTTAGGGGTGTTTGTTTCGGCTTATGGCTTATTTGGTTTTTAGCTTATGTTTCACAAGCTCAGTTTTTTTTAGCTTATTTTGAAATCGTTCGGCTTATATATAAGCCCAAAAGTTTCAAAATGAGCCACAATAAGTGAGCTTTTGAAACATAAGCCCAAGCCCAGATAAATTATACACCAGCTATATAAGCCGAAACAAACACTCCCTTAAGGTGTATTTGGGGAGGGGCTTATAGGGCGCTTATGGGGCTTGGGCTTCTAAAATAAGTCGGCTTATAAAATAAGTCTCGTTTGTCATGCGGGCTTATGAAATCATAAGCATCTAAAAGGGGCTTAAAAATTTAGCCCTATAAAAGGGGCTAAAAACTTTAGCTTGGGGCTTATGAACCATAAATTATATATTTACCCACAAAAATATCTAACATATAACTCATTTAATTATATCATTTTTAGTAATTTTGCAATAATAAGCTTCAGCCCCAGCTCATTTGCCAAACAAGTCTACAAAAATACAAACTTCAACTTCGGCTTATAATAAAAGCTCTAGCCGTAGCCTCAGCCTCAGCCCGTTGCGCCAAACATACCCTTATTGTTACTTCACCTAGAGCTTTTATAAAGATAGATCAGGCATATGATTTAAGATATCATGTAATAAAAGGACAATGATAGGTAGTTGCGTGATACAAATCAATATAGATGGATAAGGGATACACTATTGGAACCCTCCCTATGGAGTCACATCCATAAGGAATATTCCTTTTGTCCCCTCATTTTTTCAGTACAACGCAGTTTTTTGTCAGTTTCTGTTCCGTATTTCTGACAGTTTTAAGCGTTTGGCTTATTAAACTTTATATTTACAGTTCCGCATTTTCAGGTTTATAGATTTTTGATATAAACAAAATTATAAAAATAAAAAATAAATAAAAAAAAAAAAACAAAAAAACTAAGGAGGGTTCTAATAAAAAACTAGATACCGTCCTAATAACTCAACCCATGGAGAATAATCGGTGGTGGTTGTACTATCATGTTGAGACAAATCAACATGGATGACTATTGATGACCAATCATCTTTATAAGTATAATAAAGTTTGATGTGTTGTCCCACAATTATCCTAAATATAGATTAAAGAGAGATGGAGTGGGTGTTGACACTTCTTACTCTAGAGAGAGAAATAGAGATAATATCAATGTTTTAAAACTCGGTTTTTTTATTGATCCAGTTTAGTCGTCGGTTTATCGAGTCATCGGTTTAATCGATTGAACCGTCAGGTCGAACCGGTTCTATATTTATATATTTTTTTTTTCTATATTTAATATGTGATCATGTAACACTACATGTAGTTGATTGTTATTTGAATGTAATAATAAAGTCGAATAAATCATATGATTTATTCGACTTTATTATTACATTCCAATAACAATCAACTCGTAAAGTCATAATGTGTATAATAATTACAAAAGTACAACGTATAAATTGACTACTCGACCGCTAGTATTTCTTGTTAAGAAACATATATTACAAACAAGTAATTTGAATATTGAGGTGTTTGTATGTAACATGAAAAGTCATGCACATATTTTACACCAAAGTTATTTACATAACGAGGTGTTAAAGAGAAGGTTATACCATCTTCAAATCTAACCTTGAATCTGCTTGTAGAATGAATTGTACTGGTAAGCTTTGAAGAACATATTTAAAAAGCCAATGATGATTCTAATCTGAAAATAAGGACATTAAATGGTCATATATATACTACAAAACAAAATATGTGAAATTCAGAACATGGTCTACTAATCTTTCTAATTTTGATAGATTTTTCGATAAAAAGTCATGACCCGGCCGGGTTTATCAAACCGGGTCAATGAAAAACCGGCGGTTTAATCCGAGTTTCAAACAAGCAAAAACCCGGTCATATCCGGCCCGGTCTCCGAGCCGGTTCCCGGTTCAACCGGTTGAACCGGCCAGGTCAACCCGAGTTTTAAAACATTGGATAATATAGTGAGAATATTGAAAGTTTGCATTAAGGACACACACCTCATTTTCCCATATTTGGTAGGGGTATTTATACCTTTATAACCAAACGTTTCAACTTTTGGAATTCTCGTTTTCCCTCGCAACTATACAATTATATTAATTGCAAGGATAGTAAGTTTAACTAACAACGTATTATATACACAACATCTTACCAACTATTACCGAAATACATAAAAGACACTATACTAATGATTTACACTTTTTATGCTCTAACAATCTCGGAGTTCCAAAATTTCCTTGATAGCCTGCACATCCCTTATCATCATTGCTTGTTGCTCAACACGGCAACTGTTTGAAGAACACATGATCCAGCATTTCTTCAAGCTTTACCAAAATCCATGTCAACATCCTTGTACTGAACCTCTTCTCCGTTGTATGTGTCAAATACATTAAGCAGAGTCCAAGATTTGGTTTCTGAAAGCATCACCATTTCTTGACCCAACATATGAGGAGTCAAGTTGATCCTCTTCTGATAGCTTTCAATCCTTCTCTGGAAGTCCTCCACATGTACCACAATCACCCTCAGCCTCATAAATATCTTCAGCGATTCAATGATGTCTTGTTCTACTCCTTTCTTGCTACTTGCTACGGCATTAAAAGCCTTACCATATGTACTTTTATTTATGTGATTGTGGTCTACTCCATTACATTTGACAGAATATGTGATTGTATAAGAAGTCTGTTATCCATGTCTGGTAACGTTTTTCAAAGGGTGGTGTATCATGCATGTAATGAAGCAAAAATAAAAGTGTAGTACTTCCATGTCTTAGAATTTAATTCGAATATATATGGAGATGCTACATCTTGTCATAGGCGGAGATAGGGAGGGGTCCCAGGGGTCACGTGCCCTCCTAGCAAAAAAAAAATATTGTGTAAATTTTCTAAAATATATGGATTTTTTTTGTAATTTGCCCCCCTTAATAATCATTTCGTAATGTAGTTTTTAAAAATTATCAAAATGTGCCCCCGAGCAAAAATTGGCCCTGCCCCTGATCTTGTTGTATAATTATGTATCATTATGTTTGTATTTCATATATGAAATGGTTATATGGATTTGTATTTAGCTTATATGTTTTTCATTTTTTACTAGTCTTTTGTTAAACTGGCTCTAACTGTGTTAGATAGATGTTGTTTTTTTTTCTATAATCAAGGAGACTTTAATTTCACCACTTCACCTTATCATGCAGATTTTATTAGGCACAAAGGCGTAGACCAAACCAAACAATATATCAAGTCATGAAACTGTGCACATTATGTTCTGGCAGACTGCCTAGGACTTAATTGAGATATATACATATCCTCTAATCCTAAAATTCTCAAAACATGTACTATATTTAAGTTCATCACACTGCTTGAAGACTTAATATTAAACAGTAAACTGCAAAAATCATCCATGTGGTTTATCAATTTTGGCACTAATCATCCTTAAGTGGTGAAACATCTGACATAATACATCCCTCGTGGTACTATGTTTCTTTTAATGACCATTTTACCCTCTATTTAAATTACCAAACGTCATTATATTCCTTTTTCCGGTCAAAATACATAAACACCTCACATTTACACTGTGTTCACAAATTTTTTATTAAAGAAAAGAAAGTGACAAGGAAGAAAAGGAAAGTAAAGAAAGTGGAGAGTATAAAAAGTTTGTGTTCTTCAGTTGAAAATAAAGAGGGGAAATGAAGAAAAGATTAGTAAGGCTTTGTGTTCTTGAGTCAAACATTAAAAGTTGAAAATTAAAGAGTGAAATTGAAAATAGTGGGTTCATTTATAATTATTCCCATATTAGTATATATACTAAATGGCAGGACCAAAAGTTTTCCAATGCAAACATTAATTGCAAACTTTTCCAACTTGGCAAAAATAGTCCCTGAGGTTCAAGTGGCGCTGCAAAATAAGTCCCGCATCATTAATTGCTATCTATAGCAATCTGGCAAAAATAGTCCCTAAGGTTTAAGCGACGTTGCAAGGTAAGTCCTAACCAAACATTAAATGCAAAGTTTCACAACTTGGCAAAAATAGTCCCTGAGGTTTAAGTGTCGTTGCAAAGTAAGCCATGTAGCATTAATTGCTATCTATAACAATTTGGCAAAAATAGTCCCTAAGGTTTAAGTGTCGTTACAAAGTAAGTCCTTTGAAGCCAATCCCGCTGCATCGCGCGGGTTTCTACACTCGTTTTTAAGTTTAAAGTTTAAAACATAAGGATAGTTTTGTCATTTGACAGGCAAGTCTTTATTTTACTTTTATTTCTTCTCATTTTTTGGAGTAAATTTTTAGCCACATTTTCTCCTCAAATTTCCTTCTTTTCGTTCATTTTCGTCTCTTAAAAAAATTGGAGAACACAAGTTCTTCACAGTTTCCTTTTTTTCTTTTTTATTTCTCCTTAAAATTAAACTCGAGAACATAATATTAGCCCCACATCATCTTTTACAAACACATAAAAAAATCACACCCACCAAAAATCATACACATTTCCAACCATCTGCTTTTCTACTCCACCTCAGCAGAATCCAAATGAAAGATTGTTTTTGTGTAAAGATTATATGCAAAAAATGAATTTTTCAATCGAATTAACTATAATCATTTTTGGCTTTTATGAAATTAATGTGCTAGGATGTATTGTGTCATTCGTTTCACCACCTATAGATGATTAATGCCAATAGTATCAACAAGGGATGATTAGTACCATACGAATGATTTTTGCAGTTTACTTATAATAAAATGTAGTAAAACTATTTCATACTTTCCAAATTACTAGTCTATGTTTTCTTTTTGTGATGTCCAATTTAATTGTCCACTACTAAAAATAGATATGGAAGTTTGATCGAGTTTACTATACTACCCTTGGTTAAAATTATTATTACAAACTTTAAATAAAAATAAATTAATTAGTTAAGGGTAAAAGTGTCATTTCTACAAAAAGTAAGAGAGAGAAAAAGCAGTAATAAATATATTTTTCTTAAACTGTGTATTTTTTGTCGTGAGACAATTATTTTAAGACGAAGGGAGTAACATAGTATTCCAAGAACCAGGGTGGTGTCAAGCACTTTGGCGCCTAGGGAGGATCCGGTGTCCCACACCTCACGATGAGGCCAATGAGCATGTGTGTGTGGTGGTGGTTTTGTATTAAGATTTTGATAATTGCTAGTACGGCTGAGCTTCGGGCCAAACGAACTGACCCGACCAAAACCGGACGGACCCGGTAACTGATTTTGGAAATAGCATGAACCAAACAGTAATTCCTAGGTCGATTTTGGTCGGGTAGTCGGGTTTGTTCAGTTTATGTCAAAACCAAACCAAGTGAACCGAAACTCAAAAGTTGGCCTTCGATATTGGAACATAAACCTGCGTTTTGGGCTGCATTTTTGGGGATAGCTTGGCTACAATTTTTGTAGCCAATTGGCTACAATTCTTCATAAAAAATACACTAGTGATGAATCAGGGACCCACAAAAAAAAATCAGGACCCACAAAAAGAATCAGGGACCCACATTATATAACACAAAATTGTAGCCAATTGGCTACAATAAATTGTAGCTAATATATTCCCAAACAAAAATACAACATAATGGACACAGAACACTTGCTTCCATTGTAGGGTTTTGTTGAGATGATAATGATGAAGAATCGTGCATTTTGATGATGATAAGATGATTAGTGTTAGCCAAATTTGAGATTTGGGAAGTTGGGTTTGCGGTTTTGTGTGGTTTAAGCGTACCATAGAACACAAAGGGTAGGAACTGTTTGAATCAGAAATTCATACAAAAGTTACAGGCTCTATTTGGGTGCCTCGGTTTGTTCGGGTTTTTTTTTTCAGTTTTCAACACGAACCGACCCAAAACCAAAAATAGTAGGGAAAAAAAGATATAAAATTGAAAACCGAGCCCAGGGTTAATCTGTTCGGTTTGGTTTACTTGGTTCAATCAGGTCGGGTCGGTGTTCATCAGTTTTGCTCAGCCCTAATTGATAGTGTGCTCTACTTGGCGACACGCTTCATTACTAAATGTTTCAAACATATATCTATCAATTTTCACGATTCGGTCACATTGATCAATCTATAGGAGTAACACAAAAGGGGAGTTACAAATTAAAAATCTAACTTGGTGCAAAAATAGCACGAAACAAAACAGGAAACGCAAGTCTAGAAATGAACCTAGCCTCTATTCCTCTTTGTTTTCTGAATCATCATCAGATCCATCAGCTATATTTTCTTGAGTTTCTTCATGTTCAACATCATCTTCTTCGTCATTACTGTCATCACTGTATTCACTCTCGTCATCATCATACTCATCTTCTTCCACTTCTTCCTCTTCAACCCCATCCTCAACTCCTGCACCGTCATCCACCAGGACCCCACCCCTGGTCCCAGCTCTTGTTCTTTTCAAAACCTTCAGCTTTATGCTCATCTTTGTATCACATCCGAGCCACGAGTCACTCATACAGTACAAAGTCAGATTATAAGTACCCTCTTCAGGAGCCATAAAACGACCTATAACCAATCTTGAGCCATTTTTCACTTTCTCAATTGCTTCTTTAACAGCGGAATTAAGTTCCTTTGGACTAGCCCCAGCCCATTCCTTTGATTCCCTAATCACTTTTGGAGCTGCAATTAACGCTGCAGACTCATCCATAAAACTGACTTTTTGTGATATCCAGACACCATTGGAGTTGGGGTCGGCGAGTAATAACCAAAAGTTCTCTTCTTTGTGAAAAGGGTATTGGGGGCAATGAGGGAGGGCTCTCACCGCGTTGTTATTACGACGGTTAAGGGTGACCCAACCACGCATTGTGACTATATCACCCTCGTGTATCGCTTCTTCACCTTCGGTTTCACATTTGATATCGAAGGAGATCGAAGGCATCATTTCTAGAACAATTTCAACATCTTGAGCTTGGTCCGAAGAGAACCCTGCAACCTTAGTTAGTAAGTCTGCACGCTCCTCTTGGTTCAGGTCTCGGAAATCCTCAAAAGTACGGACTTTCTGTAACCAGAGAAAAACACAAAGCACACATAAGAAAAGATATATCACCACACATGGCAAATTTGACACATTTACTTATCTATGGTTAGTGTAGGCTGCATTTAATCAAAAACCATTAGGAAAAACACCATCTCAAACATGAACAGTTGCACTTGTCTATGTCAACTAACAACCGACGTGGTCGAAACTTCAAGTCACTCAAGGTCTATTTTGAATACATACAATTCTGAACCTCCTGAATGAAAGGTTTCAGATTATGATTGCAATAATGTTCTTTTTGTAAGCAGAATTAACGAGAAAAAATTATGAGAATAAAATTTGACAAAAAATTTGCGCAGTACATACAATTATATATGATTACAAACCTAAATTAATATAACTGTAACTTCTATTGAGTTAGAAGTTTTAGGATGTGCCTTTCCAAATATAAAAGGTTAGCATGCTGTAAGCATTTGAATATATACAATTTTTTAGCTGTTCAACCTATTCGATGCAATTCTTATTAGCTACTCCGTACTAGTTATAACCTTTTGACCCAGTTATCAAAGTTAAATAAGCCTGTTTAGATGAGTTGAAATTGCCACCTCAAATCTGTTCTCTAAAAATGGTTTTTATAATGAGATAGTCATTTTCTGGAACAAAAACAGCACACGGAACGAAACTAGTCCCTAAGTCGACTTGAACTCTCAACTCGGTTCATAAACTGTTTGGGTGGGTTTACGAATGTAGGAGAGACAATTAGTTTAATATATTTATGAAAGACCGTTTAGCACTAATATCGGAATTATATGAGTAACCAAACACGAAAGACATGTATCTTCTACATATGCATTTCTCCCTCCATTCTCAAAGGAAACAGAGAGAGGACTTTTGACATTATAGATTCTTAAATTTATGTACAAAAGCTTGATAACAATAACATACATTACAACCAATTATATGTAGGTGTTTGAGATGTACAGAGTAATTGACTTTTGAAATCAGGCTCGAATTATGTGTCAGTGCAGATACGTTATGAAGCATTCATTCATCCGAAGAATGTGTTAAGTCTCACGACTACAGGTCAATTAGTTAACACAATAACTTTAGTATTTCAATATCTAATAAGCTATATTACAAGATATAATAAAGGGAAACCATTTATCCTATATGATAATCATATCAGGGAAAATTATATTATTTCCATAACTAGCTACCTATATATACAAGAGATCAGTAGAGAACAAATGGTATGCTAGATTAAATTATTAAACACAGGTCGAAGTCGTCATCATTGTGAGAGACGACAGGCTCCAAGAGCAGGCTAATTTTGTACTTCTATTTATTTTCATCAAGAACAATATCTGAATACTATATTACTATGAGAATGAAACATCAAGATTTTTACACAACACAAAAAATAACCAAAAAACTCGAGAAAGGGGGTGATATATACCTTCCTTGCAAGTTTTTTAAGAACAGCCTCATTGAAATGTGGCAATTGCAGAAAAGGAGCTATTCCTTCAGTTGACCCTCCAACAGGTTTTCGAGCACTCAGTGGAACTGCCTACATGCAAACGTTGTGTAAGTTAGCAGCACTTAAACTGGATTAGTTGGGGGAAAAAACTATACGTTATCCAAAATAATCTAACTTTCTCTGCACTCTAGCTAGATAGGCTATATTATACAGCACTAGTTGGATACCCGCGCACAGCGGCGGCGATAAATATAGTTATATAATAAATATAGTAAATGAATTGCTAACCCAACTCTCCTCGCAATTCCCAACCCGCTTAGTGAATTCATTTCACAACACTTCAAATGTATATGTGTTAGTTGTATGTGTTTGTTTGGGTTTTCCGTATCTTTCCCGTGACATCATTATTCCCGCATATAAAAAGACCTTCACAATCTTTTACCCGTCAAACACTTTCCCAAAAGTAAATGATTTTGATAAATAAAGTTTGTATTGATTGAAATAAAAGTTAAAGTTATAAAAATTTGAATCAAAATAAAATAAACCTACTAAAAATGTAAAAATTAAAAACTCATAAAAATATATCAAAATGGATGTTGAATTAAAGAGCACAAAATTTTAAAAAATATAGTGAAATTAGATCATAAAAAAATTAAACAAATTAAAAGATATTTAAATTTAAAAATAAAGGTGATTAATTAGTTAAGAAGTGACATGCGTCACCCCATTATTGGAGCTCCTTATTTTAGTTTGTTAGAGCTCATCCCTTTTTGTTATTTTTTAGTTAGAGAAGTGACACATGTCACTCAATGATTGGAGCTTCTTATCTTAATTTTTTGTAGAGCCCACAACTTAAATGCTTTATAAGAGTACCAGAACAGCCACGTCATATGTAATTATGAGTTATGACGAGCTTATCATTTGAAATATGACTAACCAAAGCAAATATAATACAAAATGAAGTTCTAAAGTGAACTCTGTCATTCTTATAGTCTCTTAAAAGTACTAAGAAATCAGTGAATACGTCCAGTGTATTACCAAAACAGAGATATGTAATTAAACAGAATATGAGAAGGCTTACATATAATGTTCACAGAATCTACTAGCAATCAATTTAGGAGACTCAGCAAAAGGAAATTACAAAGCTACATACAAAAACGCTCACTGAACTAGTAGTAAACTAGATATACAAAATACTGTCACTGTTTTAATCAGGAAGAAGACTTGGGTGCCCGTGCGTTGCAGCAGGTCTTCAAGCATACATTTCTACCCCTAAAAGGGTCGAAACTGTACTATTTCCATAAGAAAAAAAAGGAACCTCAAAAAAATTCAATAAACACATAGACCCCTAATACTAACACACAAACGATGCATGTCCTTGGGAACTATACTGGGCACAATGACAAACATTGACGGTTTAAATCTAACACCAACCATTCAAATTGTAAGAAAACTCAGATCACCAATGTTTGAAATTTATTCAGCCTTTTAATATTTTCAACAATTATTATCAATGTTTGGGCCATGTTGGAACTTGGAACTCTTAAAGTAAATAGTATATCCCCAACCTTTCTCAATTAGGAGAAAAGAAAACACATAACAGGTCCAGTCACTTGTCCATGCTGCATAAGCATACTGAATTACCGATTCTATTAGAAGCCATTTCGTCCATGGCCATACATGCCTTCTTAGCAGGTGAACCATAGAAGTGGGTCGCCCCTAAAACAGTTTTTGTGCTTTTTAGGCTTCAACAAATATTTGACACTAAATATTACTTTAAAAAACAGTATTATTACAGTTGTAATGAAAATCTATGAATAAAGTGATTTAAGAGGCTGTGCACAATAGAAGTACTTTCAGGCGGCTTCTGCCTGTTCGAACCATTCGCCAATTCAACTATTTGAGTCAACTAAATTATATCACCCGCCTTCTTTGCTGATAATGGGATTGTGAAATACCTTACTGGAATCTGATATCAAGATGGATTCTTATATCTTAATGTGGAATATACATTCAAATTGTCCTTCACAATAACTAAGCTGTCCCTACCAAAATCCTATAATACAAAGTTTTTTGCAATTATGTCTTCCATATAACGTTTTGCACTAAAATGATAAATGCAGCGCAGCTACTTAATGGTTAATAACTCTCACTGTGAGAACCAAACTTACTTGGCATGTATTAGCAATGAAAAGAGCCAGGTCCTCTTTGAAAGTGAGAATTTTAATTAACTTGGTCTCCACATGTATACTTTTAAGTAGTTTCAGGACTAAGTTTTTAGTAACAACTGATGTGACTTTCCTATAAATTGATTAGTAGCCTACATTACAACAGCTCATAACTAGAAAAAATCTGAATTATCTGTTCTTATACAAAAATATATGGAAAAGAGAACCAAACATCACCTGTATTATACTCTGTGAGAGCTCAACCACCCCAATTGCAGGTCTGAGCCACCCATGTCCATGAGGAGGACGCTGTAGAACTGCCATCTATAACAACAAAGATATACCATAAATACTTATACAAGCTATAAAAATTAGATGTAGCTTATTAATAGACTTTTACCAACCAAAGAAGGGATGGGAAGATAAAATTAAATTAACCAAAAGAAATGACGTTAAGCATGTAGTTTTAGAATGTGCAAACATCCATGTTGATAGCAAAGGAATGCAAAGAAATTTAAAAAATAAATGGATAAATAAAATGTAAAAAAAAAAAAAAAAAAAAAAGACGTTGAAAATCCTACAAATGCTACCAGATAATGAACAAAGAAAAAGTACACATACCTTCATTAACTCTTCAAGAAGGCGAGGAGCAACCTCAAGTATACGTCTGAAATCACGCTGCAAGGATGGAGTTAGGCATCCTGTCTCGCGGGTTAGTTGGGCTTGAACTAACAATTCGGTCTGCAGTCAAAAGTTTGTCAGCATTGTCAATATCAAGAGTCAAAAGATTAACACACGGTAAGAGCTAATCATAAAATGAATTAATATAACCTTCACTAGAGCCGGATGCTGTTTCCAGAATTTAGCTTGTTCTTGCTTAATGTTCTTAAGATCCAAATTCAACTCACTTCTGACCAGGACAAACAGTCTCTGAAGGGGTTCCCCATCGCTGCGGCGAACTGGAATTTCCATGTACTCAGCGGCTTTTATGAAAACATCCATGACCTTGCTGTATATGTACAGACAACGGTAAAACATATAAAACAAGGGAGCAATCTGTTTTTCTGGTTAATAACCACATGGCAGTCTAGTCACATGCATTGGCAATAAATTACACATATATTGGAGCCAGAAAGTCGAAAAGAATAACTCGTACCTTGGAGCCAAGGAGGGTTTCATAAGATAGAAATACGCAGATAATGTATGCTTCAAGACATAGTTTCCAGTATACTTGGATGATCTCGATAGGTACATAACAGCAATCACCAGGGGCAAAATAATGCAAACCCCAACAATCCCAAGTAAATTTATTGCGCCTGACTTCCCATCAATGTTCAATAGAAACTGCGGGAGGGCAATACCCATTTGAAGCCCCTGTAGGAACAACATATATAATCAATACCCTATCTCATTAAGCTTGATTAGCAGAAAATCACTAACGTTAATAGCGGAAGATATGATACCTGTCTGCCATCAGGATGCCCGTATTTTTCAAAGTTAGCACGTGATGTTGGATCTGTTAAAGCCTGGTAAGCCTTTGATATGTATTCCACAAAATAATTATGGGCCTCTGAAAATGCAAATAAAGAGTTATCGCTAAAAGACTTCATTTAGTGATAGAACCAAAACAGTTGGTCAAAAGTCAAAACAAACGTCAACCTGGATCAGGATTTTTATCAGGATGGTACTGAATAGAAAGTCTCCTATATGCCTTTTTTATTTCCGAATCTGTAGCTCCATGTTCTAATCCAAGAATACTGAATGGTTCAAAAATTTCCACCTGCCAAATAGAATAACGAGAGATACACATAAATATTAGTCTCGTTTCTTCTGGAATATCACCAAGCTTAATTTTCAGATTACCTCATGGCTGTTACTTTTTATGTGATATGCCAACATCACCATGATCACCCAAAGCATCAGAATAGTCAAGTTATTATATGTCGAAAAGTTGGATATCTGTTGACATAAAACCAAAATATAAAGGAATTCAGAACTATAACTATAGTTGGATGTAGAAAAGTACTATACTATAGGTCGGATAAGAAACTTACACGCCTAAAAATTGACTTGTGGTACTTCCCGGTTTGCTTGCATTCTGAACATTGGCACCTCGCGATCCTAGCCTTCTTAGTAGCTAAATGATATAACTGGAATATTGTGTAAGGTACTAAAGGCAGAGCCAGTAAGGAGAAAATAAAGATCGGGAAAAGCGTAGTATTCTCTTCTGATTCAGCC
Source organism: Chrysanthemum seticuspe (assembly GCA_019973895.1). Lineage (NCBI taxonomy): Eukaryota > Viridiplantae > Streptophyta > Magnoliopsida > Asterales > Asteraceae > Chrysanthemum > Chrysanthemum seticuspe. The sequence goes on along the minus strand of BPTQ01000007.1, from coordinate 343,939,292 downwards.
ATGGCGAATACTTATCAGAAACAACAGCGCTTTGCCCGGTTGTCACCCTGCAATACATATCAATCAAATAAATAATGTGGCACAAGGTAAGAAAAAGAGAAACTTGATATAAACATGCTTAACGATAAGTATAAAACATAATCAACATGACATAACAGGGCTTATGATAAAAAAACACAAACATCTAATGGGCTTCCAATATATAATCATGGGAAGTATATGATAACGGATATGATACTAATCAAGGCAGAATAAAGCTGTTAAATCCAGTCAGGGAGTGTTTGGGATTGCGTTATCAGCACATTAAATCACCTTTACAAATGGTTTTCCAAACACTGCATTCTGATTATTTGCCGTATGCAAACGCAGTAATCGGATAATCCCCTGCAAAACACAATCCCAAACACCCTGTCAATACATAAAATCCAACCGTAACATAACATGACCATGTGAAGATAAAGCACCTCTGTTTTGGTTTATGTGTGCAGTATAACGTTATTCTTAATATGACTTTTATGTTTGTGCACAATTTTTGGGGATAACGAGAAAGTAATACCGACTATAAAAGTGGCTAATAATAGTATAATACAGAGAAGCCGAGTTACATTGGTTTGTCAACCCAAAAATTGTCTAGTTAAGGTCTGCCAATTTGAGGCGAGATATTCGTATCGGCCATTCAAGTATTTCATCTAATGGGTCGATTTTACATGGTAATAAATAAACAAAAAGAAACATTATGATACCGGATCTCATTTACTACACACACGCCACGCGGAGAAAATGAAGACGGGGAACATGAATGCAACATAAAGAAAATAAGTAAATGACATATCACATATACAAAGTCAAACCAGTTAAGGCTTATGACGTTGTATCAAATGTCCGATATTCACAAAATATTAATAATCATCAACTCTAACCAGCCCACACGCTCCGCCACAAGGAGAATACATCTACTTAGGAGAGCGTCCAAAATCTAGTTTAAAATGTTGTCTTTCTGATAGCCCTGCCCTCGGGTAGGGGTATGACTTTCTACATCCTACCTCCCCCATAATTGTTAATGTTGTTGATGACGTACCAAACATCCATAATTCACAAAACCTTATTTCTTATACTAACTCATCTTTCTACTCGGGTGAGCATCCCCAATAGATTTTTCTCCATAGCGTAAAATCATGTCAAAATTCCTGATTTTTTTTTCTTTTTTTTGAAATAAAATGCACCTGATAACTTCTACGCCAAAACATGACCGTAATCGCCCCAAACAGCTAGACTAACCCTAAATCTCCAAACAATTAGCGAAACTAGCGACACTAAGCTTGCAATTGACATAATTTAACGTTTGCAACAAAATGATACATAACTCTGTATCACTACTAATTGTGCTTTAATCAACTTAATTTCGATCTAATACCTAATTTTCCCTAAATCTAAATTAAATTCTTAACTTAAACCAATTTGATTGAAAAAAACAAAATCTAATTATCATTTCTGATGAAATAGTGGCTATAAAAAAATAAAATGATTGATATGAATGTAATAATAAAATAATTAGAATAAACATTAGTTATTGAATTATACCGTTTTGTGTGTTGTGATGACCGGAGGGAGAATGAAGAGTAGTAGGTGACTTAAGAAGAAGGGGCCCTAAGTTTACTTGTTTAGATCTTACGTATCAAAACCTCTTTTTTCTTCATTTCTTAATTTATCATATTTATTACTACCAGAGTAAATTACACGGATGGTCCCTTTGGTTTGTGTTGACTTTCACTACTGGTCCTTAACTCGAAAACCCTTAACACTCATAGTCCGTTGACCAGAAAACGTTAAGTTTAACTGTTAAAAACCTATCATGTGACTTGCACATGACGGTAAATTCTTCATTTTATATTTTTTAGCCTACCACCACTACCCTTCTTCATCTTTAATAAACTCCCCACCACTACCAATCAAACCATAATTTTTACCTCTTTCATATCCAACCACAAACACCCCACTCCCACCATCATTATTTTCAGCCATCAATTTTTCCGGCCATTTCCATCAAATTCTGACCACCTCAATCAAACACCCATATTCTTTTTATATCGTACCTTAAGATGTGGACTTAATTTACACTTCAAAACGCATGTTAGACTGAGATGGTTATCAACACTCCAAGCCAATATTCAGACCATGAGAAAATGAGATGTATAAAAGATGAAATATATGCTGATTCGATTTAAGGTTATATTTTATCGCAACAGGTCAAATACCAAAATAAGCCAAAACATAGATAAGTTAAGGGAGGTGATTTGTACACTCCCAAAAATGATCACTCACATTTTGAGTGTTTGGACATTTATACACTCATATTATTTTTAGTTGTGTTTATCCTGTAAGGATATAAATGTCCAACCACTCAAAATTTGAGTGTCCCAATCATATTTGGGAGTGTGCAAATCACCTCCCATAAGTTAAACGGGTCGAACATGTGAAACACGCATAAATAAATAAAACACGACACGAACACGATATACAATTGCCAATCAATTTCATAAATCGTAAAAACTTTAATGAATTCGGTTCACACAAGTTATTCTCAATCCATGTATGATGTCAAACAAACAATAACATTATCAAATGAATTTGCGCTTGAAGCCTAAGATAAAAAAATCCATAAGTATGATCAAGAATCAGATGAATTAACAAATTAGCAAGTTATCCAAAGATGCTTACTTACTTACAAGTGTTGAACTTGTTGAGCGCTTAGCAGATGAATTAACAAATTAGAATAGTTAAAGACTCGTCAACCATACAACTACTTGAATCAGTCAACATTTTAAGAAGAACCACAATGATCCCAGCCCTCACAACAACTAAGAAAGTATCAATCATCTGTGACACTCTACAATAACCTTGAATTAACATATTGAACGTTTTTAGATCCGGTTTTACACCTAACTTGATCATCTCACTTATTAGCTCACTTGCTCTATCCATCATATGTTCATTACAGAACCCGTAAAGAAGTGTATTATAAACAACCATATTCGGACCAACACAACTAGCAATCATCTCATCCTTAACCCTAACCGCCCTTTTCAAATCACCTTCTAATACAAACCTGTTAGCCAATGCATTGCACCTCACCACAATAATGTTCCCATTCCATTGTATCATCATCCTCTTCCCCCTCTTCTCCATTTTCACCCATGGCACGTCATCAGTGTTGGGTTTAGTATTTGAGTTGATAAGACAAAACATGTGAAACATGAAGGACTGATTATGACAAAGGGGAAAACTTCAAATAAAAGGAAGATTATAGAAGATCGACTTATATGTTAGGAAGATTTTATTGTTTTCTTATACTTATCTCTTTGTAACCTTAATCCTCTAGTATATAAAGATGATAGGGGCGTTTATGTTAAAGGTGTGTCAAGATGTAAAACACCAAAGGTGTGTGTGTGTGTGTAACCTAGGCGTAGAGTATAAACGCCTAGGGTTAGAGAGTTAGTGTTATGTTCAGCCCCAAGGTAATCAAGGTTTCCTTAATCCCTGTTATAGGTTAGATAACCGTCCTACACTTGATCAAATAAAATTTGGGTTGTTTAGTTGTTTGTAATAGAGTAGGAGATGATGACGAGAAACCTTGTTAATAATAACAATTATATTTTGTTTAATCCGCTGTGTATATTGTCATTGTTATTGTTATTCCTAATGCTCTAACTATCTTCACAATCAGCACCACATCCACCACCCTTTAAAACCTACATCTTCAGGGTAGACACATCATCCAAACCCTCCATTTTCCCAACCCACTACCACTGGTACACTTCTCCATAGTTCACCCAAACACCCGCCTCAATCCTTCACATATACGATACTGTTTTTTGTGGATTCTCAGCTTCACTCACTCCTGAAGAGTATGACTCTATTTCCAAACACCCATATGTTTTAGCTTTTTTTGAGGATAAGAAAAGGGTGCTTCATACTACACGGTCGCCTTAGTTTGTGGGGTTGCGTAATCAACGTGGTTTGTGGTCGGATTCTGACTATGGGAGTGATGTCATCATTGGTGTTTCTGATACAGGTGGGTCCTACTTGAATATTTGTTGGCATAGTTTTTGTTTGAGGTTTGTTTGGTTTTCGATTTCTGTTTCCTATTTTGAGATTTTGAAATTACATGGATCCGACTACAAACCATCACTAAACCACCCCACCACCACAAATCCGACTACAAACCATCACTAAACCACCCCGCAGGAGGATAGTGGTGGCGGGGTCGTTATTGCATCTGAGGCAATGGCGGGGTGGTTTAGCGATGGATCACTATCCTCCCGCGGGGTGGTTTAGTGATGGTTTGTAGTCGGATCTGTGGTGGTGAGGTGGTTTACGATGGTTTGTAGTCGGATTTGTGGTGGTGGGGTGGTTTAAGAATGGTTTGTAGTTGGATCTATGTTTGTGTTTATGTGAGAGAAGAAGATGATTAGATGGATAGTAAAGGATTTTGTAGGTTTGTGTTTATGTGAATGAGTATTGACCACAAACTATATAAGGGTAGATGAAATGACATTTTTACCCTCATGTGCAAGTCACGTGAGGAGAGTTTAACAGTCAAATTTAACGTCGTTTGGTCAAGGGACTATGAGTGTTAAGGGTTTCCGAGTTATGGACTATCGGTGCAAAAAAAAGTCAAAGGACCAAGAGTGAAAGTGAATGCAAACCACACGGACCATTCGTGTAATTTACTCATACTACTACTACATACAACTTTATTTTAAGAGTTAATTGCATAAACAGTTCCTGGACTTTGACGAAATTGAAAATTTTGTTCCAACCATTTCGAAAATGCAGATACAACCTTTCGGGCATATTTCATATATACCTCAAAGTTAAATGACTAAAATACTCTCTGTCTTTTTTCCCTTTTAATTTTCATTTAAATTACTTTTGGAGTAAATTGCGAAAAACCATCCTTGTGCCCTTTTTCTTCTTTTTCTTTTATTTAAAGTTTTTTGATTTTTTGTATATGTTTTTATAAAAACTGTGGAAAACTGGAATGGGGGGTTGAATAGTTTTACCAATTTTAATTTTAGTTTCAAAGATTTAGATTCAATCTTATGTAAATTCGTATGGATGGATATATAGTACGAAGCAATAAATAAAGCAAGTAAAGAATGCAAGTAAAGTAAATGATAGAAAGTAGCGACACAAGTGATTTATAGTGGTTCGGCTACAAGGACACCTTCCTTGCCCCACCCCACTTGAGAGTTCAAGCACTATGTAAACAAGCTCTTTCAACTTGGCGGAGAAACCTCACAACGTCGCTTACACTTTTTATGGTACAAAGCTAAATACCGAGTTCTTCCACGAGGTATAACTAAACCTTTACACAACTATTACACAACAACTATGTGAAATATGAATTACAAGATATGCTACAGAATCTTGTGGATGGACAAATCAATCAAGAACCCTTTGCTTGGATGACTTGTAGAATAGCGTGATCTCGCCTTCGTGAAGGACCTAAAAGAGAATCACAACAAAAGATAAAAGAACTACTAGAATGATCAAATGATCAGAGGTTAGGAGAGTGAGATAATATATGAGAGAGTTGTAAGAAGAAGGGTGAGAAACAATGAAGAAATGGCTCACTATTTATAGGAAAAAAAGCATTTTGTCCCACTGTTCCGGCCAGTGCATTTCCAGGGATCCGGCTGTCTGTGTCATATTAGTTCGGATTTTGGGTTGCAAACCGGGTTATGGGTTATGGGTTATGATCTATGGGTCATGGACTTTGGGACATGGGTACCCAACAAGATACAATATATCTAGACAATGGGTCATGGGTCTTGGGTCACGGGTCATGGACATTGGGTCATGGATAATACCAAACATGATTTCATGCATGATGTCATGTAATGGGTCATGGGTTATGGATTAGCTCCATGAGTATAGGTCATGGGTCTTGGATATTACCCAACCTATTACATATTATATTACAACATATTTATTATTACAACATTTATGTAAATGACCAAATGTATATACTTTGCAAAACAACATGTATTCTTATAACTTTACTTATGATAACTTTGTATTTGTTATCAACAAAACATAACGAGATCGCTACATATAAACAAACGTTTTTTTATGGTCTATTTGTATTAACAATCTCCTCCTTTTTGTTGATGACAAAACGTAAAGTTATGGTGAGTAAAACTTAAGATTAGATTTACGTTTTGAAAGTGTATATGTGAGTTTTACTCTCTTCTCCCCCTTTTTGTCGAAACAAAAAGTGAGTCAAGTAAAGAAATAAATGGTGGAAAAATATGATCCACAAAGCACCAACTCCCCCTAGAATAGGGCGTCAAGTGAGAAAGAACAAAATAATACCTACAAAAAAATGTTAGTGATAACATGTAATATAATCTTGTAGAAGACGAGTAACAAGAGAGAAAACCAAGGTACGTAAACAAATCCTTGTAAAAAAAATCAAAATGTAGTGGTATATATGCCACATACAATTGTAAAAATAAGAACAATGGTTTGTTCTTTAGAAATACCCAAAAGAAAAAAATAGAGAAAACATTAATATCATTTCTTCCATGCTTGCATAGGGTCTAATGGTGGAAGTTTTTGTGAGTGATAATGTTGATGCGATCAAGGATATGGTTGAGAATGAACCGTGTGGAAAACTAGAAGGGGGGGGAATAGTTTTACCGATTAAAACTTTGTTTTAAACTTTTTAGATCGACTTATGTCAATCTATTTGATGTGTTTATGTTGGATGTTGATAGATAAGTATGTAAATAAGTAATGCAAAGGTAAAGAGTAAGAAACACAAAACCACGACACGATTGTTTATAGTGGTTCGGCTACAAGGACACCTTCCTTACCCTACTCCACTCCCCGAGTCACCTACTCGAGAGTTCGTAATCACTACACAACACAAACTCCTTGCAGCGGAGAAGCCTTCACAACGTCACCTACTCTTTATCCGGTACAAGGCTAGACACCGGGTTCTTCCACGAGGTAGAACCAAACCTATCACAACGTCGCCTACAATTTATTTGGTACAAGGCTAGATACCGAGTTCCATTACAAAGGAGGAACTACTACCCAACACTACACAACACCTAAAGGAGATCCACTCCTTATAATAACATCAATAAGGATATCAATATCCTTTGACCCAAACTAGTCTATCTTGTACATCGACACACCATATTGAATGTACACCCTAGGCACCTTTCACTAATGCTTTTGACACGACTCCTAGGCACCCTTCACTAATGCCTTCAACACGACTTCTAGGCACCCTTCACTAATACCTTCAACACGGACTTTCGACACCCTTCACTAATGCCTTTGACATGGATCTTTGGCACCTTTCACTAATGCCTTCGACTTGACCCTTTTGACATCTTTTACCTATGTCTTCAACACAACACTTCTAATGAGAGAAGAAAGAATTATCAACAAGATAACATTAGTAGTCTTGATGATGACGAAGCTTGGCAACCCATGGACTTGAGCTTGCTCGACTTCAAGAGGTGGTGATCTCGCCTTTAAGAGGAACCTAGAGAATCACACAAACACAAAACTATATAGAAAGATCCTTTGGATATGAGGTTAGAGAGTTTACAACATTATGAGAGAATGTGTGTGAAAGGGGTGAGTTACAATAAGGAAATGGCTCTCTATTTATAGGCAAAAACTTACTACTGTCCCACGGATCCCATGGATCTATTGCTTGAGGGATCCGTCTAGTGTATTCCTAGGGATCCGTAGGACGCTCCCCCTAAATGGGTTGTGGGTCATGGATCATGGATCATTTTTCATGGATCATGGGTTATAGACTTTAAAACCATGAGTATCTAAATAGATACATTGTATCTAGAAGATGCAATGCATCTAGTAAATGGGTCATGGGTTAGCTCCATGGGTCATGGATAATACCCATTATGACTTATGCACGATGTCATGCAATGGGCCATGGATCATGCTCCATAGGTATGGGTCATGGACTTTGGGTTTTACCCAACTACATGCAATGTATCTAGTTAATGGGTCAAGTACTTAGATTCTTATCCATTACAATACATACTAAGTATGTATGTGTGTGTGTGTGTATATATATATATATATATACATATATATATATATATGTATATATATATATATATATATATATATGTATATATATATATGTATATATATATATGTATATATATATATATATATATATATATATATATATATATATATATATATACTAGTGTCAAAACCCGTCCGATGGACGGGTATGACTAATGATTTTTACTTGTTTGTATTTGTTTTTCATATGTATACCATAAAGTAATTAAAAGTTAAATGATAAGTTAAACATGTTTATTTTATGTTTTGTCTAATTTTTTAAACTACTTAAATAAGGTTAGTATTTGGTTTGTGTTGGTTTTTTTTTTTTTTTTTTTTTTTTTTTTTTTTTTAATTTTGTGTTTAATGTTATGTCTAAAAAAGATAAGGTATAATGTGATTATGTTATTTTTGTTGATATAGTTTGAACATATTTTTTATATGAATACAATTAATCATGTGTTGTTTTGGGCGTGCATTATTATTTAGAAGAGCAATAATTAGCTTTTTACTGAAAATTTGTATTTATGATATTGTTTATTTTGCTTTTATGTGATATTATACATTACGTATAGATTTTTTATAGTTTTATTAGTGGTGTTTGTATAATTTAATTTGCAAATGATGTAAACATATCTCGATTGCATAAAGTATATAGTGATATATTTTATGTTAACATAATTAATAATATTGTTTATATATATAAGTTTTTTTTTTATTATTATTTTTTTTTGTATTGGTAAATTGCATGTTTATTATTAATTTTTTTTTTATGATTTTTTTTTATAATTTGGTCTTAGCGTATAATAAATTAGAGATTGCACATTTATTATAAGACATGCCTAAAGGCGGGCATGACTTATGATTAATCTTTAATTGTATTGCTTTACGAATTGTAAAAGACATAAGTGATTTAAAATGTGTTGAAGAAATGACATTTTAAAAACCTCATAGATTTGTATTTTCTGCATGATTTGTGAATATTTTTTGTATTTTAGTATTAAGAATTGCATATAATTTTCTATTTACTTTATTAACAATTTGACGATAGGATTATATTCATAATAGGATAATATGTCGACATGTGTTATGAATATTCTTTGAATGTGTGTTATTCTTTGAATGTAATTGCCGTTTGTTGTTGATTTAGTGTAATTACCTTCCTTATTACAACAAAGAATATTCAATTCTTTCATGTTCTTCATTTTGCAAATAAATAAAGACAGGTTGTAGGCTTTAGAGACAATTTCAAATTTGTGATAGATTTTATATTTTATGATGGTTATAATAATATTTCTTCATATCTTCAAATTTTGTTGTAATTTAGTATCTTTTTGTTTTAAATTTCAATTTTTGCATAATAGTTGTTTTTTTTTTGTTGGTTTCTGTAAGTCAATGTTACATTATTTGAACATGCTTCTATTTGATATATTATTGTTACAAATGCACGAGTCTTTTTAGGTATGTGTCCTAAGAGGCTTCTTACTTGTTCTCCGTTTTTACATATTATTTGGTTCTATTATGTTTATTATGTATGATATTGTTTTTAAGTTTAAAATAGGATATGATATAGTTTTGATTACTTAATAATAGTTATTATGTTATGTGTTTAAAATATATCCATACTATTTAATATTCTAGAAAAGTTATAGTGTTATTATTTTAGTATATCAATATATTTACTTTTAATTATCTTAAAAGGCATTATACTTTTATATGTTGTACAGATTTTGAAATTTTTTATAATATATGTCATACTTTTAAATATTTTAGTATATCTATTGTGTCATTTGTGTAAAAAATATCAAGTATGATATTTTGTATATATCATGTGTATATTTACAGAAATTGACTTATGAAATTGCGAATAAATATTTAACCATTAAATACACTCATACACCATGAGATACGATTTTTTTGTCAAATTTAATTCCCATTTAATTATTATGATTTATTATGGAATACTTTATAGTCTTTTGGACCATAAAATATTCCTTTTCTTCTAATTCAATGTTATGATTTATATTTATAAGTAAATATTTATTATAATTTATATTTCCCATTGTTTTATTTTATGTTTTTATTGTTGATACTTCTCATAAATAGAATAGGATATAAATTTAGTAAACATTCAAATAACAATAAGTTAATTTAAACTTTTAAATATTTATGAAGGTGATAATGAAACTAAAAATTATTCAGATGCATAAAAAAAAGTTACATCTTCAATAACGAACATTATATCATTAGAAAAAATAATTTTAAAATTGTTTTTTATTAAAATTATTAAATATACGTTGTATATCCCGAACTTTGGTTCTTTCTATACTCACATAATGTCTTCATAAGAGAGAACTATGAATTAAATATACATTTGACATTGTATTTTGAATAATTAATACAGTTTGTTACACACTTCATATTATTGCTAGCTACACTCCTAAAAGCGAATGACATGTTTACACCCTTGATATACATTTATACGACACTACTGATACGCGTATAGAAATAATATTTGCAGGAAAAAACATTGATGCCAGACCAAAACTTCAACTGCTTCTTATTCAAAAAATACCATGAACGACAAACATGAATTTCGGTACAGTAGTAGCGCTCGTTATGGGTGGTTCTGAGTTCTGGTTGCTCAGTTTTCTGTTTCTTCGAGTCGGGGCCTGGTGTTTCTTTATGGCACTTCCAAATATTTCTCCTCTAGCAGAACTGGATATTTTTTCAACTTCGATACATAGCACGTCTAAGTAAGAACCACCGCTACATATACAATTTCCCATTTTTTGTGTTTAGCTGCATGTTAGATCTTTATTTTTAAGTAGTCGCGTAAATTAACAATCTCATTACATCTCACCCCATGTCACTTTTAAAGTACTATGCATAATTAGAAACAAATAAGCATGCATAGATGATGAGCTAACTATCCTGAAAAGCCAACACAACTCAAAATCAGCACAAACTATGAGTTACTATCCTGGAAACCAATAATAACGTGTCTTTAAATACATTGCTAATCTTTAACAAAAATAATTTCTCAATCCAAAAGCACCAATAATGCAAAATCTTAATTAGGATTTGACCTTTGGCAACATCAAATTAACATTTTATATCGAAATTTCAATCAAAAAATACCTTTTAATAAACTTCGAACAATCATAGGAGTGTTAAAATGTTAATTAGTAATCTATATTTTCCAAAACATGATGTGACACGTGTAATCAATGTTAAAGCTATCTAGTAAAATACTTATAAGCTCTTTACAAAAGTTCTAAAATAATTAAACAAAAACAACCTTTCAGTTTTAGCTTGAAATGAGATTAAAGAAAGTTAATTACCTGCAACTTACCGGTTAGGAGAACTGGTTTTAAAGAATGGTACAATCCGAAGTATAAACCACGGTAGACGATGATACCAGCACCTAAGATAACACGCCAATGGGTATTTCGACACTCACTAAGCTTTTTTGTTGGGGCCAAATACGTACTTAACCAATGACTCTTTAATCGATAGTAATTCAGGGAACTCTTTCTTCAACTTGGATGTATCCAGCTCGTTGTTGCTTTGTGGGGAAAGTATCACTTGGGCTTGTTCTTCGAGTGTGAAGTTTTTCCATTTGAATTATGTAAAATATGCATCCAGTGGCAAAGTTCATCACCAAAATCCCTTGATCTCTGCAAATGTCTGCTAAAGTGAGTGTGCCCGAGACGTTTGTACGGATGGTTTTGTTCTTATGAGATTCACACCAATCAACATTAGGTCTGCCAGTGACACCAGTAGCATTGAAAACACGGGTTGGCGTAACATTCTTAATATTAGCAACAATTGATGACCGGTCCTCAAAAATGACCATTTCCATACTCATACTGAATCCCTTGTTTCTCACATATTTTCCCAAGTAAACCACCGATCCACCCTGTTTTACCATAGATAAGGAACTTGAGAGATCGTTTAGTAGCAGAGCTGGTAGTGGTTTTTGCAGCAGGAACCACTTTTTGAAACTGAGAAGAGTTAATAGCTGCATGAGTTGAATGAAAATACCTTTTAATAAACTTTGAACAATCATAGGAGTGTCAAAATGTTAATTGGTAAACTATATTGGGTTAGGTTTATCTAGACTTGTGACTTTGACTTGCTTGTGATTATGAGTTCCAGAATCATCGATTCTTGAACCATATGAATGTGGATTCATAGGCCAAACAGGCTTCACATAACCATTGATGAGTGTGTAAATACTCATCATTTTTGGTTAAATCTGAACTGCAAAACACTTAAAAATGCTCAGAAATGCATCAAAATACTGAAAATATCTCAAAATTGCAATTTATATGTTTCAGATGCAAAATATTTAAAATCAGATGAAAAATGAGCTAAGTTTGCATAATTGGCAGTTTCTGTCCTCCAAGTTTCAAAAATTGTCAGAAATAGTCCCTGAGCACTTATTTCAAAAGAAAAATCACCAAAGGTCCTTTTAAAATCATAAGTTGTCAAAATTAGTCCTTTGGTGAAAAATGTCAAAAGTTTTGAGAAATTACAAGTTTGGTCCTTCAAGTTTCAAATTTGGCAAAAATAGTCCTTGGAAGTTTGAAAATGTCTATTTTGGTCCTTGTACTATTGAAGCTTGTAATTTTTGGTCCCTTGGAACAACTTTGATAAAATGGCAGAATTGGTCCTTGTACTTTTAGAAATTGCAAAATAAGTCCTTATGATTATTAAGCCTAAACACCTTTGGACCCTTGCCATTATCTTGTGACCCCTGCCAACCAATTGAACCCCTGCCATACCCTTGTGACCCCTCCCTTTGACCCCCCAGTCAACCCCAGTCAACCCCGGTCAAACATATACACCATTTCCCTCTCTTTTTCTTTCTTCTCCCAACCACTGTCTGCAACACTTCACCTCCCATCCTTCCAGCTCACAAACCCACTCCCTATTCCCCCCACCTCCACCAAACAACAAGAAGCAATTAATGCTTCCTTCCCCCTTGCACTCAAACCACCCCAAGTTGCTAAAACGTTTTCCCGCCAAAAAAAACTTATCAACGGCTAAAAATAGCCCTAGTGATCCAATGGTTCTAAAAGATGGTGGGAAATGATCAGAAGAGAGTGAAAGAGCTTTTGTTGACTATATAAAGAGAAGATAAGCAAGAAGGAGGAGTAGTTTTTAGTTTTTAATTTCGTTTTTCATAGACTTTTAGTTTTAGTCCATTTCTTATGCTTTAAAGAGATATTGACCATTTTTATTTTGTTATATTTTAATGTTTTCAGTATTTGTAATCTCATTTTACCAGTTGTAAACATTCTTCTTATTAATGCAAATTTACATTTTCAATGTTAAATCTTGGTCACGATTTTCTGCAACTATTCATAAGATTGTTATAATTGTTTTTAAGCTCTGTATTACCAGTTGTCTAAGCTCATAGAAGCTTATCTAAGTTTCTGTGTGTCGAAATTGCTTAAGCTTAATTTTAATTACAAGTTTTCTACAAAAGTCAACAATAGTCAAACGGGTCAAAACTTGAGAGTCAAAACCAGTTCTTGATTGATTCTTGTTTTCAATCTGTCTAAAAGTTAGTTTGATGTTAATTTGAGTTAGCAGAATTAGTTGGGATCAGTTTTCATAAATTTTTATTGGTTTGAGTGCATCTAGTTTTTAAAAGGAGTGTTTGGTTTAAAACAAAAAAAAAAATCTCTGGGTCAAGGTGGTTTTTACCCAGTTTGACCCAGATTGGTCAAGCCAATTTTTATACATTTGAGTCAATTTAAGAGTTGGAAATAGCTTTTACAAGGTTCAACTGATTTTCAAGTTTTCTTTGAATTTGAATTTTTGGCTTTTGCAAGAATTGCATTAAGCAATTTAGCTAATTTCTAGTTGTACAAAAGTTTTTAGAAAAATGAAAATCACAACTTCACTAGGTTGTTCAAATTCTGTCAAAAGGAGAAAAAGTACAAAGTTAGTTTGAAGGGGCTGCTATTGGGTCAAAAGTGGGTGGATTAGCCAACCCACTGTTCTGTGCACAGTGGACTTCTCCCCATCTCAGAAATTTTCTCAGCTTATTCATAAGCTGTTAACAGCTTATTTGGGTGAGATAGTGGGGGCAAAAGCAAGTTGGGTTGGTGGACTGCTTAGGCTTAGAAGCTCACAAGCTATTTTTCTCTCTAGCTTATTTAAAATAAGCTCCAAAGATGCCCCCATAGGCTGTTGCAGCCTGCAGTCTGCACAACAGGTCACTCAAGTCTTTCAATTTTAGCTTATTTAGTGCTTATTAGGATTTCTCCTGGCTTATTAGTATAATTAGGATAGAATAGGTTAGTTCTCAGTTTAGTATATGCTTATTCAAGCTTTTCTTATGCTTATGTTCCTTTAGTTAGTATAGGATTTTCCTTGGTGTAACTGAAATACCAACTGCTTATTCCCTTTTTATTCTGTTTGCTTTTTGTTTGTTCTAGCTTATTTTGGATAGTGGAATTCATGTCTCAGTTTAGTTCTTTTCTTTAAACTGCTTATCCATAGGTTATTTGTGTTCACAAAACTGTTAAGAGGTGTGTTTGTTTAAGTTCTGTCCAAACCAGTGGACAATAAGCTGTGAAAACAGCTTATTGAGTGTTTTTCATAAGCAAAGTTTTTACAAAAGTTTCTTATTTTGATTGCATCTTCAGCTTCCAAAAGAAAAAAAATCAAAAAAAAATAAATTGCAAAAGGGGAGGTCAAGGTTCGAACATGCGACTTCGAACATGCGACCTCCCCCTTAGGAGAGTGATAGGAAAGTACCTGGATACCAGTTGCCCTTGGGACTTGTCTCGTTCATTTTATGCACAATCAAATATTTAAGTATCGTTTAGGCAGTTTTGTTCATAAGCCCTTTTCAGCTTATTAGGCAGCTTATTTCCAAAACAACCCCATGTTTTCTTATTTTTCCTAGGTCCAGCATAGATCAAAGTAGTTTTTGTGATTTTTTTTAGATTTTTCTCAAAATGTTTAGTATTTTTAATCATTTAATTAGAGTAAAATAGTTTTTAATTCGTAATAAATAAAATAAAAGTCGAAAAAATACCCGGCTTTTTCCTAAAATTATTTTTAGTCATTTAGAATGTAGGAAAATTAGTTTTGCACCCGTAGACCTTAAAATTCATCTTTTTCACTTTCGAGGCTCGGGATTAGCTCGGGTTTTGCGTTTTTACACCTTAACACTCTAGGACTTAGTTTAGCTTCGTTTTATCATTCCTTAGGCTTAGTAATAGTTCAGTTGTAGGAGTTAGATTAGACGTATTTGCATTTAATTCGCGTTTTGTTAAATTCGTTTTTAGTTTCCTTTACGTACTTAAGAAAATCAGATTTTGCAAATAGTGATAGCGTTTATTTAATATAAACTATCTTTTTAGTTTTCTTTAATTTGCATTTAAGCCCCTGTAGTTTATATACTTTTTCCTTAGTATAATCAATCAAAACTCTTTTCCGTTCAAATTCTCCCGATCACTATTCGTTTGATTATTCTCGCACAGCTCGTTGGGACTTAACGACCTGGGAAACACTATACTCTCCTGGACTTCATTGCATTTTGTGTTTGAACTGTTTTAAGTTTCTTACGGTTAGCCATTCACAAGTGGCTAGCTTGTGTGAGATAACTTGACGGTTCGGCATCGATCAAAATTTTGGCGCCGCTGCCGTGGAGCTGTGCTAATTATCTTCCGTTTAGCAGATTAGTGATTTGAATATTCACTCTTTGTTCATACCATCTATCTATATCTATATATATTTTCTTATAAAAAAATCCAAAAACCCAAAAACATCCAAAAACATATAAAACACAAAAATATTTTTCTTTTGTTTCTACATATATATATAAATCAAAAACCCAAAAAGATTTTCTTTCTTATTTTTATAAAATGTTTATCCAAAAATCCAAAAATATCCATCTTTACCCTCTCACATCTTTGATTCTTCATCCCAACCCCTCTGTAAACCTTTGATTCTTTCTATGTCTTATCATCACCCTCTTGGTTGTCAATGGTGTGGTGGTCCTTATAATGGTGGGAATTGCCCCAGTTGTAGCATGGTGGAATCAGGAAACGGGTCTGTCTATAACCAGGATCCCTATTCCTACCATAACACAACTGATTTATTCCATCAGCTACCACACTGTGAGACTCAGCAGTTTTACTGTTGTGAGTACTGTGGTGGTTCACACTCCAGTTCTGATTGTCAATCGGGAAACACGCTTGTCTATGAGCAGGTTCCTGATAACAATTATGACTACCACACATATAACTCACAGCCACATCAGTTTTACTGTTGTGAGTATTGTGGAGGTCCACACTGTAGCTCTGATTGTCAAACAAGGAATCCATTTCCTTGTAACAATTACGACTCTTCGTATCATAACCAACCTCTACAGTACCAAATGAATCAGGCACCACCTCAGCCTGAGCCACTTCCTCAAAATCTTCTCCTTGATCTTTTGGATTTAGTGAGAGATTTGAAGGAATGTAAACATTCCCAAGATAATCTAAATCAAAAATCCATGGAAGAATTGTTAGCTGAAGAGCAGGCTGCTAAAATAAATTCCCAAATTGCGTTTGAAAAATCTATTAGGGAATCAATTGCAAAAGAAAAAGCAGCCAGATCTAGCTCTCAATTTCGTTTTATTCCTGATGACAGTGATGTTGAGGATACACTTGATATCCTTCAATTCTATAAAGATTCATCAAGTTCATCAGATGATATCCCAGCAGTTGAGATTCATTCTCAAACAACTGCTATCACATCCGAGGTTCACACTCACTCTCTGAGCATGGGGGACGAGCATCTTGACACTGTTCCTGAAAAGGAATCGGACGAATTCATAAAGTCTAGTGTTGAGAACCTTGTCCCAATCCTAAGAGAGTCACAGGGAATTCTCGAGCATTTGTGTGATATCCCTACCCCTCTTGTCTTCCCAAAAGATCATGTTGAGATGTTCTCCGATTCTGATGATGATGATTCGTTGTCTTGTGGAGACATCGTTTATGTGGAAGATTTACCTTCTGAGCTTGAAGAAGAGAATGATGAAGTTACTAACACTGAAATCAAAGATGAAGCACTTCGTGCAACATTATTGAATGTTAATCTTCTCATTTCTAGAATCGAGGCTTTTAATGAAAAGCCTATTTCATCTCCTATCCCCATTAAGGATAGTGACAATCTTTTCGATGATTCTATTCCGGAAATGAAAACCTTCTGTTTTGATAATATGGGAGAGAAGATTAGTGGCAGTACCACTTTTCATTCTCATAATTCTCTCCCCAATTATGAATCATTTACATTGGAGGAGTTCACCAGTGAACCCACTCATATCAATTCTGAATATGATTCATTCACCTTCAAGGAGTTCTCAGATGAATTCACTCATATCATATCTCCGCCAGAGTATGATAATTTCTACTTTGATCTAGACACACCCATAATATGTCTTGATCAAGCAAGCTTAACTAATGAGATTCATGAAACTATGAATTCTCCTATTGAGGATGAAGAGTTAGTCATGATTTTTATCATGATTTTCTTTCTTTTCTTCATATATTCTGTCACTTCTCTTGTTCTTCACTCCTTCGGGAATGAAGACATTATCTTTGATCCTGGCATTTCCATGTACCATTATCTTGAGCCGGGAATATATCTCATCGGTGTGGAACTTTCACGCGCTTCAAATGTTTGTCCAAACATCTTGAATGAAAGTACGATGGAGATTGTTTCTTCCACTCTGCTTCCCCATGAACTAATGAATTCGGGGTCGAGTCAAGCTAGCGACTTGGTAATCAAAAACAGTAGTTAAACATGGGTTTTCACCCGTGTGTACCACCCTAGTGTGGGGGAGCTTCCCCCCGCTGTTGTATATAAGCTTCATGAAAAAAAAAAAAAAAAAATCTTGCAAAATAATGGCCGTAGTATTTCCCTTTTACGTTCTCAGTTTCGGCATAACTGCCGGTACTTTGAATATTGAAGTGTTTGATATTCGATATGTTGCATTTAGTTGAAGTGTTTGATCAAAGACCCGGGTATCTTGCACATCCATATTGGCTTTGTATAGCACCACCCGTCAGTGAATTTACCAAAAAGCAGCGTTGTTCTATTGCTTAAAGTGCGTTGCCACTCTTTGGTTTCCTGACAACCAAAGCCACATATTCGATATGCTGCGTTTAGTTGAAGTCTTTGATCAAAGACCTAGGTACCATTATTATCATTATAGTCCTCCTATGGGTCCATCTATATTTGGTTGTCTGCAGGAACGTAGTACATGAGCTAAGCGGGTACACTACACTCTACACCTAAATCAGGAGTGTCTTAGAAACATCTGGTATTAGGATTTTTGTACTTACTTTTTCATGGGCCACCAATCAAGCAAAGATCCAGCTAAATTTCGCAATTCATTACCTTATGTGTTTTCTACTGGAAAGTCATATAAGTACCTTACGCATTCAATAGTATTATGGTCCATTGATCAATGGATGGAAGGGACTCAAGTTGAGGACAACTTTGTTCAGTGGAAAAAGCCACCTGATTAGGTTCTGGCAATACACACTCTCACCGACCAACATTGAAACCATTAACAATATAGTTGGTCTATCTTCTGCATTATGTTGCACACATAATAGGGCAACACGTATTAATCGTAGTACTTCAGATACAACAGCTGACCCGCACTAAGATTCACTCATGAGTTCAATGCTCTTGTTTTCTTTGTAGAGTCTCCATGCCTAGATCATAGCAAAATTCATACTATACTAAGTATTAGAAGGATAATGTTAAAAAAAAAAAAAAAAAAAAAAAAAAAAAAAAAAAAAAAAAAAAAATCAGTAGCTTCAAGTACAAATATTTGGATTTAGTATTGTAACATTACTTATATGTCCGAAAAGGTTATCTCGGTTGTCTTCATGACACAGTTCTCTGCTTTTCATCCTATTCACCATTTCCAAAACCATTACACCAAAACTAAATACATGCGACTTTATAGAGAAACGCCCCGTGTACTGCATACTCAGGAGAAATGTAACCACTTCACAAAAGGTCAACCTCCTCTTGAGAAAAGAATTGAATCCATCCCGTTTTGACCTGTACCAATATACCCATTTAACCTGTATCCGTTAGCAACATACACCCATTATAATCATTAATGTATGCACTCAAGCAAAAATAACAGCAGTTTGCAGTATGTACACTCTATCAAATACATTAATAATCCGATAATAATAGCATTTCATAATTCAAGCCTGTTTTGAGCAATTTGCAGGACAGTTCTTGTTGGTCAACATGAGCTGACCCGTTTGACCTGTATAATAAACAACTCTCCTCAATTCAAATCTGTTTTGAGCAGATACACAATAAGCCGACCCACCCGTGTCCCACCTCTACTCAAACACTTTCAATAACTGTGTTATCTCAAATTGGTCAAACATGTTCGAAGTCTGCTAGTCTATATTTAGTACATACATCCTAAATTGGTTTTATTCAATGACATAGAGGATGTCTGGATTGTTATTTTTTTCTGTTTAAAAATCTTTGTGCATCTTTTAGCAGAGAAAGTCATGGGTCATCCTAATCTGCTTATATGTTTATTTTGAGCGAAAATAAGCAGTTTCTTATAAGCAAATGGTCTTTTTTTCACTTTCATATTTGACCTAAAACCCTTATAAATGGAGTTGACTGAAACACTCTTAACAGATTGTTATTTTTCCGGGTCTAAATGCAGTTCTTACAGAGAGGCAAATCTAAACACTAATTGTTGCGGTGCTTAATTTTAAGCAGCTTTTAAGTACTTAACTTTAAGCAAAAAAATAAAATAAAAGGAGCAATCCCAAACACCCACTCAGATTATTATAGTAATATTGTTGTTTAAAAATCAAATTTTATGTGTTACATATTACGCGAATCCTTGTTTCTTGATCTTGATAACATATGCTTTGTGCTTCCCACTTCCTCCTGTCAACCTTGCTTGTTTATAATTCCTATTTATTAGGATTCTGATAAGCTACCTATACACTAACTATTTGATTGACACGAATACTATACTAATTTAAAACACACTAATCAAACAATCATTTAAATCTCTCCACCAGATGCCAAAGGACCCCTAAATGTAGAGTGAAGCGTGGTAGATGAGCATAAATATGGGTTCAAGTAACAGGTTTCATAAATGTAAATGCATTTACGGGTTCAACTTACCATGTCCCAAATGCCTAGGGTGAGCATTCTGTGCAGCAGAGTTGCTGGGACTGTATTCAGGTAGATGAGCATTCTATGCAGTAGTAGTGGTCGGGCCGTTCTCGGGTGGCTGAAACTTCCAATCTTGACCCAGATAAAATATTTTATTTAACAAATAAGAGCCGATCTTTAGATGATACCTCAGAATTACATTGTTTATCTGTTGAAGACATATCAGAAGGGACCTAAAATTTGAGAGAGAAAAACGTCTGAGTTTCTGAAAAGAATGCAGGGAAAACACACGAATATACAGAAAAACAGAAGGGACAAAATTCTTAAAGCAAATTACTAACCTCGGACTTATTCGTTGGCCTTTTAGAACGGAAGTGAAAAGGCCAACTTCATTTTTCAGATTGTTTCCAAAGGTAAGTTA
The DNA here is from genome assembly GCA_019973895.1 of Chrysanthemum seticuspe. NCBI lineage: Eukaryota > Viridiplantae > Streptophyta > Magnoliopsida > Asterales > Asteraceae > Chrysanthemum > Chrysanthemum seticuspe. The sequence continues at coordinate 343,918,555 of BPTQ01000007.1, read as the reverse complement.
AAGAGGACACCATATTGAGAGCATGACTCATGTCAGGTCTTTGGTATGGTTCACGAGCACAACAGTGACCCGCTAACTCATCTATTGTGGTTAAACTGGCTTTATCTGCTTCGTTTAGATTGAGGTGAAGCTGTGGGTCTATTGATTTAGTGATGAAGGTTTCTTTGTTTGTTTGCATTATGCGAAACCATTGAGCTAAATGAACATTGTCTTCTTTCTTCAAAGGCATCTTTGCTTCTGCAGCAGCCCTTTCTCGTTCAAGGTCTTTATCAACCATCTTTGCAGTTTCTTTAGGACTCTTCTTTTTATGATCCTTCCAAATCCCATCTGCTATGACCCGATCCTGAACCAGATCCTTCCCCTTCTACATGTCTTGTATTTTTTCCATTAATTCTTTCTGGTTTTGGGCGTGTGTTGATATTTGCAGGAGCAGTGTTAGGATCATATCCCTGGTTTGCAAGATAAGACAATGCAGTGACCACGTCTCTAATGAGAGGCCAAGCATCAGCCTGTTCTTGAATACACATGGATGCTACGACTAAAGCTTGGTACAACCCGCTCATTGGATAACGACCTTCTAGTCGAGGATCCACCAATGATGTAAATGTCATCATGTGTCTCTTGAAAATGCATAATTTGATCATTAAACTTAAAATAATATTATTCAACCAAAAATAACAAAACTATCGAAAAACTTAGCTTGTTCGTGTTTAACCAAGTAAGAAGCTTATGTTTTGATTTTAAGTAATACATACCACATAAGGACAACTTCAATCGAAAATATTATTATTATGTATAGTAAATCAAAAACCTTATACGAACATGTCCGTTTGGTCTTTATTCATCTCAAGCATGATGGTAGAAATATGACACCTGGTAGATAAAACATGCATGTTAGGTCGTAAGATTTAGTTCATCGCAGGTGTATTTAATAAACAATAAAAGTAAGCAAAATGAAATATGGTCGATTTTACTTCTTTTGCTCAATGGAGAAGAGCCCAGCATCATTCAATATGTCGTAAATTCTAGGGTATGTGTCAAATGGCTCACCACCTGGAATAATACAAAAAATTATTGTGTGACTCAACTTAAGATATAGCTAGTAATCAGTTAGGGTTTGAAGAAGCTACTAAAACCTAGCAGCATACTTGTTCAGGAAATATGAAGAAAAACAGTTGTTTATACCAGTCATGTACAACGTACACCTATGACCCCATGGTTATATATGAAATGGCTCAGACTGGTTAAAGGCCTTTCACAGTGACATTCAAATATTATCATCCTGCATTAATTGATTAAAGAATTATCAGTTTATGATAACAAATATTAGCTATTTGTATAATTATATATTGTTTCCCACACCTAATTATCCATTATATGATCAGCTCAAAGCAGCTTAAGTCCACTTGAGGTTCGTCATTTTAATCTCCTCCCTGAGAAAGGTTGGGAGGTTGATCTTGATGGTGTCAAAGCATTGGCAGATAATAAGATTGTGGCCGTTATTCTTATCAACCATGGTAATCCTTGTGGGAATGTTTTCACTTATGAGCATATGCAAAAGGTGTGATAACGGGGAAAAAACAGTCAATATAATAAATGTAAATGGTATACTCCACCTTGGCCTGTAGAAATCAACCGTCTCTCTTATTGATGGGAAGTGGAACCACAACTTGCTGACCTCTGATCATTACAGGTTTGGAGCAGCCCATCCAACGACAGCATACAAAATCGTCATAACCTAAAACAAATGCTTGATGCAAGAAAAAATATCAATTAACACAACATCACCTAATTAATATAATTAAACTATTCTCATGAATGCAGAGGTAAACTTCATAAACCAAATAACGGAAGATACATATCAGGTTTGGAGCAGCCCAGGCAACGACAGCAGACAAAATCGTCATAACCTAGAAACCAATGCTTGATGAAAGAAAAATATCAATTAACACAACATCACCTAATTAACATAATTAAACTATGCTCATGAATGCAGAGGTTGTTTAACACACCTAGATCTTCTCAGCGGCATACTGGGATTTATGGGCGTAGAAAACCGGTCACATGAACCTTCTTACTTCTGTAACATAGCCTTCTGATCATCTTTATCAGCCTTCTGCATTAGTATCTTGTATACCTTGTAGCTTCTGGAAGTGATTCTCGAAATCCTGCAGGATAAAAAACCGAATAAGTTGATCATGAGTTAAAATCGTGATGGATATTGTGAGGGAAAAATGGATATTAGGGTTTTGAGAAAAATATATTACGAATGACCTATGATTTTCTTTTACCTAGGTTTATATGTTTGGATTCTCCTAGTTATGTGAGGTTTATAGATTTGGACTTGCAAGATATAACTCAAAATATGCATTGGTCTAGTGGTTATCATGTTTGTTAATATTTATAGCACCCTAGGTTCAATCCTTGCAAGTGACATAAATTTTTAAAATTTCCTAATTTTAGTCATTAAATTAAACCGAATTTTACATAAAAAAATTAAAAATAAACTTATACATACGAAATTTATAGTTTAAAAATTAAAAAAAATATATTCAACACAAATATTAAAAAAAAATGCCACATGTGCTTAAAAAATGTACATATATTAATTAAAATGCCACATGTCATTTAAAAAAAAATGCCACATAAATATAATGATGACATGGAAATATGACTTGGCATTATGGGATGCCAAGTGGCATTTTATGTGACATGCCTCCTCTTATATATAATATATATATATATATATATATATATATATATATATATATATATATATATATATATATATATATATGTATATATATATATATATACCCATTATGTAAACACTAGTTGTTATACATATGCATTACTATAACATGAAAACACTATTACTTGTTTAGTGTTTTATATGAAAACGTAAGTGTGTTAGTAAACTATTTGCTCAAACTATTTACGTATTTTATTTGTTTCGTTAAAATGATTTTACGTTTGTTATCGACAAAACAATAGAAGATCGTAAAATATAAATAAAAGTTTTTACGGCTTATTTGTATTAACAATCTCCCCCTTTTTGTTGATGACAAAACATAAGATTATTTTAAGGAAAAACTAAAATTTGTAAAAGTTTGAATTGGAGTTTTTACTCTCTTCTCCCCCTTTTTGTCGAAACAAAAAGAGCGTCGAAAAGAAACTAACACATTGTTTTAAGAAAAACATGTTAAAAGAAAGACAATATGAAAAATAGAGAGTAAGTGAAGAGAAGTATTCTCGTCTTAGCTCCCTCTTGACGAGTCCATCCCTTTGTGAGGGCGTCAAGTAAGTAGAAATATTAAACTAGTGCATTGCAATTATGTTTGCAAATGGTTTCGTCTTTGTGACGAATATGATCTCCCTTGATGATTGCACATTTGCAAGGAGGACGTCATGTAATATAATCCTATGTAAATGATATTGCAAATGAGTTTGCAATGTTTTGCTTTGACAAGAAACTCCCCCTAGCTAAGGGTGTCAAAGTCTTCATGTGTATATTGAAAATCTATAAAACAAAGGTTAGAAGACAAGTGTATAGAGCATAATTTCCTGCAAATAAAACTCAAGTTAGTGATAAACAAGTCTTTTGTTGTATGGATCCCACAGTTCCCTCTTTGGAGGGATCCTTCTAGGTTAAAGTGAGGGATCCGTCTTCCTGTAAACTCAAGACAACAATGTTGATGTAAAATGTGAAGTTAACATCAAAAGTGAGTTACGTATTAAGGCACCAATGATAATATGACATATAACATGTAATTTCATTCAATAAAAAAATACTAGAAATGATCTACATATCTCTAAAACTAAGAGAATGAAATATGATTCCCAAGCTATCTAAGTTAAGCTTAAGACTAGGACACCACTTGAATACTTAAACTCAAGGTTGTTTAGGTTTGTTGATCTCATCTAAACGTTCGAGGAGGTGATAAAACATGAAACGTTGATCTTCATGTAATTCATGTATCAAGCTTTCAACATGTTGACAATGATAACAATCTTTGTTATGGCTCGGAAATGGTGGTGGTAGAAATGGAATGGCTTGAGATGGAAAGTTTGGTTGAGGTTCCACAAAAGAATGAGGGATTTGTGGAGGTATATTTGGAGGTGATTCAACCAAAGGTGGTGGTGGTGGTGGAATATGTGTCGAAGATGGTGGTAGAGAGGTATCTACTTCCATGTGATCGGGTGGTTGACTTTGATGATTCCTCATAATCTAAAAGGGACTATTTGAGGGTGAAGGTGAAAAGGATACCGGTGCTAGTGTCGATTCAACACCTTGATTTTGTTGTGATATCTTCTCTATAAAGGAGAATGTTGGCAATGGTGGAGGATGAGAGGGCCTAGAAGGCAATTCCTCTAAGTTGTAGAGGTGTGGAGATGAATGTGGAGTGGTAAATGATATGGCTCTAGGCACTAATGGTGAAGGTTTAGTGGAAATAGGAGTGTTTGGTTTATGAGGTATAGTGCTGTTTGGCATTGGTAGTTTTGTGGGAACAATCCTTTTAAGGATTGGTTTGATTGGTTGAGTTGGTGGAGGGGAAATCCTAGAGTTTGTGAATTTAATGGGAGATGATTTGGTTGAAGAAATTTCGTGAACAACACTAGCAAGTTTCTTGGGTGGTCCTTTGGTGGATGAGTTAGCACTAGGAGCTTTCCTCATGATGAGATGACAAAAGGTTAGTGAGATAGAGGCTTCTAGTTGATGAGAATTAAGTTGTGGATGGTGACTAAGAAGTCCTAACAAGGTGGCTTATAAAAGGAAGAATTTAGCAAGTGCATTCAAGGCTTAAACCACTAAGATCCTTTTGTAATGCAATGATTTGCATGCACAAGAGTCAACTTCAGAGTTGCATTGATCAAAGAGTTTAATTAATGCAATATGGAGTGTTCAAGTTAGCAAGGAGAGCCTAAAATGATTGTTTTAGCTAATATTAGTTGAATTTGTCAGCCGGTTCCCTCCAATGAGGGATCCGTCTAGGCAAATCATAGGGATCCGGCTCTCAGCAGCCAAGAAAAGAGGGAAATGATGTTTTGTAAGGTCTATTACCTATACATCTTGAGTGTTTCAGTCTTCCTAGGTGTCTTACATGAAAGGGGACTTAAATGGTCAAGGGCAATGAGTGATGGTAGCTAATTATTGCCTTTTATGGAAGAAAATAGGACTTTATGAGTACCAATAAATGATCAAAGATGACACTAGGAAATTTGAGAGTGTTAAGTGGTGCTAAATGATCCTAGAGATCAGATGGTAACTTAAGATAAATTTGGAAAATTTCTTAACAATTATAAGAAATGAAAAACTAGTTTTTGACCCATTTTGAGGTAAGGATGACTAAAATCAATTTGCTAAAATTGAGAGAATTATAAAACTAGATATGTTGACATGTGATAAATGATGTGTGAGTATTGGAGCGGAAGGATGATGAGTTTTGGTGAAATGATAAATCAAAAAGCACCTTGAGTGTGATCCTAAATGAGCTATGAGTGAGTGTGATACCTACTGAGCTTGAGGAAGACTTAAGTGGTCATAAGGTGTTATGTTTGGCTAGTATGATGTGGTCTAGAGGGATGGTTTGATGTATGGAGGTCTGTAACTGCATTTCTGTTTCCCCGGATCCCACGGATCCCTAAATGGAGGGATCCGTCTAGTACAAAGTGAGGGATCCGGTTCCTGCACAATAGTACCTTCACAGAAGGTGTGCAAAATTTGCACAAGGTATCGTATTTTAAAACTAATGATTTCTACATCAAGCATACATGTATGTAAGTTAAGCATAACAATGAGAGCATGTAAGAATAACACATAAGCAATCAAGTGAGATCGAGCTCACAAATAACACACAGGTTTATCAAACTTTAGTAAGCGCTATTCAAGAAGCTCAAAACAGATTTATGATCAATATTAGTAGATCGTTTGTATTAACAATGGCGTGCAAGGTATGTGTCAAGAAAGAAAAGAGTACATGATGGTGTTCAAGTCAATAGAGTTGTGAGCTGCTAGTTCAGGACAATCCTAGGCTTCATTTAGATCTAGAAGGTGGAGTTGTTGTTTATGGAGATGAAGGAGTTATGTTTAGAAGAGTAAGTGTTGGATATAGAAAGGATTGAAACAAGTACGGTTTTGTGAGTTGGTTTTAGCTAAGAGATGTTTACCTATGTGTTGGTATTTTGAGGAGTAAGAAACCCATGTATATGCGTCCTTAAGAAAGTGAATTATTTAGGAAGGTTGTTTTGGTCAACGGAAGCAATGAACTATGTATAGTCATTACGGATGGTGATTAGCATACAATGAGCTTCGTCCATGAAGTCATGTAGCTCTTCTCAATCAAAGCAAGATAATCGCTTGATGAGGCAAGTGGTTGTGATTAACTTAAAAGAAAATTTTATTTTACAACTTTTTTTATTAGTAATCGTAAGACAATGTAAAGTATTTCCATTGTAAACTTACTTTAGGAAAACATAGAAGTATAAATTTCTCAAGTGAGAGAATGAATATGAGACTATTACTAGCGGTGCTCAATTACGGCTAAACACGACCATTTTTACGGGCGATTCCACATACCCAGCTTCTATCAAGGAAGTAATTCAACCGTTAGGTCAAATTGAGTTTCTAGTGCAATAAGTTCTCCAATATTCATTCTCAAGTTAGGAAAATTTATATTCCTACAATGGCCTATCGAAGAGTAACAATGATGATACTTCGCTTCCCTTTTTTTTTTCTTTTTTTTTTTTTTTTTTTTTTTTTTTTTTTTTAATATTATGCCTGAAACAACTAATGTGATGAAGGTGTCATGTTTAAATATAAAAAATTTAAAGTTGTCCATATGATTAAAAAAAATGGTTGGATGAGTTAGTTCAACATATCCGACTTTATATGCATAATAATCCTCTTAGTCACATATGTACGTGAGCTTTGGAAGCAGAACCTGCAATGTCAAGAGATCAAGTAATACTTCTTTTATACGATTAATAGTTATAGGCTCGTACACGCATGATGTTTACACATGAATCAAATTTAATTTAAAATTTCAGTTTAACATACGAACATATAAGAACTTGTATGTGTTTAATGTTTTGTAATTGTGATATAAGTACAACTAATAGTTATGCACGGATTTTGTATAAACTTTTCATTATGTATAAATGTCGATTAATATTTTGTAAAGATTTTTTATGGTAAAAAGATTTAAATTTGTTTAACTGACATATGTGTCGGGTTTGATATGTTGTTTAAACTTAACTATTGATATCATGTTGCACACACTATGCTAGTTTAATAGCACATAATGACCGCTGATAAAGTTAAAATATAAAGTTTTTAAATTTTTTTCCCGGATATCCTTATATAAAATTTAAATAAAGAATTACATAAGTCGTTGTTATAAGTACAATTACGTATATTTATTTTCATATCATAGTAACCCATGTTTATATTTGATATTTTTATTCCCATTAATAATAAGAGTAAACTGCAAAATACATCCATGTGGTTTACAGTTTTTGAGACCTTACATCCCTGTCATAAACTATTGGTTAGTTACATCCTTCGTTAGCCAAACGTTAGCCATTATACATCCCTGGTCACTAACTCTGTTAGTTTTCTTCGTTAAGTGCTAACTGGAGGGCTGTTTTGGTCTTTTTACTCATACGAGGGATGTATTTTGCAGTCTACTCTTTTACATATAAGAGGGATGTATTTTACAAAATACTTTTATACTTTACTTTTTTTTTTTTTTTTTTTTTTTTAATTATTATTATTATTATTATTATTATTATTATTATTATTATTATTATTATTATTATTATTATTATTATTATTATTATTATTATTAATATTATTATTATTATTATTATTACTATTATTATTATTATTATTATTATTATCATTATTATTATTATTATTAGAGTTAACTATTTATATAAAAAAACATTTTGTCGAAAATATTATTAAAAATTCCAAAAATTTTATAAAAAAAAAATTTCAAAAATTTTATAAAAAATTCCGAAAAATTTATAAAAAAATTTCCAAAAAATTTATAAAAAAATTTATTAATAATTCCGAAAATTTTATAAAATATTCCGATAAAATTTTAATAAAAAACAAATTCCGTAAAAAACCTTCTTTTAAAATTTTTTGTTTTTAAATTCCGTTAAAAATTTGTTTTTTAAACTTTTTTCTTTTTTACGGAATTTTTTTATAAAAAATTTTCGACAAAAAAATATATTTTATTGAATACTTTTGCGCAAATTTTATAAAAAATTTTGCGCAAAAGTATTCAAAAAAAAAAATATTTTAAGGAATACTTTTGCGCAAAATTTTATAAAAAATTCCGGCAAGAAGTATTCAAAACAGAAAAAAGAAATTTTTTTGTCGAATTTTTTTATAAAAAAATTCCGTCAAAAAGAAAAAAGAAATTTTTTTGTCGAAAATTTTTTATAAAAAATTCCGTAAAAAAGAAAAAAGTTTAAAAAACAAATTTTTAACGGAATTTAAAAACAAAAAATTTTAAAAGAAAGTTTTTTACGGATTTTTTTTTTATAAAAATTTTATCAGAATATTTTATAAAATTTTCGGAATTATTAATAAATTTTTTTATAAAATTTTCGGAATTTTTTATAAAATTTTCGGAATTTTTTATAAAATTTTCGGAATTTTTTATAAAATTTTTGGAATTTTTTTTATAAAATTTTCGGAATTTTTTATAAATTTTTTTTATAAAATTTTCGGAATTTTTTATAAAATTTTTGAAATTTATTTTTATAAAATTTCGGAATTTTTATAAAATTTTTGAAATTTATTTTTATAAAATTTCGGAATTTTTATAAAATTTTTGAAATTTTTTATAATATTTTCGACAAAATGTTTTTTTATATAAATAGTTAACTCTAACAATAATAATAATAATAATAATAATAATAATAATAATAATAATAATAATAATAATAATAATAATAATAATAAGAATTAAAAAAATAATAATAAATAAAGTATAAAAGTATTTTGCAAAATACATCCCTTTTATATGTAAAAGAGTAGACTGCAAAATACATCTCTCGTATGAGTAAAAAGACCAAAACAGCCCTCCAGTTAGCACTTAACGAAGAAAACTAACAGAGTTAGTGACCAGGGATGTATAATGGCTAACGTTTGGCTAACGAAAGATGTAACTAGCCAATAGTTTATAACAGGGATGTAAGGTCTCAAAAACTGTAAACCACATGGATGTATTTTGCAGTTTACTCTAATAATAATTTAGCCGTATTTAATTTTCAAACCCGTGTACACATAAGTTAACCTTATAAAAAAGAATAACATGAATCCTTACTAACGAAAATAGTAAATTTTCTTTTGTTTTCGGATATCCTTATTTAAACTCATAAAGAGGAATAACATAAGTTATTCATATACACACAACCTAGTGTATTTATTTACATACATAATAACTCGTTCTTTTATTTTAATAATTATAATCCTGTGCATATACATGTTGTATTTTTTAAATATAAAGTCTATGGGGGTATTTGTTTATTTTTAAAGTTATTAAAAAAATATGAAACTTATAAATTTACACTTAATTTTATATAATTTATTTAAAATTCAACTATTAAAGTTTATTAATTACCTTCTCTATTTTTAAGTTTTGTTTTCACAAATTTGACACCTATATTTTTATGTTTTTTTTTCTTCACCAAATTTCTCCACTAAAATTTTCAAAGTTGGCCTATTTTTTTTTTTTAATTTTGACTTTCAATTTGCCAATAAGAATGCTCTGTTTTTGCCACGTGTCAAAATAAAATAACTTGATTGGCCCATTTTTTTTCAAAAGTTTTAACAAAATACTTCCGAAATAATGTAATTATTTGATTATTTAAAAGATAAGAAAATGAAAAACAAATCTATCAATTCAAAAAGATCTTTTATTCATAATTTAAAATACATTTGATCATACTTTTGTACATACCTTTTTATATGATTATAAGACAATGAAAAACAAAACTCCCACGTCATACAAAAATATAGAATGTTATCAGGTGCTAATGTAAATCTTTTCTTTTTAACATTATATCTAACGAGGATCTAACCAATTAACCATACAAACGTGTCGAAAATATAAAAAGAAGTTCGTTTTCACAGTACATTTAACACTTGATATACGATTACTCGTGAATAGCAACGAGATGGTAGATAGTTTTGGTGTTGGAATCACTCCTAAACAGTATTTCAAGTATTTATATTTCATATGTAATAGGTAGCTTAATTATGGCCTTTATGTTTGTTTAAGGTCAAGCTTATGTAGAAGGCCCATAAGCTTAGGCCCAAGCCCACATAAGAAAGGATGGGAACTAGGAGTGTTGCCCTAGCTTCCCTCCTATAAATACTCTTGTAAACCCTCATTTGAGGGTTGGTTGTTCAAGTTTTCCTTTCACTCATACATTACGCCTAACCGTCTTTCATACTATCGTGTGTGTGTGTGGTTTATCTTGTTCAATCGCCTTATCTCTTTCTCTATAACTTGTGTTTGTAAAACTAGTGACCTAACAGTGGTATCAATCGCCAAATAGTTGGGTGTACTCGTTTGTTTTTGAAGTTTTGATTTTTGGGTCTTACGCGTAAAGATAACGCAATCTTTGGTTATCTTAAAAACTCGTTTTTTACACTTTTTAATCCAAGATTCTTGTACTTTCAATGTTTTGAGGTGTTAAAATACTTGTTTTTGGCAAAAAGTTTCAAACTTTACGCGTGGATTTACGTTTTTAAGCTTGTTTTTGTTCGTGGGTGTCGTTCTACGCGTAACCCGTTTAGCAGTTTTGGTACATCAAAATTCACACTTTTGTGTTCTTTTGGTACTATTGAAGCTATTCCATAACAAAAATCTGGTTTAGAAACACATTTGGGCAAAATCAAAGTTACGAGTAATCCTACGCGTATCAAAACCCTAAAATTACGCGTAAGATTTTCCTTGGTTTGATCTTCAATTTTCTGGTTTATTCCGTGTTTTCTTACTTGGATAAGTCTGAAAATACGTCGACTTTGGATATCTTTTGCACTGTGAAGTGTAAAAGATCATTTGGGCAAAAAACCCTAAAATTACGCATAAGCATAAGCTTACGCGTAGAAATTCTACGCATAAGATTCACTTTACGCGTAAACTTAGGTCTACGCATAAGGTAATCCTACGCCTAACTTTCTACGCCTAACTTTTGTCTACGCCTAAATTTAGTGCTTTTATCCTACTTACGCGTAAGCTAAATCCTACGCGTAACTCCTCATTGTTACGCGTAACTTTTGGTGTTTTTACGCATAAGTGCTACTTGGTTCTTGTCTTTTCTACGCCTAAGGACACTTCATCTACAAATGTTCATTCGACTACAAAGATCCATTTTTACCACACAAGTTTATCATCATGTCTCAACCACCATACTCTAACTATTTCCCTCACACTTATAATCATCAACAACAACAACAATTAACTCCACAACATCAACAATGGAATCAACAACAAGCTATTTATCAACAACAATTTAATCAGCAACATACTCCACAACTTGGTGCAATTCCACAACCACAAATGGTTCAACCACCACCAAGTCTTCAAGCTCTACCCTACACAAACGATTTCAATCAACATCCATCACGAAGCACTATGAAGGAACCCACTTGGTTTACAAAGATGTGTGAAGCTTTAAGCAGCCAACAATCAATTCATGAAGCTGGATCACTTGATAGACCTCCAATGCTCACTCCAGGAAACTACGATCAATGGGTGATAAGGTTCTTTAGGTTTTGTGATCTAAAGAAGCCACATGGAAAGTTCTTAAAGAAGGTTATCTTGGAAGGTCCATTTGAGATGCCTACTGTCATTGTACCCGGAGATCCAACTGCTGTTCCACCAAGAGATGAACAAACCAACATTGCTACTGTTGCAGATTTAAATCCCACGGAACTTCTACACTATGAAGCTGATGAACTTGCAATGGAATACATCCTCTTAGGATTACCAAACCCAATTCTTCGTAGTGTTGATGCTCAAAAGACTGCACAAAAAATGTGGGATCATATTCGTCTTCTTATGGAAGGATTTGTACTCAATCAGGAGGATTTGGAATCCAAAATTTACTTGGCTTATGAACACTTCATGATTGAACCTGGAGAGACACTAGAGTCCTATTGATGAGTGTCTAAATACTCATCATTTTTATACTGTTAGAATGCCAAAAACATCTGAAAACACTCAGAAATGCTTCAAAATGATAAAAATATCATAAACAAGTGTTTTATATGTTTTAAATGCAAAAACATCAAAATCTGGTGAAAAACGTATCAAGTTTGCATAATTGGCAGTTTTAGTCCCCCAAGTTACAAAAATTGTCAAAATCAGTCCCTGGTAATTCAAAAACTTGTAAAATATCATTTTAGGTCCATGAGATTCAAAAGTTGTCAAATCAAACCCTTCCAAGTTTAAAAATCACAAATTGACAACTTTAGTCCTTCAACTTTGAAAAAATGTCAAAAATAGTCCTTGGTTAAATTAAAAAGTGAAAATTATCAAGTTTTAACCTTGTACTATTCATATTTGACAAAAATGGTCCTTATGATAAACTTTTTGAGAAATTACAATATTGGTCCCTCAAGTTTCTAAATTGGCAGTTTTAGTCCCTGGATTTAAAAAAAATGGAAATTATCAATATAGGTCCTTGTACTAATCTTACTTGGCAGATTTGATCCTTATGATATGCTTGGAAACTTGTCAAAATCCAGCCCTCAACTTTGGCTAAATTACACTATTAGTCCTTGTTGTTAAACCAAACCAAACCGGACCCTTTATCAATACTAAGCCCAATCCAAACCCAAACAGTGACCCGACCCAATTTTTTAAATCAAATAATACCGCCTACACTATTCACCTTCCTCCCTCACCCCTGTTTCACCAATACCAGTGGTTTTTAACCACTGGTTTTCCACCTTTTCACCTCCACATCACCTCCCAGCTGTCTCCTTCCACCTCCACATCATTCCAAGCTCCAATTAATGCAGAAAACCAAACCTTTGAAAAAATGGCGCCAAATTCGACATTTAGCAAATCTGATTATCTGGATGAAATCAAGGGTCAAGATATGGTGGGATATTTTCAGAGGTCGACAAGAGAAGATTGAAGTCAATAAATATCAAGTTGGGTGCAGTGGATTAATATATCTAGTGTAATTTTAAATTTTAATGTCGTTTTAGCTTAACCTTCAAATTTTAGTGTTTGTAAAAGCTTTAAGCTTTGTATTTTATGTTTTTAAGGTGAAAGAAAACTTTTGTAAGCATCAATTTCCATTTTCAAGTCTTATGTCAAGTTATGCAATTTTCTTATCATTCAAAAATCTCAATAAGTTGAATTGTTGTTAGAAACTGTTAATTTGGACTTAGAAGCTCATATAAGCTCCTCATAAAGCTTATCAAAGCTTTTAGACACTCTTAAAAGCAGTTTATTAGAAAAAATCAAAAATTCACAAAAATACTAATTAAATAGCTTAAAAATAAAAATCCATGGTTCAAGGTTCTAGCAGGCTGGAGCAGGATATATAATGGATGGTCTTGGGTGTAGTGCTTGTTGGTAAGCTATAGGATCTGTTACTTGGTCTTAATTCTCAGTTTGTGACCTCAAGTCATTTGTAAGCATTTTGATCTTATTTTGGCATTTACTGTTTAAGTCAGTTCTTAGCTCAAATTTCTGTTTAATCATGTTCAGTAGTTGTAATTAAGTGTAATCAAACCATAAAACCAGTTGTTAGTTCACTAGAATTGGTAGTTCATATAAATTTTATTTTAACAGTTAAAATAGTATTAGGATTATTATTGAGCTTTATGTTGTTATGGCCATTGTTTCACACTTATTTAATCTTAATGAATGATGATACAAGGTCTGTACTCAGTATAATGGTTTTAATCTTTGCTTTACTTTGAAAAAGTTCCAAAACAATCTTGTTAAGGTGTGTTTGGTTTTACTGTCTTAACTGTCATAAAGGTGCATTCAGTGATAGCTCTTTACTGGTTCATGTTTGTTAACCCTATTTGAGCTCATTCAAGTCTTAGTTTTGGTCTGTAATATCACCAAAGTCAAATTTGTACTTAAATCAATATCACTGCTCAACTGTTGTAATCTTGGCAAATCAAACTTTGGTTTTGTGTTCAAAAGTCATAAATAAAGCTTGTAGAGGTTCCATTTCAATCATTAACATCAATCTAAGTTCTTAAAATCAGTGGCAAAGTTCAAGAAAGTCAACTTTTATTTTATGTTCAAAAGTCAAAATCTTGAAAAACCTGTTTTCAGGCCATCTAGAAAGATTTTTCTTGGGTTCATTCTTGGACCAAATCATATGAAACTCTGGGATTAAGAACTTCAACAGGTCAAATTACTTATTATAATTTTTGTTAAATTTTAGAGATTTTCTAAAAGCTTCAAATAAGCTCATCAAAAAGGGCTTAGTTGCCCTGCTCACTGAACACAGTTGATTCTGAGATTTTCTAAGATCTTGCAGCTTGTGTACAAAGCTTATAAGAGCTTTTCAGAGTCTGAGTTTTGGTTTATACACTCTCAACCAGGTCTAATACAAGTTCCAATTTCTATTTTTCACTTTTAGCTTATCTTGTAATCTGTGCAATAGCTTAAAGTAGTATACCAAAATCTGTTTTGCTTATCAAACTCAAACCTCAAATCTGTATTAAACTTGTAATCCAGAGGTTCAAGCTTGTTGATTTTGGTTGCATTTGAGTCATTATAGCATATTTTAGCTTCTGTATCAGTTTGGTGGTCTTTGGTTATAAATTGGCTTTTTCAAGTGCTTATTATTAAGCAGTCACAACTGCAGTTGCTAATTTCTCCAAACAAGACCATGTTTTTCTATTTTTCTTAGACTCAGTAGATTAAAATAGACTTTTCCTGAAATTTTCATAATTTTTCATAACTGTTTGCTATTTTTCTTAATTTAAACTAGTTTTTAATCCTTTTTAAATACCTTTTAATACAAATAAATAAGAAAAAGCTTAAAAAAATGATTTTTTAATTTTCTTAGGTTAAGATAAATATAAAAGTAATAAAAAGTATTTTTCCATAATTTTCTTAGTTTAAAAAGTATTTTTTAGCATTTTAATTAGTTTTAAATAGTTTTAAATTAATAATAAATACATAATAAGTCTTAAAAATATATTCTTAGTTTTAAAATAAGTTTTATCATATTTTAGATTTTTCCAAGTTATAATTTCATTTTTCTAGGTTAATTTTGTATTTTCTTGTATTTTAGTGCAATTTAAATACTTAATAAATAGTTTTTAATTAATAATAATTAAATAAATAGTTGTAAAAATAATTTTATTTTTCTAATAATTCTCTTTTATTATTAGGATTCCAAAAGTATAATTTTTATCTTTTTAGGACTTTTATTTCTTTAAATCTCACTTTTTATTTTGTACGTAGACGTAATTTTATTTTAAACGTAAGTTTTACGTTTTAGGTTTTAAACGTTCATCACTTTAAAAATAGTGATAGCGTTTATTTAATAGATTTTAACTTTTTAATCTTTTTAATTTGCATTTAAGTCGCTTTAATTTGTAGATTTTCTCTTTAGGTATAATTTTCCATCGAAAACCCTACTGATTGCTATCCTTAGTGATCATTCTACCATCTGATTAAGTGTTTTAACACCAATTCATCCTCCGTGGGACTTAACGACCCAGGAATTCCCTATATTCCTCTGATCTTAATTGTATTTGTGTCTGAGCAGTTTTAAGTCTTTTAGACTTGACTGTTTAGCAGCAATCAAATTTTGGCGCCGCTGCCGGGGAGGCTGTAAGCGTGTTTCTAGCATTTTCAGACCCGTACTTGCACATATACCACAGTTTGTAAAAAGTTTTCTGTAAAGTTAATATAAACCAAAAAGTTCATTAACACTTTTCCTAAAGTGTTATAAACCCAAAAACAATATAAAACAACAAAACAATCGTAACGTTTTTTAGTTTGTGTTTCTTTTAAGGTGATTCTTAAAGAAATACGATTTGGTTAAACGGGACGATACCAAAAATATTTCCCAAAAGTTTTTAAACCCCATTAGCACAAATCATACCTACGTCTTTTCAGTGGTACTTAATTAAATACATAAAAATCAACCACCGCAAATCAAGGCAGTGCACTACCTAACTGGGGGTGCGACCATTAATAAGTTCCCGAACATCAGATTTAAAACTTGCCTTTGTGTCACTTGTGATTTGGTGTACCTTTTTCAAAGAAGCCATTTCATTTGAGATTATTGGTTAAGTTCACTTGTGTTTTGCCTCATTTGTTTTGAAAATTGATTTTTATACTTAGTGCATGCGCACTCGTTCTTCCAGTTCTACAAGTCCACTTTCCGAACTTGGAAACATTCCTCGCAGACGTAGAGGACGTTCAGCTCCTTCAGCCGTGACTGAGGAACGTCTACCACCACCACCACCTGTCGAAATGGCAGAAGACAAACCTATGAATGAGCTTCTCCAAGCACCCATCGAGGGTTACGGAGATGCCATTGTTGTCCCAGCCATTGTGGCTGATACCTTCGAGCTCAAGACCGGGTTGCTTAATCTAGTAACCCAAAGCCAATTCTATGGTTTTGAGCGGGATGATCCTCATGCACACATTCGATGGTTCAATAAAATTGCATCAACCATCAAGTACAAGAATGTCCCACACGATGCTATCAAGCTTCTTCTGTTCCCATTTTCTCTAGAGGGACAAGCCCGGAATTGGCTTGAGAAACAACCCCCTCGTTCTATTGAGACATGGGAAGATCTAGTTACCAAGTTTGTTAACGAGTTCTATCCTCCATCTCGAACCACAAGTCTTAAGAATGAGATAATGAAATTTTCTCAGAGATTTGATGAATCATTCGGGGAGGCATGGGATCGTTACAAAGAATTGCTCCGCAAGTGTCCACATCATGGTTTTACCGAGTTAATGCAAATGGATACTTTCTATAATGGTCTGAGACCAGCTGACCAAGACTCTCTGAATGCCTCCGCGGGAGGTAATTTCCTTAGCAAAACCACCAAAGAAGCCTTACAAATCATTGAAAACAAGTCCCAGGTCCGTTCTTTCCGCACTAAGACATATCAAAATCAGTCTAATGCTGGACCTTCTACTTCATCTCCAGTGAGTACATCTAGCACTGATGCTAAGATTGATAAACTCACTGATGCTGTTCAGGCTTTGGTTCTTGCTAACCAAAAGAAAGTCACCTTCACTCAGACACCATCACATGGTGAAGTGAAGAAAGTTGAAGTTTGTGTTACTTGTGGTGGTCCTCATGCATACTACAACTGTACTGCCACTGATGGTAGTCCGTTTGAAGCAAATGCTATAGCCGGTACTTCAAATCAAGGAGGTAATCAATACCGTCCTCAGAATGAACCAAACTACCGTGCTAGCACTTATCAGGCACCACCCGGTTTTAACCAGAATCCTAACCGGAATCAGAATCAACCTAGAATGAACCAAGGTTATCAAAACCAAGGTAATTTCTATCCTGGACCCAATCAAGGTTTCCAACAACAAGGGAACCTTCATCAAAACAATTTCAATCGTGGGAATCAATTTCATGGGAATGTGAATCCTAATCAAGGGAATTTTCAACAACAAGGTCACAATCAAAACATCCGACCTCAAAATTTCCCTCCTAATCCACCTCCCATCATTACTCCTCCAGGACCATCATCTGATGAGTTACTGAAGCAGTTTATGAAGTCCCAAGATGAAATGAACAGGTTGTTGGTCAGTCAGATTGCTGATCTTAAGAAGTCTTTAAATGATCGACCCTCGGGCTCAGGTACTTTACCGAGCAACACGATCGCTAACCCGAGGGGCGATGCTAAGGCGATCACGACCAGAAGTGGTGTTTCTTACAATGGACCCGCTATTCCTACTACCTCTTCTTCTTCTTCTCTTCCAAAGGTAGTGGAAAGTGAGCCTCCAACTCACAATGGACCTACGACTCCAATGCCCCCTCCTCCTGTGGCAATGAGTCAAGTTACCAAGGAAACAACGGACAAGGTGCATTATTCTAGCCCAAGTAATACCGCACGAGTCCTACCTTCGGTAGTCCATCCTCAAGTTGTCCAGAAACCCAAGTCTAATCCAGGAGTTGTTTTTGAACCACCTGTAGCTCCCGTTGAAAATATCAAATCCAAATCTTCTATTCCATATCCATCACGTTTGAATGAGCAAAAGCTCCGTGAAAAAGCTAGTCATCAAATGGACAAATTTTTCCAAATTTTCCAAGAATTACACTTTGACATAAGCTTTGCGGATGCTATCATGCTGATGCCCAAGTTTGCATCGACTCTCAAACACATGTTAAGCAATAAGGAAAAGCTGTTTGAAATGGCTAAGACTCCTCTTAACGAGAACTGCTCTGCAGTTATCCTAAAAAAGCTTCCAGAAAAGCTTGGAGATCCTGGGAAATTTCTCTTACCTTGTGTATTCCCAGGAATGGTTGAATGCTTTGCCCTAGCAGATCTTGGTGCAAGCATTAATCTTATGCCATATTCAGTGTGGAAGAAACTTTCTCTTCCGGAACTCACTCCTACATGCATGACTCTCGAGCTTGCAGATCGTACAATATCCCGTCCTCTTGGCATTGCCGAGGACGTATTTGTGAAAGTAGGAAAGTTCCATTTTCCAGCTGACTTCGTGGTTGTTGATTTTGATGCCGATCATCTGGTTCCTCTCATTGTTGGTCGAGGATTCCTGAGAAAGGGCCGTGCTCTCATAGATGTATTTGAGCAAGAAATCACATTGCGTGTTGGTAATGAAGCTGTCACCTTCAACCTTGACCAAACTTCGAGGTACTCCGCAAATTATGATTCTGAATCGGTTAACCGAATAGATATCATTGATGTTGCTTCTGAAGAGTATTCTCAAGAAGTTCTTGGTTATGATCATAATTCTTCGAGTGATAATCTCACTCATTCATCTCAACCCATCATCGCCAATTCTACTCCTTCTCTCACCCCATTTGAGGAAAGTGACTTCATCTTAGAAGAGATTGAAGCTTACTTATCCAGTGATTCTGTTCCATGGGAAATTGATCACGCTCCAATTGACATTGAGGGAGACATACTTCTCATTGAGAAGTTGCTTAATGATGATCCATCATCAGCCCCTCACTCTAGTGATTCAATTCCTGATGAGATTAATCAAAATGAGATTAATCTGAAGGGAGATATTCTTCTTGAGAAATTGTTAAATCATGACATTTCTTCTCCTCTCCCTTCCATCAAACTTCATAACAAGGAAGTCAAGTCAGTTGAGAAAACTGAAGAATTTCCTGAGGTTGAGCTTAAGGACTTACCACCTCATCTCGAGTATGCATTTCTTGAAGGTGATGATAAATTACCAGTCATTATTGCTAGAGATTTGAGTAAAGATGAAAAAGCTGCTCTTATAAAAATCTTGAAGTCACACAAGCAAGAAATTGCTTGGAAACTCTCCGACATCAAAGGTATAAACCCTGAATTTTGTACTCACAAAATCTTGATGGAGGATGACTTTAAGCCAGCAGTTCAACATCAGAGAAGAGTAAATCCAAAAATCCATGATGTTATCAAACAAGAGGTTATCAAACTTCTTGATGCAGGATTGATTTACCCGATCTCAGATAGTCCTTGGGTTAGCCCAATTCATTGTGCTCCGAAAAAGGGTGGCATAACTGTTATCACAAATGAAGATAACGAGTTAATCCCAACTCGATTGGTAACGGGATGGCGTGTTTGCATCGACTATCGTAAGTTGAATGACGCCACCCGTAAAGACCATTTTCCTCTACCCTTCATGGACCAGATGCTTGAGAGATTAGCAGGGAATGAGTACTATTGCTTCCTTGATGGTTTCTCGGGTTACTTTCAGATCCCTATTGATCCACAGGATCAAGAGAAGACCACATTCACTTGCCCATACGGAACTTTTGCCTACAAACGTATGCCTTTTGGCTTATGTAATGCTCCTGGCACGTTCCAACGATGTATGATGGCCATATTCCACGACATGATCGGGGAAACAATGGAAGTGTTTATGGATGACTTCTCGGTCATTGGGGATTCTTTTCAATCATGTCTCTCCCATTTAGATAAAATGCTTCAAAGGTGTGAAGACACCAATCTTTGTCTAAACTAGGAGAAAAGTCACTTTATGGTCAAAGAAGGCATAGTCCTTGGCCATAAGATTTCAAAGAACGGGATTGAGGTAGATAGAGCAAAAGTCGATGTTATTGCTAAATTACCTCATCCTACTACCGTCAAAGGTATTAGGAGTTTTTTAGGTCATGCCGGTTTCTATCGTAGATTCATTCAAGATTTTTCCAAAATCGCCCGGCCAATGACCCATCTTCTTGAAAAGGATGCTCCTTTTATCTTCTCACCCGAGTGCATCGTAGCTTTTGAAACATTGAAGAAAAAGCTTACTGAAGCACCCATTCTCGTTGCTCCCGACTGGGATTTACCTTTTGAGCTTATGTGCGATGCAAGTGATTTTGCTATCGGTGCAGTCTTAGGGCAACGTAGAAACAAGCATTTTCAGCCAATTCACTACGCAAGTAAGACTATGTCTGAGGCTCAAACTCATTACACCACCACAGAAAAAGAGCTATTAGCCGTGGTGTATGCTTTTGAAAAGTTTCGGCCATACTTAATCTTGACAAAATGTGTAGTGTATACGGATCACTCGGCTCTTAAATATCTCTTTGCAAAACAAGATGCAAAGCCGAGATTACTCCGTTGGGTTCTCCTCCTTCAAGAATTTGATATTATCATACGTGATAAAAAAGGAGCTGAGAACCTGGCTGCTGATCATCTGTCCAGATTAGAAAACCCTCACCAAGATGTTTTCGAGAAAAAGGATATTAATGAAACATTTCCTCTCGAGACACTCAATACGGTTTCTTTTCGTGGAAACTCTTCTACCCCATGGTTTGCTGACTTTGCAAATTACCATGCGGGTAACTTCATCGTGAAAGGGATGAAAACCCAGCAGAAGAATAAATTCTTCAAGGATGTTAAACATTATTTCTGGGACGACCCTTTCTTATTCAAAATCTGTGCGGATCAAGTCATCCGACGGTGTGTTTATGGACAAGAAGCTCTTGACATTCTCAAAGCTTGCCATGCTGGACCCACCGGGGGCCATCATAGTCCAAACTACACCGCGAAAAAGGTGTTTGATTCCGGGTTCTATTGGCCCACAATCTATAAAGATGCCCACGATTATGTCAAAACTTGTGATGCTTGTCAGCGTCATGGAAACATATCTCAAAGGAATGAAATGCCACAAAATGCCATTCAAGTTTGTGAGATATTTGACATATGGGGTATTGATTTTATGGGGCCATTTCCATCTTCTCGTTGTAACAAGTACATACTCGTAGCTGTCGACTATTTGTCGAAATGGGTTGAAGCAAAAGCTTTACCTACAAATGATGCCCGAGTAGTTGTGAAATTTTTGAAAGCTCTCTTTGCCAGATTTGGAACTCCTCGTGCAATAATCAGTGATCGTGGTACACATTTTTGTAATGACCAATTTGATCGTGTCATGCAAAAGTATGGTGTTACCCACCGTTTATCTACTGCATACCACCCCCAAACAAGTGGGCAGGTGGAAGTTTCAAATCGTGGTATTAAAAGAATACTTGAAAGGACAGTAGGTGAAAATCGTGCATCCTGGTCGGATAAACTGGATGACGCACTCTGGGCTTTTCGTACAGCTTACAGAACACCAATTGGGTGTACTCCATACAAACTAGTGTACGGAAAAGCATGTCATCTTCCGATTGAACTAGAGCACAAGGCCTACTGGGCCTTAAAACATGCAAACTTCGATATACAGACAGCCGGCGATCACAGAAAAGTTCAAATGAATGAACTAAATGAACTTCGTGATCAAGCTTATGAGAACTCTTTGATCTACAAGCAAAAGACAAAGAAGATTCATGACTCCAAGATCAAAAACCGCGTTTTCAACGTTGGTGATCGAGTCCTTCTTTTCAACTCTAGATTGAAGATTTTCTCGGGAAAGCTTAAGTCCCGCTGGTCTGGTCCATTTACTATCACTAAGGTTTATCCTTATGGTACCGTTGAGTTATCTCAGCCTGATGGTCCTAATTTTAAAGTGAATGGTCATCGAGTTAAGCATTACTTTGGAGAGGACATTCCATCTGTGGTTGTCCCGGATCTACAAACATTCCCCATGAACCAATGAATGCGGGGATCGAGTCAAGCTAGTGACTCGGGAATCAAAAATTTTAGCACACACAATATGGGTTTTCACCCATATTTCTGTTTTCTTACCCCCTTTCTACCACCCTAGTGTGGGGGAGTTTTTCCCACGCTGTTGTATATTCTCAATCTTCTAAAAAAAAAAAAAAAAAAATGTGTATATATCAAAAACAAAATAATGGCCGTAGTATTTCCCTTTTATGTTCTGTGTTTCGGCATAACCGCCGGTACTTTGAATATTGAGGGCAATATTCATTTCTAAGTGTGGGGGGGAATTCTCACGAATTTCATGTAATTATTTCACCCAATTCCCCCGTTTTTGGCCAAAAATTTTTTTTTTTTTTGGAGTAAGTGTTTTTCACTTACTCAGCAAATGGTAATCAGTCCACCATGTCTAACCCACATAAGGATTGGCTAATCCAGGAGCAAACGGCTCTTGGTAAAGATATCTCAAATCCGTTTATGGCTTGCAATTTGCCTAAAATTGTATGGTGTTCAACTCACCATATCTTTAAACTAGTGAAAAGTTGGCTAGCCCGCAAGTTTATGGCTTGTGGTAAAGGCAAGTGGAAAATCCATAATTGGTAATCAGCTCACCAAAGATAATATTGATAATTTATCTAAGAGTTGGCTAGTCCAGAAGGGTACGGCTTCTGGTAAAGACAAATCAAATCCGTTGACAGCTTATGATTTGCTCAAAATCATTTGGTTATCGTTGTGCCAAGGTTCTTACTTGAACTGAAACAATTGGCTACTCCAGAAGTAATGGCTTTTGGTAAAGAGATTAAAATCCATTATGTTTTCTCAAATCATTGCTAGGGACTAGCAATATCTTAGTGTGGGGGATTGATGAGTGTCTAAATACTCATCATTTTTATACTGTTAGAATGCCAAAAACATCTGAAAACACTCAGAAATGCTTCAAAATGATAAAAATATCATAAACAAGTGTTTTATATGTTTTAAATTCAAAAACATCAAAATCTGGTGAAAAACGTATCAAGTTTGCATAATTGGCAGTTTTAGTCCCCCAAGTTACAAAAATTGTCAAAATCAGTCCCTGGTAATTCAAAAACTTGTAAAATATCATTTTAGGTCCATGAGATTCAAAAGTTGTCAAATCAAACCCTTCCAAGTTTAAAAATCACAAATTGACAACTTTAGTCCTTCAACTTTGAAAAAATGTCAAAAATAGTCCTTGGTTAAATTAAAAAGTGAAAATTATCAAGTTTTAACCTTGTACTATTCATATTTGACAAAAATGGTCCTTATGATAAACTTTTTGAGAAATTACAATATTGGTCCCTCAAGTTTCTAAATTGGCAGTTTTAGTCCCTGGATTTAAAAAAAATGGAAATTATCAATATAGGTCCTTGTACTAATCTTACTTGGCAGATTTGATCCTTATGATATGCTTGGAAACTTGTCAAAATCCAGCCCTCAACTTTGGCTAAATTACACTATTAGTCCTTGTTGTTAAACCAAACCAAACCGGACCCTTTATCAATACTAAGCCCAATCCAAACCCAAACTGTTCCCGGCCCAATTTTTTAAATCAAATAATACCGCCTACACTATTCACCTTCCTCCCTCACCCCTGTTTCACCAATACCAGTGGTTTTTAACCACTGGTTTTCCACCTTTTCACCTCCACATCACCTCCCAGCTGTCTCCTTCCACCTCCACATCATTCCAAGCTCCAATTAATGCAGAAAACCAAACCTTTGAAAAAATGGCGCCAAATTCGACATTTGGCAAATCTGATTATCTGGATGAAATCAAGGGTCAAGATATGGTGGGATATTTTCAGAGGTCGACAAGAGAAGATTGAAGTCAATAAATATCAAGTTGGGTGCAGTGGATTAATATATCTAGTGTAATTTTAAATTTTAATGTCGTTTTAGCTTAACCTTCAAATTTTAGTGTTTGTAAAAGCTTTAAGCTTTGTATTTTATGTTTTTAAGGTGAAAGAAAACTTTTGTAAGCATCAATTTCCATTTTCAAGTCTTATGTCAAGTTATGCAATTTTCTTATCATTCAAAAATCTCAATAAGTTGAATTGTTGTTAGAAACTGTTAATTTGGACTTAGAAGCTCATATAAGCTCCTCATAAAGCTTATCAAAGCTTTTAGACACTCTTAAAAGCAGTTTATTAGAAAAAATCAAAAATTCACAAAAATACTAATTAAATAGCTTAAAAATAAAAATCCATGGTTCAAGGTTCTAGCAGGCTGGAGCAGGATATATAATGGATGGTCTTGGGTGTAGTGCTTATTGGTAAGCTATAGGATCTGTTACTTGGTCTTAATTCTCAGTTTGTGACCTCAAGTCATTTGTAAGCATTTTGATCTTATTTTGGCATTTACTGTTTAAGTCAGTTCTTAGCTCAAATTTCTGTTTAATCATGTTCAGTAGTTGTAATTAAGTGTAATCAAACCATAAAACCAGTTGTTAGTTCACTAGAATTGGTAGTTCATATAAATTTTATTTTAACAGTTAAAATAGTATTAGGATTATTATTGAGCTTTATGTTGTTATGGCCATTGTTTCACACTTATTTAATCTTAATGAATGATGATACAAGGTCTGTACTCAGTATAATGGTTTTAATCTTTGCTTTACTTTGAAAAAGTTCCAAAACAATCTTGTTAAGGTGTGTTTGGTTTTACTGTCTTAACTGTCATAAAGGTGCATTCAGTGATAGCTCTTTACTGGTTCATGTTTGTTAACCCTATTTGAGCTCATTCAAGTCTTAGTTTTGGTCTGTAATATCACCAAAGTCAAATTTGTACTTAAATCAATATCACTGCTCAACTGTTGTAATCTTGGCAAATCAAACTTTGGTTTTGTGTTCAAAAGTCATAAATAAAGCTTGTAGAGGTTCCATTTCAATCATTAACATCAATCTAAGTTCTTAAAATCAGTGGCAAAGTTCAAGAAAGTCAACTTTTATTTTATGTTCAAAAGTCAAAATCTTGAAAAACCTGTTTTCAGGCCATCTAGAAAGATTTTTCTTGGGTTCATTCTTGGACCAAATCATATGAAACTCTGGGATTAAGAACTTCAACAGGTCAAATTACTTATTATAATTTTTGTTAAATTTTAGAGATTTTCTAAAAGCTTCAAATAAGCTCATCAAAAAGGGCTTAGTTGCCCTGCTCACTGAACACAGTTGATTCTGAGATTTTCTAAGATCTTGCAGCTTGTGTACAAAGCTTATAAGAGCTTTTCAGAGTCTGAGTTTTGGTTTATACACTCTCAACCAGGTCTAATACAAGTTCCAATTTCTATTTTTCACTTTTAGCTTATCTTGTAATCTGTGCAATAGCTTAAAGTAGTATACCAAAATCTGTTTTGCTTATCAAACTCAAACCTCAAATCTGTATTAAACTTGTAATCCAGAGGTTCAAGCTTGTTGATTTTGGTTGCATTTGAGTCATTATAGCATATTTTAGCTTCTGTATCAGTTTGGTGGTCTTTGGTTATAAATTGGCTTTTTCAAGTGCTTATTATTAAGCAGTCACAACTGCAGTTGCTAATTTCTCCAAACAAGACCATGTTTTTCTATTTTTCTTAGACTCAGTAGATTAAAATAGACTTTTCCTGAAATTTTCATAATTTTTCATAACTGTTTGCTATTTTTCTTAATTTAAACTAGTTTTTAATCCTTTTTAAATACCTTTTAATACAAATAAATAAGAAAAAGCTTAAAAAAATGATTTTTCAATTTTCTTAGGTTAAGATAAATATAAAAGTAATAAAAATTATTTTTCCATAATTTTCTTAGTTTAAAAAGTATTTTTTAGCATTTTAATTAGTTTTAAATAGTTTTAAATTAATAATAAATACATAATAAGTCTTAAAAATATATTCTTAGTTTTAAAATAAGTTTTATCATATTTTAGATTTTTCCAAGTTATAATTTCATTTTTCTAGGTTAATTTTGTATTTTCTTGTATTTTAGTGCAATTTAAATACTTAATAAATAGTTTTTAATTAATAATAATTAAATAAATAGTTGTAAAAATAATTTTATTTTTCTAATAATTCTCTTTTATTATTAGGATTCCAAAAGTATAATTTTTATCTTTTTAGGACTTTTATTTCTTTAAATCTCACTTTTTATTTTGTACGTAGACGTAATTTTATTTTAAACGTAAGTTTTACGTTTTAGGTTTTAAACGTTCATCACTTTAAAAATAGTGATAGCGTTTATTTAATAGATTTTAACTTTTTAATCTTTTTAATTTGCATTTAAGTCGCTTTAATTTGTAGATTTTCTCTTTAGGTATAATTTTCCATCGAAAACCCTACTGATTGCTATCCTTAGTGATCATTCTACCATCTGATTAAGTGTTTTAACACCAATTCATCCTCCGTGGGACTTAACGACCCAGGAATTCCCTATATTCCTCTGATCTTAATTGTATTTGTGTCTGAGCAGTTTTAAGTCTTTTAGACTTGACTGTTTAGCAGCAATCACCTATCATCATCGATTTTCAGACATCATCAATGATTTGGATAAACACAACATCATCATGCCAAGAATTGCAGTGAATACTAAGTTCCTGAGTAGTCTTGGTCCTGAATGGGAGAAGTATGTCATTTTTCTCCGTCAAGCGAAGAATATGCATCATTCTACTTATGGATTGTTGTACGATTACTTGAAGCCTCATGAAAAGGAAGTTGATCGGGAAAGGATTCTCCGTGCTCAAATTGCTAAACAGTCACAACCGGACAATCAACAACTTGCCTTATATGCTCAACAAAATTATCCCTCTCAACCAACAACTCAACCAACTGCTTCAAACACACCTTCATAGCAACAACCTCAACCTCAACAAAATCAATTGGTTCCATACAACAACAATGCTCAAGCATATGTCTGTGAAGCTACTGAGGAAATCGATCCATTCGAAGCATTGCAACAAGGATTTGTGATGATTGCTAATGCTTTTGGCCGTTACACCAACAAATCCAACAATCGTATTCGTTCCTCATCTAACACACGGACTCAAGCTGTTGTGAACAATGGACGTGTTGAAGTTCAGAATCGTGATTATGGTCGTCAGATGGGCGGTGGTCAAGGGTTTAATGCTGTGGGTAGGAATAACAACAGAGCTCAAGTGATGGAACAGGGAAATGCTCAAAATCGGTTAAATGGTCTTAGATGCTACAACTGCAATGAGAAGGGACACCTGGCTAATGCATGCCCAAAGCCAAGGACTAGGGGCAGTGCTTATTTCAAAGAGGCTTTACTTTTGGCTCTTAAGGATGAAGCTGGTGGATCTCTTACAGACAAAGAACAGAGTTTTATGGCAGATGCAGACTCAGATGATGATATGGAGGACTTGCAGGCTAATGCAGCTGTTATGTTGATGGCTAATATGCATGAGCTGCACATGAGTGATACAGGCCCAGTGTATGACACTGATGGCTTGTCTCAGGTACCCGAACAAACCATCATCATATCTGAACTAATCTCTCCGCCAATATCTGAATCCGGCACGGATCAGACTGTTCAAAATGAGTCTTCTACATCTTCTTCTGATGATTTTCAAGTTAACCCTGTAGTTACATTTGACGATCAAGATGACCTTATGGTTTCCTTTGATAATCAAATTGACTCCGTGGTCGTACTTGAGGATCTAAAGAATGATCATGTTGAGACTCACGTTGAACAAAATGATCTGTTGCCTCATCCGGATTTTGCTCGGTTAATTCAAGGCCTTAAAATCAAAATGGAGGAATGTTATGCATTAAATCAATCTTTAAAAAGTAAAAATGCACTGTTAACCAAGGATTTTGAATACTTACAAATGCAACTCAACTTTTTCAAAACTCAAGACAACCGTGAAAAAGGTTTTGAAGCCGCTTTTGCAAAATCTCATCAAAACGAAAAATATTTAGAGAGACAGATGCGTGATCTAGCCGCCTCGAAGAATGCTTTATTGTCTGAATTAGAACAACTGAAACATGAACATAAAAAACAAATTAACGCTCTCACCTTGGAAAATAAAAAAGCTAAGGCTGAGTTGTTAAATTGTCAAAAACAGTTCTCCGCATACAAAAAGCATTCAACAAATCGGGTAGATGACCTTCTTGAAGAAATCATCGGCTTGCAAAACAAACTTAAAGAGTTTAAAACCGTTGTTTACAAACATGGTGAATCCGTAACAGCTATTGAAAAGTTTACCTTAAAACCCAATCCAAAAGGATATGGAAAAAATCTAGCTGATTACAAACCAAAGCTTTCACTAAAAACATTCAAACCAACTCCTGAAGTTTCCAGTGCAGAATACAAAATTGATAATACCGTCATGAGTGTTGTTGAATATCATCGTCAAGAGGAATTAGATGCAGAAGACGAGAGTCGATCAAAATTAAAAAATGTTGTTTACAACAAACCTTTTAATTATAAAAACGCGGTCACTTTCGTCACACCAACGGATTCTACTAACACACCAAGGGTTATCATCAAAACACCTGAGTCTTCTACTGTTAATCCCAAAACAGACTTTGCACAAACTTATGGTCCTTTACCTTCCATTAGTGAAGTAAATTCACAACCTGAAAATCGAAAATTTCTTCGATATTTTGACATTTTCATGGCTGACCTCAAAATTTTACAACATGAGATAGAATATCGATCTGAAATCAAAGTTGAACATTTTCAATCGCCTCTGGCGCGAGAACAAAGAGACATTTTTCAGAAAAATCTTTTACCTAATGTTAAAAACTTGAAAAGTTGTGCAATTGCCTGGGAAAAGGATTTTCATAAGGAACTTGGGGTAATGAAAAACGTTTTCGAGAAAACAGAAACATCTATTTCTAACACAAAACGCAAAAAGAAACTATTGAGAAAAGATGTTGATCGACTCTTGGAAGATGTTATCTGTGCTGATATCCATAATGTTGTGTTATTCTATTCTTTGCCATATGCATCTGATCATATCTCTGCTGATATTGTTGAATCTGTTGTAACTGTTGAGAACACCGATAATGTGCTTCAGATCGAGTCTTTAAAAGCTGAAAATAAACAATTACACACGGAAATTTACAATGCAAAACGTCGTCTTCATTGGTGTGAAAAAGATATTCACAACCATCAACTTAGTTTTCAAAAGAAAATCGCTCAGCTGAGTGAAAAATCTTCTGATCCTAAAATTGAGCAACTGGATGATCAAAACGTGTCTTTGAAAAGTCAAATCTCAAAATATGAACAAGAACTTTTAAAAGTTAAACAGGAATATGGTGTCATATTTGATTTACTCAAAAAGACTCGACTTGAAGCATCAAACGAACTTGATCACTATCTTGCTCACACTAGAGATGTCATGCATTTTGCTGGAAATATTCGTTCTGAAAATCATGATCTGATTCACACCATCTCTAAGTTACGAGAAACGTTAGGAAAGTATGAACAACTTCCGCCTACTGTGATTAAGAGATTAGCACCAGTCACACTTAGTAATCGTGAACCTAGAATTCTCACTGCCAAATCACAAGTTGCTAATGTGTTTCCCTCTACTGAAACAGGAATAGTTGCATCTTTTCCAAACGTCAGCACTTCACAGCCTAGGAGCACTCAATCGAAGAATAGGAAGTTGCGACCTAAGAAAAGATCAATAAAGAATGCTAAATTAGAAGAACACCCTAGGACTCTGAATAAAAATCATGTTGCTTCCACTATAGATGTTGCGTCTGGCAAATGTAATACAAATAGTGATGTAACGAATGCTAAACCGTTAAGTACTTTTGATATTCAGTCTGATGCACCTTGTGTTATTTGTCGAAAGCGTATGAATTCTGATTGTCATGACAAATGTGTTGCTAAAGCCATAATCTCTAGATTACAAAATCCTAAGAATCGGAATACCTCTAGGCCCACTAATCAGTCTAAGTCTGTGCTTGGTAGACCGCCTTCTTTAGATTCTAAGGCAACCATTGCTATCACAGTAGCTCCCGCTTCACCTCCCAAGAATGTAGTACCACCTAGTGTTTTCACTAAGACTAAAGCAAAGAGTAGTTATAGATGGCAGAAATGGATATATAACACACTAGGATTTAAATGGATGCCTAAAATTGTCAATGTGTGTATGTCTAACGTACCTGCTTCGGAACCCTCTAACATTTCGGGTTCCACATCTACTTCTATTCCATCTGTGTCGTCTGTGTGTAATGCAGGTGATACAGATCATTCTCTGGATTGTTGATAGCGGATGTTCCCGACACATGACAGGCAACCTTAAACTGTTATCAAACTTTATTGCAAAGTTCATTGGCACTGTCAGATTCGGGAACGATCACTTCGCAGCTATCATGGGCTACGGAGATTATGTCAATGGGAACATCGAAATCAGCAGGGTTTATTATGTGGAAGGCCTCGGCCACAATCTGTTTTCCGTAGGTCAATTTTGTGATGGAGATCTGGAGGTTGCTTTCAGGGAGAAAACTTGTTTCATTCGTGATCTACAAGGAAACGATCTTATGTCTGGCTCGCGTAATTCCAGTCTCTACACTATCTCTATGCAAGACATGGTTGCTTCCTCTCCCATTTGCTTACTTTCAAAGGCAACATCTACAAAATCCTGGCTATGGCACCGACGTCTCTCACATCTAAACTTTCAAACCATCACCAACCTTTCTCGACACAAACTCGTTGAAGGACTCCCACGATTCCGGTATTCAAAAGATCACCTTTGCTCAGCCTGTGAACAAGGGAAAAGCACTAGTGCTCATTTTCCTTCAAAGGTGGAACACAACTCTCAGCATGTGCTTCATCTTCTTCACATGGATCTGTGTGGCCCGATGCGTGTGCAAACAATCAACGGCAAACGCTACATCTTAGTAATTGTTGATGACTACTCACGATGGACTTGGGTCTACTTCCTTCGTAGCAAAGACCAAGCTCCACAAATGATCATCACCTTTCTCACAAAAATACAGGTTCAGCTCCGCAACACCGTCAGGATCATCAGAACAGACAAAGGAACTGAATTTGTTAACAAAACCCTTCGTGAATTTTATGAGAAAGTGGGAATTCAGCATCAAACATCTATTTCACGTACACCTGAACAAAACGGAGTTGTTGAAAGACGAAACCGAACGTTAGTGGAAGCTGCAAGAACAATGTTAATCAATGCTAAACTTCCAGATTACTTATGGGCAGAAGCTGTATCTACTGCATGCTATACTCAAAACCGTTCTATGATCACAAAACGCCACAACAAAACACCTTTCGAGCTTGTCCACAACTATAAACCGAACCTCAAACACTTTCATGTATTTGGATCCCTTTGCTATCCGAATAATGATCGTGATGATTTTGGAAAGCTCAAAGCCAAAGCTGATATTGGAGTCTTTATTGGATACTGTGACAATTCTAAAGGTTTCCGAATCTGGAATCGTCGAACTAAGGAGGTAATGGAAACGATTCATGCTCATTTCGATGAACTCACGGAAATGGCTTCTGAGTATAACAGCTTAGAACCCGGACACAACCGTTTAAACTTCCCTCAACCCCCATCATCAGCTGAAGAAAGCCCTCAGCTAACTCGTCAACAAATGGAAAGGTTATTTGCTCCTCTGTTCTGTGACGATATTGATGAACGTGCTCCAGGTGTATCCGCTGTTTCCGCTGCACAACCTGATAATATTCCTATACCTGATACACCTGCTACAACAACTACTGTTGAAGATGCACATACACCAATTGACTCCAACACAACAGTTGAACACACCGCTTCCAACAATGATGAACCAGCTGATGATATTCTGAATGAAGTACCCCCACCTGCAGATTTTGATCCAAATGCGTTCTTCAACCCGTTTGCTAATGAGACTGCTGCACCAGATGTCGCGGAATCTTCAACAAACCATTTGAATCCTCAGAATCTGCACAATGTATACCAACATCAACCCTCTACACATAGATGGACAAAAGACCATCCTCTGGCTAACATTATTGGCAACCCGAATCAACCAGTCGTTACGAGACAACGTCTTCACACAGATGGTGAACATTGCATTTATGCACTCACTGTCTGCCAATCTGAGCCTAAAAACATTAAAGATGCAATGACAAAAGACAACTGGATTGAATCCATTCAGGAAGAACTCAACCAATTCAAACGTCTTGAAGTATGGGAACTGGTTGAAAGACCAACAGGGGTCTACGTCATTGGTCTAAAATGGATTTGGAAAAACAAATTGGATGCTGAAGGGAACGTCATCCGAAACAAGTTACGACTCGTTGCTAAGGGTTATCGTCAGGAAGAAGGAATAGACTTTGAAGAATCTTTTGCTCCGGTTGCTCGTCTTGAGGCTGTTTGGATATTTCTTGCGTTCGCTGCTCATATGAATATGACGGTCTATCAGATGGATGTCAAAACGGCGTTTCTCAATGGACAACTAAAAGAAACGGTCTATGTCAGCCAACCAGATGGATTCGTTGATCCTGAGTTCCCGAACCATGTCTACAAACTGAACAAAGCTCTTTATGGTCTCAAACAAGCCCCTCGGGCATGGTACGATAAGCTATCATCTTTCCTCATTGCCAATAATTTCACCAAAGGCTCGGTTGACCCGACTCTTTTTATACAATATCACGGGGCACATATCTTAATTGTTCAAATTTACGTGGATGACATCATTTTTGGGTCTACACATAAAAAGTTTTCAATCGCTTTTGCAAAACTAATGAAGAAAAATTTTGAAATGTCCATGATGGGTGAACTTACGTTCTTTCTAGGACTGCAAGTTCATCAATCACCCCGTGGTATTTTCTTGAGTCAGTCCAAATATGCCCTTGAACTGTTAAACAAATTTGGAATGACAACCTGTGATACTTATGCCACACCAATGGCTCATACCAAGAAGTTAGATGCTGATTTACATGGGAAATTGGTTGACCCTACCAAATACCGAAGTATTATTGGGTCCCTCATGTATCTAACAGCTAGCAGACCTGATATTGTCTTTGCCGTTTATCTATGCTCCCGTTATCAGTTGCGACCAACTGAAACCCACCTCTCTGAGGCTAAAAGAATCCTCCGATACATCAAGGGAACCATTAACTTGGGAATCTGGTATCCGAAGGATTCTGGTTTTGAACTAATCGCTTTTTCAGACGCTGACCACGCAGGATGCTTAGACTCAAGGAAAAGTACTTCAGGAGCTCTACAATTTCTCGGTGATAAACTGGTGTCTTGGCAATCAAAGAAGCAGGATTGTACATCGCTGTCATCAACTGAAGCAGAATATGTAGCCATGTCCGCGTGTTGTGCTCAAGTCATTTGGATGAGAACACAACTCAAAGACTATGGTTACGTATTTAACAGAATCCCGATGTACTGCGACAATCGGAGTGCCATTGCAATCTCGTGCAACTCAGTTCAGCACTCGAAATCAAAGCACATCGATCTACGCTATCATTTCATCAAGGACCACGTGGAACAGGGTACCGTTGAATTATACTTTGTGGGTACTGAATACCAATTGGCAGATCTTCTCACCAAAGCCTTGCCTCCCGCTAGGTTTAATGAGTTGGTCCACCGAATTGGTATGAGGTGTTTGACTCAAGAGGAATTGGATGACCTCTTAAAATAGTCTTAACAACCTGTCAAACACCAAAACATCTTTTGTAAATAAATTTTTCAAAAACAAAATACAAAAATATAAAATCCGATAAAACAACAAAAATATTCTCCTAATCTATATTTCTTTCAACATGGCAAGTACATTTCTTCCGTCAACACTTTAATCTTTCAAAATTCAGTATTTCTCCGATCAAGTGTTGAGGGGGAGAAAATTAACTCTTAACTGTTTCAAACATCTGTGTACTTGCATGTTATCATAACTCGGTTGATTCCTTTTACAAATGATGGTACACTTTCTGGTTCAAAGACACTCCTCGGACTTAAAATTTATAATCGTTCATTATTTTCTCAAGTCAAGGGGGAGTGTCGTCAAGTCTCTTTCTTAAAAACCTTTGTTTGGTAACCAAAATGGAAGTTAAAAGACTTTGGTTGAAAAAGGAAAAGGTGGAGGGACTAAAACTGCAAAAACCACAAAGTTATTTTTGATAAAACACCCCACCTAACACTTTCACCTCACATTTATTACCAACACGTAAAAAGATCCTACGCGTAGAAATTGTTTAACAAATCCGTGCATTGGATCAACGATTTGTAAGTGGTTTTATGATCTCAACATGTTTTTAAACATAGGTTTTGATTTTGATACAAATCCAACGGTCAAATCTTGATCTATGCTTGATTTAGTGTCCTACGCGTAAGTGTATGAACACTAAATCAAGAATGGACGTTTGTGGTTAATAAGATTGTGTCAAAATGTTCTTTTTACATCTATAAACACATGTTCATTACCCAAACATGCCCAGATACACGAATTGATAACTTTCAAACATTAGGGTTCTTAGGTCAAATTGGGTATTTTTTGAATGTGAAGTGTTTTTGGTTAAAAAGATAGTTGGGTTATGCTCTTGCGTTGTTAAATTGATAATTTCCAAAGTTTATAGCCACCCAGAAACACGAATTGGTCATCAATTCGAAACTAGGGTTTAAAGCTCATAAACTTTGGATATTTTTGATTCTCAACAAATTAAGTGTTACAACTTGGCTTACATACTCACAACATGTCTTTAACATACCAGAAAAAGTTTAGTGCATAATCTATGGCTAAAACTCATACGCGTAGATTTAGGGTTTTAGACTACGCGTATGTGTTCTACGCGTAACTGTTAAAATGAGCTAGTATGTTTTGATCTGTGATAAAATGATGTTCTGTGTTAACTTTGATGATTTGATAAACTTATTTCAGGCTTTGCTACGCTTAAAATTCAGAATCAAGGTCATTTGCAATTCTACGCATAAGGATTACCCTACGCGTAGTCATGTTACGCGTAAGAATAATCCTACGCATAACAGCTACGCGTAAGGTTCTACAATGGACTACGCGTATCCTGTGAAGGATTTGCGTAAACAGTGACCTCTACGCATAAGGTCAACTCTTACGAGTAGCCTTACGCGTAAGGTTAATATATGCCTACGCATAAGCTCTACGCATAAGGTCTCCTTTTCCTACGCGTAACACTTCTTACGCGTAAGTTAGGATTCTACGCGTAAGTCTACGCCTAAGCATATATCATTCCTGTCTACGCATAACTTTGCCAAAACTACGCTTAACCCTGGATTGACCTTCATGATGAATTGTTACTTGTACAAACTTGTAAATAAACTAATCATATCATCACGAATCCAAAAATGTCACTAATAAACTTAAATCGTCTGATATGTTGTGAACAATAAGTGATAAAATAAACTTTAAAACTTAAATTTAACTAACTCACGAAACATCTCACGACATCATTGAACTATTGAACATACAAGTGACTTAGGACTCGTAACAATCATTATCACTGTACATTCAATACCTAGACAATAAGACCTTCTGTTGACTAACATTATGTCTTTCGATATGTTGGTTCTTTTGGCTAATGTTATTTCAGATCACGACATGGCTGAACAAATGAATGTGGATGCACCTGAAGTTCTCTCCATTGCTGATATCTATCCTCATGGCTATCCAATGAAGATAGGAAAGAATAATCTCCGTGTTGACTTTGACACCCTCACTTGCTCTGAATCTTCGTGTTTAATTGCTATTGACATTATGAGGACTCATCCTTATCAGAACATGCTTACTCACTCTGCAACTGTTCCTGAGATCTACATCCAACAGTTCTGGAACACTATGGAAAGGGTCAAAGGACAAACTGTTGTGACGGTGACTCTGAATCACAAACAAGTCACCATTACACCTGCAGACTTAAGGGCTGTTCTCCTAATTCCTGATGTTGATCCGACCAAACTATATGCCACACCTGCTGAAGAGCTCACTCTCCAATTCTTAATCAATATCGGTTATGACGAGGCTACAGGAATAATCACCAAGCATTCTCACGTAGAGCTTAAGAGTATTCCTCAACCCTGGAGAACTCTCTACATGATCATCACCAAGTCTGTTTCTGGTCGTGACAGCGGCTATGAGCACCCTAAGCTCATGGAACTGCAAATATTCTGGCATTGGTCAACAAGAAACACATCGCTATCGAAGCTCTGATTTGGGATGACATGATGTCATTTCTCAACAAACTTGGCTCAAAGATTCCCTACATCAGATATACTAAATTGTTGATCCAGAGAGCACTTGGACTTCATCATGACATTCCCAAGAGGCTCAATGACCCCGACAATCATGACATGTTGACGGAACCTATTCTATCTGTCAGAATAAAGGAAACGTCTACAAAGAAATAAGGTGCTGTGCTGCCAGATTTCCTTCTAACTGAAGATGTCAGAAAGCTCGAATCGTACAAAAGGTATCTGGAAGCAGTCAGACAAGGCAAAGTTGGTCATCTCGACGAAAAATCTTCTGGAACACCTGTAAGGAGAACCAAAAAAAGAAGTGCTGGAAGTGTCACAAGTACAGATAGTCAAAGGAATGTTCCAAAGAAGAAACCTATTCCAAAGAGGAAACCCACCCCTAAGAAGAAAGTTCCTTCT
Source organism: Chrysanthemum seticuspe (assembly GCA_019973895.1). NCBI lineage: Eukaryota > Viridiplantae > Streptophyta > Magnoliopsida > Asterales > Asteraceae > Chrysanthemum > Chrysanthemum seticuspe. The sequence goes on along the minus strand of BPTQ01000007.1, from coordinate 343,881,673 downwards.
CAGGAAGCCACTCCGATCCTTTCACTTGAACCGCAAAGACAGCTCAGGGACGAGGACTCTGAGGCTACTGACACAGATGAAGAGATCACATACTCTGAAACTGCAAAGGATGAAAATCCCTCAGTACCAAAGCCTCCAAGTCCTCAAACTATTAAAGGTAAAGGGAAGACTCCTGCACTTGTGCCTCAGGATGAAAGCTCTGAAGATGAAGAAGAGCAACTGGATCAATTATACAGGAAGAAGTTTCACAAAGTCAGACACCTTCATAAGGCCGAAGAATTTGCTAAAGATCAAATGGGTGGCCCCGGAGGATCAAGTGGAGCTGCCCACTCCTCTCCAGATCCTGATGCGGTTAATCGACCCGATAAGGGATCTGGTGCCACCACTCTTCTGCAACAACAACAGCCTGTGGAGGACACTATTGTGTATGATTTTGAGAAACAGGTAACTGAGAAAGAAAAATCTAAGGATGACGAGGATGATTATACAAAGTTTCTTCTAGACAGTCCAACACACTCAAAGGAGAAAACCTCAGAAACTCCTAAGGACATGAAGTCTCCTCATGTCTCCTCATCATCGGATTCTTCGTCTCATTCATCACAACCACCATCAACGAAGTCAACCAGATCATCATCCAAATCAGTGAAGAAACCACCTAAATCTTGGATTTCTCAGACTCATAAAAAGATTGTAAAAGCTGTCCAACAAGTCAGAAAGAAGGACATACTTTACAGAAAAATGAATTGGTTTGCTGACCAAATTCAGTACTTAAATGATGAGAAAGACAAGATGGAGAAAGAAAGGGAATTTGTTCAGAAGTTCATGAAGAGTCATCGAAAAGAGGAACTGAACGAAATGATCGAAGGTTACACTAACAAGTACCTTCAGGATATCGTTCCTAAAGTCCAAAAGGAACTGGAGAAGACAGCAAGAGATCATACCCACAAGTTTCTTCTCGACACTGTCCCCGGTGTGACTAGAGAAGTATTTTCCAGACAACTCACCCCTAACACCGTAGCTTTGGTTAAACATACAATGGCCAAAGAAGCTGATCTCTCTGAATATGAGTTGATCGCTAAACTTGTGATGCAAATGTCAAAGCGATCTGGAACGTTTACTTCGGATGAAGCTAAATTTTTCGAAAATCTACTTGATTTTCAACTCAGATCATCATGCAAGGAGTCAGCCGATCAACCCAAACGACCAAGAGATGACGATGATAAGGATAAGGATTCTGCACCTAAACGTCAGAAGCAGTCTGGTAAATCTACCTCTATGCCACCTCCTCCACCACGGACTTCTTCTCAACAAAAGTCTCCTCCACCTCGGTCTTCTACTGATAAACCTCGGGACGATTCCGAGTTACCACCCTTGACTCAGAATACCGGTGATCACTTTGAGTATACGGGTGGTGACGATGAAGAGGTCCTTGAGCCCCAACAACAACCCACCTCACCCAAACAAGTGCAGAAACCAGTATCATCATCAAGGCCTTCTAAAAAGAAGAAGAAGACGACTCAACCTGAAGTCGTATCATGGCTAGATGACGATAAAACCGAAGAGTTTGAATGGTTCTCCACACTTGTCAATCAAACTCCCTACCCTGATGAAGGTCAAGACTTGGTAGACGGTTCTACATTGGAGCAAGCAAAACTTTTGCAAGAAAAGTTCCATGTGAAGAAAATGACGAAATTTGAATTGAAGCGAATCAAGAATGAAGCGTTTCAACTTCTACAAGACAGCTCTGAAAGCGCTCTCGAGGTCGAATATCATCTTGAGAACATCGCTCGAGCTATGTCTAACAACATGGATTGGCTCAATCCGGAAGCAAACATTGACTTCACACAAAGGGACAACCCTCCATATGGATTGGCTCAATCCGGAAGCAAACACCGACTGGACCAAACCTCTACCGACCATTGGCCAAGCAGACGAACCAAGGATTCCCTTCCGATACTTTTTTAACAGAGACCTGGATTTTCTCTTACACGGTAGCGATGGTTCACGAAAATACGCTACATCATTGACTCTTCCATTCCCAGCGGCTATTTACTCAAACTGCATAGCTATCGAGGAACGTGCAAATCACTTGTTTTCTGACAACGTGCAAGAATACGACCAAGATGCATTGTATGGGATTCATCATTGGCCTGAACGCCGAAGAATCTACTACAGAAGCTGCCTGGTTCAGAAGTCTCAACATGCAGTGTATAGTTCCAAGGACATCGTGGCCATCAAACATATTGATCTCAAGTCTAAGTGGGACTACACATTCTTAAAGAATATCATAGTCAAACGACAAGATGAACAGGACTATGGATTCTCCGAGGCTGACTTTGAGAACTTGTCCCTCAACGACATCGAAGACATGTACCTTGCTAAAGTACAGGGTCGTATGAGACAATTCTCGACTGAAGTTCAACGTGAATTTATCAAGTCAGTTCTCATCTTCATTAGACGCATCGTGATCAAAGAACGTGTCGAAGATATCCAGATGGCTGTTGAATCATATCAGAAACGTGTAAACTTCACTCCACCACAGCTTGATCTTCCCGACATCAACCAGCTTACACAACTTACGCTCATCAGCAAACCTTTCGGCGTTGTTTACCGCAGTGAACTTCAAAGAAACTGCTTAATGGCGTGTAGTGAGCTCCACAAATTCGGGGATCATACCTTGAAGCTGGTTAGGGATGGATTGGCGTACAGGTTGAAGGATATACGCCTGAAAGTTGGGAATCCTAAGCGCTGGAATTCTCAGGAAAGGAGGGATGTGAGACGTATCATCACCATGATTGATGAACGGTTGTTCAGAAGGGATCAGTTCAGACGATTGGAGAGCTATGTTGGTGGTCGACCCATGAGAAACATCACCGGCTTTCAACGCCCCGTGCGCACTCCTGGGAACATCACTGCACTTCCTGGTACCCCTTGAATTGTTTCCCTCATATAATTTTGGATGCATGATTATATATGTCTATGGCTTGTGCACACATTACAGTGTACAACCCGTAATTGTCAAGAAAGGACCCTGTGGTACGCCTCAGTGCCACAATCCTTATAAAAGGAGCGAAAGCTTCTTATTTTTGAGTAAAACCTATCAAACCTTTCATTTTTCAAGGTTTTGCTCAAAAAGACAAGTACTTCCCCATATGATTTCAAAACCTCAACCGTTTATATCACTAGTTGAGGGGGAGTATTTGATTTAAAACTTTGTTCACAAATTGTTCACAGTGGTCACTCTTCCCGCAAAACTCAAAATGGTCATATTTATTCTCAAACGTTCAAAAATAACATTTTATATGCCATTTTTGAGGGGGAGAAAATTGTGTGATAAGAAATATGTTGTACAAAATGCAAATGAATCCGTGTACCTCAGACTTAACCTACGAATTGATGGTACTAAACTGTTAGTAACTCGAAAAGACTTGTCCTGGACGGGTAATAATTTCAAGCTAGTTCGCTAGTGATGTAAACGTGTCTCGCAAAGGACTTGTCCAAGTAGAAAGTACCATTCGAGAAACTCTTGATAGACATGAACTCTGACGGGTATGACAACCTTTCGAGGTTTGTCTACACCTTCAAGGTAGTTATTAGAGCTAGTTGTCACCTAAAAGCTGACAATGTAACTCTTTAACTATGCAACGTAACCGTGTCTCGCGGGGGATTGTCTATCTTCAGTGAATCAATTCAAAAAGTGCGCGCTCTTTCCTCACTGTGCATTTAACCATTAAAACTATTAAGCACATGTGGAGGGGGAGTATTTATGCAAAACTTCATCTCTCACTGTGGTTCAAACATGTTTTTCGTTAACAAACCCTTTGAGAGAGATTTTAACATACAGTGGTTTTAATGGCAAACATAGGTTAGTCATGGAGTTATAAGGTGACTAAGGTTAGGAATAACCGTCCTATGATCCGCCAGAGCCGGAGGGATCTACCCAAGGACACTACCATTAGTTAGTGTTAGAAGTCCTTAGGAATGATTGTAAAAAGGAGAAAATGAGAATCGGAGAAAGAAGGAGTTGAAGAATCAAAAAGAAATGTAAAGTAAAGGGTGAAAAGAAACAGCCCTCCAGATTATTCAACTTAGGGCAGACACCGGGTTCAATTCATATGCTACTTGTTGTCACTTAGTGACACCGGTATTGAAGATTAAAAGTCGTCATGGACCCAGTGACGCATGCACTAAACCTTCTTAGCCACTCAAGTTTTTCTCAACAGAAGCTTGTTTCATTCTCACAGGGAACCCTACGTAAACTATTGGCTTTCTCTTAGAGATTGCTGGTATTGAAGAAGGAGACCCTCTCCCTAGTCTCCGCTCAGGAAAACCAAAACGCACTATTGAGTCTAGAGCCACGAGATTCATCAAAAGGTCTCTTAGGAACACTTGACATTTAATCACTTGATGATCAACAAATAAGATCATCAGTGGTTCATATCGAGTCCTTCATAGATCTTAGCAATCTGTCGAGAACATTTATGAGAGGTTCACATCTGTGATCCTCAGTGATTGAATGGAAACTCCTGCCAGGGTCAACATCAAACAGCCCTGACAGCAGGTCACTTCGGTAACTCCCCGTGGATTACGCGGAGTGTGTCTCATACGGTCTACAGTCGTGAGGTGATGCTTCGGTGTACCTCAGCGACTCATCTGAACTGTAGATGTACTTCGGTACATCGCGTTATCTCACGTGTGGGACTCCAGTTCAGGAACGGCCTTTGTAAGAATTAGAGTTGTGTTTTCACACTATGCTGTTAACACTCTCGAAGTTCAAACTTGTAAGTGCCGGAAACCGCTTATTACTAACCGTTTGAAATGTTTTCTTCTTATGGAAGCTCCGGAGCGGGATGATCGTGCTGACTCTTCTCATGCTCACGCCAACATCATCACCAATGGAAGTTCTATTCAAAAGCAACACAACCGTCAGAATGATTCTTCGTCTAACCAAAGAATCTACAAAGTTAAAGACTTAGAGAACTTCATCAGTATTGAATTCCAACGTCATAGAGCGTGTGAGCATGTTGAAGAATGACGTGGAGACACTGGAGCAGCGAAGCAGACCTGAGGCAGACTGATGCAGACAACAATATACTATCACTCTCACCACAAAGAACAATGATCAAAGAACAAAGTTATAGATGACGTCGAAGCATAACTGTTCAAAGATAACTATCTCTCTACACTGGGGAGATTGTTCGAATCAAGGCAATTCCTCTCAAAAGAAAGAAGAATGTCAGAAGACGTCACAGCTACTATTACATCAACGCCTTCACCGTTTACATTCATATATACTTGAGGGGGAGATTGTTGGAATCACTCATAAACAGTATTTCAAGTATTTATATTTCATATGTAATAGGTAGCTTAATTATGGCCTTTATGTTTGTTTAAGGTCAAGCTTATGTAGAAGGCCCATAAGCTTAGGCCCAAGCCCACATAAGAAAGGATGAGAACTAGGAGTGTTGCCCTAGCTTCCCTCCTATAAATACTCTTGTAAACCCTCATTTGAGGGTTGGTTGTTCAAGTTTTCCTTTCACTCATACATTACGCCTAACCGTCTTTCATACTATCGTGTGTGTGTGGTTTATCTTGTTCAATCGCCTTATCTCTTTCTCTATAACTTGTGTTTGTAAAACTAGTGACCTAACATTTGGTGATAAAAAAACGTTTATGGGTTATAAACGAAAAATAATAAAAGTTTGAGGATTTGGGCCTTTGGGGATTAAACATAATGTTTTGAAACCCGGTTCGACCCGGGGTGGTTGAACCGTTCCGGCCGAAAAATGGGTCAATTTAAACCGAATCAACAAGACATGCTGTGACTAAAAGATTGGTCAAATTAAACTGGGTCAACCCGCCGGGTTTGAATCTTCCCGGATCAACCCGATTTTCGATCTGTATTAATAGTTTCCTTTTGAAACATATGTGTATTAATAGTTGAAATTGCTCATAATTAATTGTTTCAACATTTCACTATATTTAATTTTCTTTTTTCACTTTACCATTTTGTTTTATAGATATCATAGATATAGATAAGAGAATGATCCTTACATGTAATAAATCTAAGATTTTCTCTTCATTTTGATTTGATCGGTCCGTGCAAATAGCCACTTCATGACTTTAAACTCTCTTACCACTAATACTTTGTTACATATGGTGATAATTGGTTACTTAAAGTGATCTTAGGTCAAACCAATCCCACATGGGATAGGACAGTGAGAGATGTTACATTAAAGCGGGAGATTGTTTGAAATGTGCCTGCATACAACAGAAAAGATACACCCTGAACTACAGCTAACCAGGAAAGTAAGGATAACCGGCTCCATAGAAGCTAAAAAATGTTGCAGGGTTGCAGAAATGTTGTATTTGGTCTTTTTTGTTCACTAGGCCAGCCACTTGCAGTTTTTACATAAAATTTAAAAGCTTCCACTATATCTAACTCATTTCAAGTGGCTAGTATGCATTTCATATCATGTTATATAAAACACTAGACACAGGATATATTAGAATATAATTTTTATACGGATATGGATCTGAGGCTGGGTGTGGGGGTAAATGGCGAGTCTTAAGAACCATTTTCATCTTCCTACTACCAATTTATATCTTGTTAAGTCTACTAGTTATAATAACTGTGCACGCACAAGGTTTTGACAAAAAAAAAAAAAAAATTATTTTGTATCAATGCTGAATAATTTGTCTTTAAAAATAATTATATATAATTATATACTTATGCACGGGTTTTTCATTATCCATTAATATCCATTATAATTTTGTATAATCAAATTTTGTAAAAAAATATGTTAGATAACTCAAGATTTAACTATATTTAGCTGATATAGATGTTGATGTTCCTATTTAAATTTCACTATTTATATTATGATGTACACAAGATGCGAGTTTTGTTGCACATAATAAACGTTGATAAAGTTAAAATATACTCCTTAAAGTTTTTAAATTTTTTTTTCTACATATTGTTGCCTTTCCAAAAAAAAAAGAAAAAATGTTTTTCTACATATCCTTATATGAATGAATAAAAATTACATGAGTAGTTGTTATAAGTACAATCGTGTTTTTTTTTATATTACAGTAGCTCGTTCTTACAATTTGATAATTATATTCCCGTTTTCAATAATTTAGCCGTATTTAATATTCAAATTTGTGTCCACACTTGTCATACTTTTAATATGAAATAAATGAGTCATTAGTAAACGTATATAGTAAAAAAAATGATATTTGTAATCTTATGTATATTTATATGTTAGAGTTTTAAAACAACATATATATTGTATTTTTTAAGTTATAAAGTATAGGGGGCATAAAGTATAAAGGAGTATTTGTTTAATTTTTAAAGTTATTAAAAAACATGGAAACTTATAATATTACACTTAACTCTATACAATTTTTAAAAATTTAACCACTAAAGTTTTATTAATTACCCCATCTTTTTTTAAGTTTTTGTTTTCACAAATTTGACACCTATGTTTTTATGTGTTTTTCTTATCAACCAAATTTCTCCACCAAATTAATTAAATGTTGAAAAAAATCAATTTAATTTTGACTTTTATTAACCAATCACATCACACGATTTCGCTTACGTGTCAAAATTATGCTCTCCTATTGGTCCAAATTTTTTTTAATGAGAAGGGTTTTGCAAAAACACTCCGAAATGATGTAATTCTTTTATTATATAAAAGATTACACACACACTCTATCAGTCTATCTTGTTCAAGTAGGAAACATCAAATTGTATCATGGATATATATCTAAACTACATATAAAAGAAAAATGATTAATTTCATATATCGCCCTATTTTCATGATTAATTTCATATATACTCAAAGTGCAAGTATTGAATGCATAATGTACAATATTTATTATGCATGTTTGGGTATATGTATGAAATTTCCAACAAAAATAAGGGAAAATATGAAATTGCCCCAAAGAAAAATGATCAATGTGAAAAAGTGAAAAGTCAAGCAATATGAAATGTTGAAAAACTTAAATCTTAACTACATATAATACATTTAGCACCTAATCTTGAAACTTTGAAAACTTAAATTATTTAAAGAAATATTGAAAAACTTAAATTAATTAATTGTAGTTAACATTGAATCGCCTGACATCTTCGCATCGCATGAATTAGCATACTACATATGCATGGCAACTTTCTTAAACTATTTAAAGAATTAGTATAGAAAATTGTTGTTCCCCGTTCACCATCGTTTAAAACAGTTTAAGTTTATAAAACAAGTTAAAAGTGAACTATGACTGAAATTAACATAAAGAAAACACACTAAGTAATTTTCAACATCATATTTTTATTAGAAATAAATCAACAAAGAATACGTTACCCAAGTACTTGCGGAATAGTACTTGGGATTGAAATGACAAAGTTGGGTGATTCCTCTCTAAGCTCAGGCTAAGTCTGAGCACAACTCTTAGAGCTCACTGAGCTATCTCAGGAACTAAGTTGTATTTGGAGGTGTGAAAAGATGGCTTGCGTGTATGTGTGTTTTTACAATTCACAAGCTTAACCTTTTCACTCTATCTCTTATGCTATTTATACATGTATGATATTTGACCCTTTCCTAAGTGACAAACTGACATCATACAGAAGACAAAATACTGATGTATTTTGTCTCTGTTTACAAAGACTATTCTAGGTAAGAGACAAGACTACTTTCCTAAGTTCAGTGATGACACTGAGCCTGATCTTTTGCCATTCAGGGAAAGTTGACTTTGGTTGATAAGGACTTCGTCTTATCTGATTCATCCTTTCCCGCCTTGTCCCGCTCTTTCTTCAGTCTTTACATCCTTCAGTCTTCTACTTCAGTTTGTCTTCAGTGTAAGAAGTTGGAGAGGAATCTTAGGGATTCAGTGAGTTATTGTCATCATTCACTGAATCCATCATCTTCTTCTTGACTCAGTCTTCACCCTTTAAGTTCCGCCTTACTGAGTGGAGAGACTTCTTCTTTGCCTCTTACTGAGTATCCTGAAGACGACTCACTGAGAGACTATGCACTCAGTGACCTGTTTGTGTTAACGGATAAATACTTGGGTCATTTTCTATTCAAATCCTAGATTAAGGGGTTTGGGTATTTACTGAACCCAACAGTCTCCCCCTATTTGGATATACAAATAGCCTAAGTGGTTGATCAGTGTAAGTGAGCAAGAGGCTTCTTATTACACTGAATGTACTAATGAATACAATAAGGAACACTGAGTAAATGAATAAAACATACATCGTTTATTGATCAGATTACATAGTTCCTATCACTAGTACAAAAGATAAAACAAAATGATGTCAATCCAGATGGATTCCCAATGCTTCAAGCTTGACCTTTTTGGTGATGAGTGTTTCTTTGTCAGGATGGTCTCTTATCTTGGCATTCAGGTCTTGGCAGAACCTGATGTTTGCTGGGGTTTGAATTTGAGAGGCAACTGGTATGTAGCTCAGCATTGCAGCCACACCAACCTGATCAATATCACTCCATCTTTGAAAAGCAGGGTTTCCATAGATATCAATGTGGAATAGTCCTCTTTCAGGCTTCTCTATCACTAGACAGTTCACAAATTTAACCCCTTCAGGCAGCTCCCTGTTACACTCCAGTCCAGGCACTTTAATCTCAGGTTGGAACTCAACTCTCTTCCTTTTGCCAGTGGATGATTGTGGTTGAGATCCTTGAGGTGCAGTTAAGGCGGCCTGAATTCCCAGTTGGGTTGGACAATCTCTCAGTCTTTCATATCTTTTACTGAGCATTTTCATCAGGTCCTTAACCACGGCATTCTTCTTCTTTTCAATGATTGGACCAAGCTCATCAAGTTCAGTGATCCCAAAGTCAGTGAATTTGAGGGGATCATGGACCTCGAAGTGTCTTTTATCAACCCCTCTATAGACGTTCATGGCCAATGGTTTGGTATTGGGGATGATTCTGACATCTATGATTTTTTCAGGAAGCCTTCGGCTTGTCATTGTCCAGTTGTACTCCTCAATCCTGCTTTGCCTGAGAGCTTCAGTTTTCTTCTTCTTTTCTTCCAGCTGCTTTTTCATTACAGCCATCTGAGCCGCTTGAGCCTCCTTGAACTTTTGCCCTGCCTGACCCTTTTGAAGTTTGCTTGCATCTAATCCCATGTTCTCAGCTTCTTCGGCGACAACCTTTTCTAGTGCTTTTCTGTTCTTTTTCTCTTCCTGAGCTTGTTTCAACCTTTTTTCTTCTTTAGCAAGGTGTTTACTTAGCTGTTGTGGTGTGAGCAGGTATTCAGTGTCGCCGATTTTATAGGGAATCTTCTCAGGCTCAGAAGTTGCCATCTTGCCTTTTCCTTTGTCCTGGCCTGAGGAAGATGAAGTTGCTACCAGGGGTGGAGTTATTGATGTTATTGGAGTGATTACTGTCAGTGTTGTTGTTGTTGATGTTGTTGGTGGGATTGATGAGATCGGTGTTGCTGAGACTGGTGGGGATGATGAGATTTGAGCCACTGATACTGTTGGTGTTGGCTCCCCCTTAGTGTGAGAAGGAGTTTCTTCAGCAATATTCTCCCCCTCAACTATTTCCAGAGCTTCAGTGAGGGCAAGAGTTGGAGTGGGTGCTGAAGAGGGCTGAGCAGCTTGACCCTTGAAGGCCTGATAAATTTCTGAGATCATAGCTTTGATGTCTGAAGTGTCAGATTGAATACAGTGACTTTTGTTTCCAAATTAGCCTGAGAAACTTCCAAGGCTGTCATTCTGGGCCCAAGATTCCAGGCCATAGAAGAGGATGCCTGAGCCAAAGTAGTCACCTGCGTATTTATAGAGTCCAATGTAGCTTGAAAAGACTGGACTGAGGATGGAAGACCCTGAACATTTGCAGACTTGAGCATGTTGAGCAGTTCAGTGAGGTTTGAGGATTGTTTCAAGTGCTCCTCAGTAGCCTCCAGCACTTTAGAGTTGAGTGCTGGGTCTTCTTTGACAAACTCCCTGATTTCATCTATCGTGGTTCCTACACCTTGAAGATGTCTGAGGAATTTAGCCATGTTTTCATCCAGTCGGTGAATGTTGTCATACATCAGATCCCTATGCTCATGAACATTTTCATCAAAGCCATGTACTTCAGCCTTTAGATCAGCATAACTCGCAACAGCCTCAGTGTGTTGCTCCCACAATGTGTCAGTGACCCCAGAATATAACCTTCTTGAAGCTTTGGTGATCCACTGAATGAGCTGTCTTTCAGTGAGTGGGAGAACATTATCAAATCTTTCAAATTCATCAGTGGATGAAGAGGAGTCATCATTGGCAGGCTTAACTGGTGATTTAGTATGCTCCTGTGGATCAGGCTGAGGCTCTTGTTCAGCTTGAACCTTAGCGTCCATTTCTTCTCCAGCTGATAAGATTTCATCATCAGTCTTAGCAAGTTCATCTTCAGAGAATAATATCCCAGTGACATCAGCAACAGTTAACAAGGGGTTGGTGATGGGTTCCATATCAGCGGGTGGTATGTTTCCCTCTGAGTCTTTGTCCCCCGTTGGACCCCTCGGACACTGGTGGGCGTTTCCCAGTGTCTTCGCTGGAGTCAGGATTGGTTGTGGGTTCCGTATCGGCGGGTTGTTTCTTTCCCTCCGAGTCTTTGTCCCCCAGTGACCCCTGACACACTGGTGGGCGTTTCCCAGTGCCTTTAGCAGAGTCAGTGATAGTTGTATCCCTATCAGCGGGTTGTTTGATTCCCTCTGAGTCTTTGGGAGAGATCAGTGTGCCCTCAGAAAAAGGCTTGGATTTGCTAATGTCATCACTGGGCGTTGTGGAAGGCGCTCCCCTACCAGCGGGTTGTATTTGTCCCTCTGGATCTTGGGGAGTAGTAGGTGTGACCAAAGGCACTGACTGTGATGTATCAGTGTCCTTCGTTGTCACTAGGGTGGTTGTTGCCTGGTCAGTGGGTGTCTTTTTGGTCAAGGGCTTTTTGTGCCTCTTAGGCTGTGCTCCTGAAGCCTCAGGGCCCTGAGACTTTGGTTTAGTCTTAGTCCCAGTCTGAGACTTCCCCTTTTTCTTTTTAGGAGCAGGGTTTGGAGACACTGATCCACTTTGATTGTTTACAGCAATCATGTGGGCCGTCAATTCAATGGGAGTGACGAGGGATGGGTCCTTTTGAAAATTTGATGGGCTCAGGATGCCAGGTAAATTTCCAAATTTTTCATCCTGAGTATAATTTGAACCCAGTAACGATTGCAGAGCACAAGAGACAAACCTAGGATACGAAACGTACTTCGTCCTAGTTTTGCTCTGTAGCTTCGTTACGAGATCACTGTAAATGATCTCCCCTATGTCGACAGTGACCCCATTCATTAAGCAGTATGCCATCATCAACTGAATAGAGTTAACTTGTTCAGTGGATGAGTGGTTCCCGCCGAGGACCTGAATCACAAAAGTGAAGAGGATCCTCCAAGCCACGGGGAATGAGCTTTTAGTGACTGGGGTCTTGTCCAAAAAAGCTGGATCTAAAACGATTTGTTTTAACCCATCCTTCACTGTGGAGGGTTCAGGAAGGGCGACATAAGTGCCTTTGTTATAATCTAACCCTGTTGTAGTGCAAAACGTTTTGTAATCCAGGGTGTATTGTTTCCCCCCATTTAGACTGAACCTGATGAGATACTCCCTGAGAGGTCTAAGGTTATTCTCATCAGTGGAAGGTGTCGGGTCAAAGGCTCTAGCAATAGCCCAAAATTCCCTGAGGTAGTTTGGGTATACTACTGAGGGACATTTTACAAAGGCCGTTTTAAGTGGGCAGTTGAATAAAAATTTTATAATGTCTTTATAGGTTGGGACATTTTCAGGATATTCAAAATTTCCTATGACATAATTTGTTTTGAATTCAACGTTAGTAAGTTCCCCTACCCACTGAGAAGCAAACTGAAGATATTGTGTTCTAGCCATTTCCATTAACGAAGATTTTAGGGTTTTAAAAAATGTTTTAACTAGAACAATCAAAGTGTTTAGATCTCTTCGAGTATATGATGAAAAACTTTTGTATATGTTTACAAGAAGGTTTTCCAAAAGAGGTTTTGAGCACACACAAATGTTTTTGAATTTTTGAAATGATTTTGACAGAGTTTAGTTGCAGAAAAGATTTGTGTGTGTTATTTGTGTTGGAGAAGAGGGTATTTATAGAGTGATAAGAGGGGTGTTTTGTGCACAAATGGAAATATTAAGAGTCGGTTTTTGAAAGACTCTTGAATTTCCACATTTAATGCTACCACTCTATTACCCGCAGTAAAAATCCCGTTTTTCAAGGGAACAGTTGCAGTGCACAGTAAAAGTGCACTTTTGCAGAGATAAAATATCAATTTGATATTTTTGTGAGAGGCATTAAATGCCAAGTGGGATGACAGTAAGACAAAGAGACATATATTCCTTTATTAAATTGGAATAGTTACCAACCTAGGACATTAAAGTAACTGATACTTGGACCATTTAGTTACTTATTCAATGCTCTTTGTCAAGTGTCAGGGACCCTGAATGAGTTTTACTCATTCAGTGAGAGGTTTATTTAGGGTTTTCAGGGAGGATGAACCATTTCAGAGAACTTACTGAGATTGGTTTTCAGATACTTGACTTTCAATGTCAAGCATTCCCAATTCAGCTTTCAGTCTCCTGAAGGTAGGTTCATCCAAGGGTTTGGTGAAGATATCAGCCAGTTGATATTCAGTAGGGATGAAATGAAGTTCTATGTCTCCTTTCATTATGTGATCCCTGATGAAGTGATATCTGATATCAATGTGTTTGGTTCTTTGGTGGAGGACAGGGTTGTTGGAGATTGCAATTGCACTAGTGTTATCACAGAAGATGGGCACCATTTTGTAATGGATGTCATAGTCACTGAGTTGAATTTTCATCCATAATACATTGGCACAGCATCCTGCTGCAGCTACATATTCAACTTCAGCTGAGGACATAGCCACTGATTGTTGCTTCTTTGCACTCCAACACACCAGTTTTCCTCCAAGAAATTGACAGGACCCTGAGGTACTTTTTCTGTCCATGTTGCAGCCAGCATAATCAGAATCAGAGTAACCCTTGAGATCAAACCCTGAGCATATTGGATAATAGAGTCCAAGGTTTGGGGTTCCTTTCAGGTACCTGAGTATTCTTTTGGCTGCAGTGAGGTGGGATTCTTTGGGATTGGACTGATATCTTGCTATTAGACAGACTGAAAATTATATGTCTGGTCTAGTAGCGGTTAGATACATCAGTGAGCCAACAATCCCTCTGAAATGAGTTTGATTGACTGATTTGCCAGTGAGATCAGGTCCAAGGTTGTTAGGTGGGACCATTGGTGTCTTCACTGAGGCATAGTCAAATATCTCATATTTCTTCAAGAGATTTCTGGTGTATTTCTCTTGACTGATGGATATTCCTTTATCAGTTTGCCTGATTTGTAGTCCAAGAAAGTAAGTAAGTTCCCCCATCATGCTCATTTCAAACTTCTTTGTCATTAGTTTTTCAAACTGTTTGCAAAGTTTGTAGTTTGTTGAGCCAAAGATGATATCATCAACATACACTTGGACTAGTATCACATCCTGTTGGGTTCTATAGACAAACAGTGTGTTGTCTATCTTTCCTCTGACAAACTTGTTTTGTATCAGGAAGGCTGAGAGAGTTTCATACCATTCCCTGGGAGCTTGTTTAAGTCCATAAAGGGCTTTGTCAAGCTTGCAGACATAGTCAGGGAATTCACTACTCTCAAAGCCTGGAGGTTGCTGAACATACACATCTTCCTTGAGATCACCATTTAAGAATGCACTTTTGACATCCATTTGGTAGACCCTGAAGTTCATGTATGTTGCATATGCAAGGAAGATCCTGATGGCTTCCATTCTTGCAACAGGAGCAAATGTCTCATCATAGTCAATGCCTTCTTGTTGACTGTAACTTTTGGCTACAAGTCTGGCTTTGTTTTTAATGACAGTGCCATTTTCATCAGTTTTGTTTCTGAAAACCCACTTCATTCCTATGACTACTACATCCTGAGGACATTTGATCAAGGTCATGACCTTGTTTTTATCAAACTGTTGCAATTCTTCTTGCATAGCCTGAACCCAGCTTGGGTATTTTAGAGCTTCAGTGACACTTTTGGGTTCAATGTCTGATAGGTAATCAGCATATAGATATTCATTGGCTGAAGCTGCAGTTAGACTAGCAGCCATGCTTCTAGTGAGCATGCCCTCAGTGGGTTCACCAATGATGTTTACAAGCTCAATGTCCTGAGATCTTGTCCACTTACTTTGTGGTATGGGATCTGAGCTTGAAGACGTCACTGGGAGTTCAGATGTGAGTTCAGGTGTAAGGGCCACAGAATCATTTAGAACATCTGTAGAGATGTCTTGATCAGGTTGAGGATCATGAGTTACAGGTTCCTGATCATTTGGATCATTGTTACTTATCCCAGCAGGGACAGACTGATTATCAATGAACTCATTGATGGTTGGTTGGGGTAGGTTGTGGGGTAAGACATAATATGAGATGTCAGCATCAGCTTGATATGAGGAATTGAGTTCAGTGTTGTACTCATCAGGAGGATATCTTGATGAGTTATCAATTCCTATTTCCTCCACTGAGGTGCTGGTGAACCTGATGCTTTCAGTACTTTCATCAAAGGTGACATGAAAGGTTTCCTCAACTTGTTGTCTCCTTGTGTTAAAAACCCTGAAGGCTTTGGAGATCAGTGAGTAGCCTAAAAAGTATCCATCATCATCTTTTGCATCAAACTTGCCTAGATGATCCTTGTGGTTGTGAATGAACACAGGACATCCAAACACATGAAAATAGTTGATGTCGGGAAGTCTACCTTTGAAGATCTCATATGGGGTTTTATTATGTCTTTTGACAATGATTGACCTGTTTTGAGTGTAACAGGCAGTTTTGACTGCTTCAGTCCAGAAATGTATTGAGAGGGCTGAGCCATTTAACATAGTTCTAGCAGCCTCAATGAGAGTTCTGTTTTTCCTTTCAGCAACCCCATTTTGTTCAGGGGTATAAGGAGATGAGAAATTTTGAGAAATTCCTTTTTCATCACAGAAACTCTCAAGTTCTTGATTTATGAACTCAGTGCCATTGTCAGTTCGGATTTGTTTAACAGTAATGTCATTCTGGTTTTCAATCTTCCTGATGAATGACATTATTGTATAAGCTGCCTGACTCTTTTTGGAAAGAAAGTATACCCAAGTGTATCTTGAGAATTCATCAACAATGACAAGTGTATACTTCTCATGCTGGATTGATCTGGGACTGACAGGTCCAAAGAGATCCATGTGCAGGAGGTGAAGGCAGCTTTTGATGGAGAAATTTTGTTTGGTTTTGAATGATGCTCTGTGGTGTTTACCCTTTTCACAGGCAGAGCATGGTTTATCTTTTGCAAAAACCAGTGATGGTAAGCCAAGGACCTTGTTTTGTTTTGCCAAGTTGTTGAGGTTTTTGAAGTTTAAGTGTGAAAGTCTCTTATGCCACAGCCAATTGATAGTTTCAGTGGCTTTAGCAAAGAGACACGTTCCATCTTGGGAGAGTGTTGACATGTCTAGCACATAAACATCATCTCTCCTAGGAGCTATCAACACAACTTCCTTGTTGGCATTGAAAATGGTACCTTGTTTATCATTGAATTGTACAATGTATTTTGCATCACATAGTTGACTGACACTGATGAGATTGTATTTGAGACCGTTGACATAGGCTATTCTAGAGAAAACTATTCCATTGCAGTTTACTGAACCATAACCTTCTGTGGGACATGACGAGTTATCACCAAATACTACCTTGGGCCCTGGTTCCTTTACATACTTGTGCAGATATTCCTTCACACCAGTCATGCTTCTTGAGCATCCACTGTCTAGATGCCAAATAGGTTCCCTGGCATGTCTCTGCACAAGTAGTAAACTGAATTAGTTTCTCTTCGTGACCCACTTACTAGTGGGCTTGGATCTCAAGGTCTCTTTGAAATTGCAATCGACTCATGGTCAGTGGTTGTGTGCATGGTGCTACCACAGGTTTTGCATTTAGAGGCTGAGGATGACTTAGTGGCTCTGGGTTGTTTGGAATTTCTCCTTGCATGAATGATACTGTCATGTTAGGATGTCTCATGAGCTGGATTACCACATATATCACAGCATGTATTCATGAGACAATCATCCTGATGATGATCATTAAACCCACAGTGAGGGCATAGAGGAAAAGGTTTTGCTCTATTCTTTGGAGCAGTTTTGGAGGATGAAGCATACTGATGACAAACTTTGGTATAGTTTGCTTGACTGACATACTGTAGATGATCTACAGTCCTGTGATCATCCTTTTTGCAGATCATGCAAAAAAGGATTCTATAGCAGTTATCAGTGGTATGACTGGTGTAATGACACAACTCACACTTTTGTTTGTTTTTGGAGGTTGACTTAGACTTTGAGGAACTGGAGGAAGCTGACTTTGTCTCCTTGATTGGTTCGGGGACCTTTTCAATGGATTCCATTTTTTTAGTAAGCTTCCTCACAAGTTCAGTCAGTTGCTGAATTTGGTCAGCTTCAGTGGGGACAGAGGATGTTGAAGTCTCAATAGGAGTAGACTCTTGTTGGATAAGTTTTGCTTGTCTTTGTAAGATGGTTCTACCAAGTCCAGACCTTTCTTTTGGTGAATGAGGATTGAATTGTAGTGGAGTAAGCTCAGAGCTTGGAGCAGCACCCTGAAGAGGTTTCAGTGGTGGAAGCGGTGCTTGAGATTCTGCTTCAGACTCAGAGATGTGTTCAGTACAACTGGGCACATCAGGGAGTCCAAGCATGCTCTTTAGAGCTTGACTTTCAGGCTCTAGAATCCTTCCAGAATCGAAGTTTGGAAGCTTACACTCAGGATTAACTCGTTCAATCCAATCACTGGAATTGGAATCAGCCAACATACTTGTAATCATGCCACCAGACACAAATGGCTTAGGAGACTGGTCTTTGTTGAGAGAGTCAGGGAGATGATCTTCACCTATGACTCTCTTCTTGCTACTGGGGGCTCCCACAGCATCAAAGACCCTGGGATTCTTAGCAGTCCAACTATTAAGAATATCATTTTCCTTTTTAAGTTCATCTTGAAGATTCTGATTTCTTTTAACTAGTTCAGTGTTTTGAATTTGCAAAGTGACAGCCTCAAGCTTAGCTTGTTTTAAAATAAGCAATTCATCCCTACACTTATTCAATTCAAAACTCAACTTGTTGTACTTAGAAAAAAGATTCAGTCTTTGCTCTTCTACAAACTTAAGGTCAACATTTAGATAATTCATATAAGACTGCCAATTAGAGTCATCATCCATAGAAAGTAAAGTGTTTACCTTCATCATTGTGATGTTGACCCATTCTCCATTTCTGGAATGATTCTTCCCAACAGCTAGCTTGTCTTCTTCTGAGAGAGCCATTAGAGCACTGACATGTACCATTTCATCATCTGATGAGATTGGCTCTTCATCCCAGTCAAAGGTTTCAGCAACTAGGCCTTTGTTCTTACCCTGCACAGATTGAACATTTTTTGTTGTTTCTGAGGGACTGGCCTCAAGCAAAGCAAGCTTAGCTTTTGCTTTCTTATACTTGGCTTCATAATCAATGGTTTTGTTAAGATCAGATTTGTTTTGAACATTTTGATGAGACTGATAGATTTTTGGTTGAAATTTGCTAAAGCCTGAAGACTGATTAGATCCTGATGGTTTGTAAGAGGGTTCAGAAGTTGTTTTTGAAAAACAGTCTTTTGCAAAATGGCCTCTTTTATGACACTTATAGCATTCAGTGTCTTCAGTTGCTTTAGCAGTTGAAAAACCTTTGTTTCTTTTTATAAACCTTCGAGAGTTAGCAAGAAGTGCCCTTTCCTGAAATTCAGCATTCAGGTCATTTAGGTACTCCTCACTTGATCTCTCATCAGGCTCATCATCTGAGTTTTCTTGGAAATCTTGAACCACATTGTTAGAAAAGAAAGCAGTTGAAATTGGTGATGAGGTGGTGGTCAGGGACTTCTCGACTTCCTGAGACTTCTTTAAGTCAGGGTATCGTCTGTTGATGAGGTTTTTCTCATAGACAAATTTACCATAAATTTCAGGAAGCTCAAGCTTTTGGATATGATTAGCATTCCTAAGTCCCTGAGAGAAATTCAACCACTTCTCAGGGAGACAGTTTACAAAACCAACATTGATTTCATGCTTAGACAACTTAACACCATCATTTGAAAGTTCATTTAAAAGAGTTTTGTATCTGGTGTAAGTTTGAGAGAGAGTTTCTGAGTCCTTAGCCCTGAAGGTGTTATACTCAAGTTTCAGGTCCATTATCCTGTTTTCCTTGGTATCAGATGGTCCTTCATGACTATGAACTAGGTCATCCCAGGTTTGCTTAGCAGTACTACAGCTTATAACAGACTCCATAATATCGTCAGGAAGACAAGATATTATGATACTTTTGAGTCTTTGGTCCTGGTTGACCACTCTCCTTTCATCCTGGGTCCACTGAGCTTCAGGTTTGGGCAACCCTTCAGCAGTCTGTGGGACAAATGGACCTTCATTTATACACTTGATATAATAAGGTTCCATCTCAATCAAATAGCAAAGCATTCGCTTTTTCCATTTGTTGAATTTGCTAACTTCAAGTCTAGGGGCAACAGCTGAATAAGCTCCACCCTTTTTATCGACTAGTTGGGGTACATCAATTTCAGCCATTTAGGATCCTAATTTAAAAACTTTTAGAGCGGCCTAAAAACGAGTTTTATAATTAGCCTTGCTCTGATACCACTTGTTGTTCCCCGTTCACTATCGTTTAAAACAGTTTAAGTTTATAAAACAAGTTAAAAGTGAACTATGACTGAAATTAACATAAAGAAAACACACTAAGTAATTTTCAACATCATATTCTTATTAGAAATAAATCAACAAAGAATACGTTACCCAAGTACTTGCGGAATAGTACTTGGGATTGAAATGACAAAGTTGGGTGATTCCTCTCTAAGCTCAGGCTAAGTCTGAGCACAACTCTTAGAGCTCACTGAGCTATCTCAGGAACTAAGTTGTATTTGGAGGAGTGAAAAGATGGCTTGCGTGTATGTGTATTTTTACAATTCACAAGCTTAACCTTTTCACTCCATCTCTTATGCTATTTATACATGTATGATATTTGACCCTTTCCTAAGTGACAAACTGACATCATACAGAAGACAAAATACTGATGTATTTTGTCTCTGTATACAAAGACTATTCTAGGTAAGAGACAAGACTACTTTCCTAAGTTCAGTGATGACACTGAGCCTGATCTTTTGCCATTCAGGGAAAGTTGACTTTGGTTGATAAGGACTTCGTCTTATCTGATTCATCCTTTCCCGCCTTGTCCCGCTCTTTCTTCAGTCTTTACATCCTTCAGTCTTCTACTTCAGTTTGTCTTCAGTGTAAGAAGTTGGAGAGGAATCTTAGGGATTCAGTGAGTTATTGTCATCATTCACTGAATCCATCATCTTCTTCTTGACTCAGTCTTCACCCTTTAAGTTCCGCCTTACTGAGTGGAGAGACTTCTTCTTTGCTTCTTACTGAGTATCCTGAAGACGACTCACTGAGAGACTATGCACTCAGTGACCTGTTTGTGTTAACGGATAAATACTTGGGCTATTTTCTATTCAAATCCTAGATTAAGGGGTTTGGCTATTTACTGAACCCAACAAAAATCAATGACAATAGTAAACATTGAATCACACGAATTAGCATGGCAAATTTAATCACGGAATTAGCGTGGAAAGTCAATGACAATAGTAAATGAATGAGTTAATTAAGGAAATTAATTGAAGTTTTGATCAAAATAATTTAAATATTAATCTTACATAAAAAGCTTCTCTCATATATATTAAACCTTTATATAACACTCACGGTTTTTTATTGGCTAATATTGTTATCTTCATACGACTAATTGTTTTTGATATTTAAATTAAAAAAAAAATAAATCTTTTTATCTTTTTACGGATATTTGTCTTTTTATTTGATCTTTATCCTATATATATATATATATATATATATATATATATATATATATATATATAACTATAAAACAAAATTTTCGAAAGCAAACGGGTACCGTATTGGTGATACACTAAGTGTGAGACTCAACACTCTGTTGCTCAAACATTTGTTCACAATCTATACATGGTAACTACACAAACAATAAACATATATAAAAAAATCCAGTAACAATCAATAATGAAACTTATAAAAGAAAAAGAAAAAAATAAATTTGAAAAAACCTTTGTAGCTGAGCAAGATCTGAAGTGATTAGCAAACTTAGTTACAATAATTGTTTAGCGGTTTGAAGATTGGTTGTGTGTGTTGGTATATGTGTGTGTTAAGCTCGAATGGTGAAGATTGGGATGAAGAAAACGTACAGTGGCAAGATTTAGGGTTGGTGTTGAGTGATTTGGAATCGCGTGGTGGTTTAGGGTAGGGGTGAAGAAGATGAATCGTTGTGTGTTTGATCTATGTGCATGTTTTTGTTGTTTGATAAGGATGGTAAATTAGTCATTTCACATGGGCATTAACGGAAAATTTTAACGAGCGTTAGCAAAAAAAGAGAAGTTGCAACTACAGTAGCGCCTAAGGGGCAGTTCTCGCAAAAAGCCCAAACGTTATGTACATAGCTCACAAATTTTCAAAATTAAGGACATTTCTTGTAGAAATGACAAACGTGAGGGACATAATTTGCAATTTACTCATATATAAATGAAAAAATATACAAAAATCCAAAAAATAAAAATCAAAATAATTAATAAGTAATATATATATATATATATATATATATATATATATATATATATATATATATATATAGGGTGGGGTTAAAATGAAAAGATGTTTAAAATGAAAAGAATGAGAAGCCATCTCAACCATTGGATTAGATTTCAATCTTAAAAAACGCGGAGTGGCATATTTGTAAATATTGGAAACTTCAGGGGCGAAATCTAAACAAACAACAAACGCTAGTATCTTTTGTGTACGTTTAATCAAACTGACAAAACAAAATCAAAACCCTAGATCTCATTTTCAGTACACTGCATCAAATTGACGCAATCAAATTTACGATCGATGAAAAGTATTATGAAAAAGTTTATACCCCCTCGTAAGTTGCTGAAATCCTTTTTTAATTTTTTATAATCCACTGCATCATAGTGATTTTAATTTACTGAAATCGTTTCTTAATTTTTCGATTTAGCTACTAGAAAAAGTGGTAGATTAATTGCCGCTGGTGGATATGTAAGAAAAAATCAAACATCTCCGGAAAAAACTATTACTATCTCCGACAGTAAGTACACTGAATGATTAATGCAATAATACTTAAGAAGAGATGCATTAGATTTTATTTTGTAAAGTATAATGTATGATTTAGACTAGCATATTGAGTTTTTAATTGTGAATATGTGCGTGAATGTGTCTTTGAATAATTAATGCAGTAGCTTATCTTTTGAAAAGTATATTTAAGTTTTAGACTAGTATAATAAGTTTTAGTTGTGTAAATGTGCGTGTATGTGTTTTTGATAGATTAATGCAGTAGTATTAAAGAAGTGATGCAATAGCTTTTGTTTTGCAAAGTATATGTAAGTTTTATACTAGCATAATGAGATTTAGTTATGTAAATGTGCATGTATGTGTTTTTGAAAGATTAATGCAGTACAAGTAAAGAAGAGATGCATTAGCTTATGTTTTGTATACTATAATGTACATGAATTAGGTTATACAGAGACTATGTTTTGTTACGTATGAGTATGAGTTAGGTTAAAAAAAATTTGTCTGATGCAGTAGCAGTTGAACTGAGATGCAATAGCTTTTAATTTGCGGCGTATGAGTATGAGTTAAGGTTGATGTAGTCTATGTCATGTGCTAGAATGAGTTTTTATGTTTGATTTTTTATATGATGCACTAGCAGTTTAACTGAGATGCAATTGCTTTTAATTTGCGGCGTATGAGTATGAGTTAGGATAGATGTGGTCTGTGACATGTGCTAGAATGAGTTTTTATGTTAGATTTTTTATATGATGCAGTAGCAGTTGAACTGAGATGCAATAGCTTTTAATTTGCGGCGTATGAGTATGAGTTAAGGTTGATGTAGTCTATGTCATGTGCTAGAATGAGTTTTTATGTTTGATTTTTTATATAATGCAGTAGCAGTTTAACTGAGATGCAATAGCTTTTAATTTGCGGTGTATGAGTATTAGTTAGGATAGATGTGGTCTGTGACATGTGCTAGAATGAGTTTTTATGTTTGATTTTTTATATGATGCACTAGCAGTTGAACTGAGATGCAATTGCTTTTAATTTGCGGCGTATGAGTTTGAGTTAGGAAAGATGTGGTCTGTGACATGTGCTAGAATGAGTTTTTATGTTTGATTTTTTATCTGATGCAATAGCAGTTGAACTGAGATGCAATTGCTTTTAATTTGCGGCGTATGAGTTTGAGTTAGGAAAGATGTAGTCTGTGACATGTGCTAGAATGAGTTTTTATGTTTGATTTTTTATCTGATGCAATAGCAGTTGAACTGAGATGCAATAGCTTTTAATTTGCGGCGTATGAGTATGAGTTAAGGTTGATGTAGTTTATGTCATGTGCTAGAATGAGTTTTTATGTTTGATTTTTTATATGATGCACTAGCAGTTGAACTGAGATGCAATAGCTTTTAATTTGCGGTGTATGAGTATTAGTTAGAATAGATGTGGTCTGTGACATGTGCTAGAATGAGTTTTTATGTTTGATTTTTTATCTGATGCAGTAGCAGTTTAACTGAGATGCAATAGCTTTTAATTTGCCGTGTATGAGTATTAGTTAGGATAGATGTGGTCTGTGACATGTGCTAGAATGAGTTTTTATGTTTGATTTTTTATCTGATGCAGTAGCAGTTTAACTGAGATGCAATAGCTTTTAATTTGCCGTGTATGAGTATTAGTTAGGATAGATGTGGTCTGTGACATGTGCTAGAATGAGTGTTTATGTTTGATTTTTTATCTGATGCAGTAGCAGTTTAACTGAGATGCAATAGCTTTTAATTTGCAGCATATAAGAATGAGATAGGGTTGATGTAGTCTTTGTTATGTGCGAATTTGACGTTGTATGCATGATTGTTAATATCATGTACTAGTTTTTTAATTCAGATGCTGTAACTTTTAATTTGCAACGTATGAGCATGAGTTATGTTAGATGTAGTCTACGTCTCGTGCGAAAATGAATTTGAAATGAATATGTTTCATTAACCCTTGTTTTTAAATCTACTAGAATGAATTTATGAATGCAAAATGAAGTGATTTAAAAATAAGAGATTAAGTAGTTTATGATTTAAAAGTGAATGATGTTATTTTGAGATTAGTTAATGAAGGAGTTGTACTTGATACAGAAACTGGAATTCGTGGATGTAATAAGAGAAAAAAATCTAAAAAAGTACCTGAAAAGAAACGTCCTGGGGGTAGTCTGGAAGGGGATGTATTTTTAACTTCACTTGTTGGGGAATGTGATCTAGTCATTAAGGGTAAGCGTAGCTTTTTTGATGTCTGTAAAAATGTTTGTACGCATGTCTGTAAAATAGTATGTGTTTATATAGTAGAGATTAAGATGAAAATTTATGATGATGTGTTATTGATGCAATTGGAAAAGTCTTTTTTGTGCTATTAATGAAATTGGTTTAATGCAATTGTAATTTTAATGTGGGGTATGAGTTTAGTTTAAGTTATTCGCATACAATTATAAAGATATAATGATGAAGTGATGCAGTAGAATTTGTAAAGTGATGCAGTAGTTCTAATGAAGTTATTGAATGAAGTTATTTTTATTTTAAATATGTTTTCATGATTTGATGCCGTAGCTTTAATTTTACAGGTAGAACTAATGAAGATCAAACAAATGAACAAGCTGAAGTAAGTAGTAAAATCAAAGGTAAAAGAACAAGAGAGGAAATTAAGGAAATGTTTGATATAGAAGAGGAATCAAATAAACTGAAAAAGAAGATTAAAGGAAAAGCTGCTGAATCTGTTACTGATAAAAGCATTGTAGCTGTTGATAAAAAGAATCAAGAAAAACGTACTCCAAAAAAGAAGATCAATGTTAAAATACCTGCTGTAAAGAAACGTAAAAAATGTGAATCGGAAATTGTAGAATCTGAAAAAGGAGAAGATGGTAAAAAGTATGAACCTGCAAATCTGCAAATAAGAGGGTCTCCAAAAGTTTTGCAGAATGTTATTGGAAGTTGTACAACTAGTCAGTTTACAGCTTTAGAAGAGATGGGGTTTGGACATTATTGTGGAGAATTCAAATTTGAACAAACACCAGGAGTATTAGCAATGTGGTTATGTAAAAATTTTGATTCAGAAAGTTGTTGTTTGGTTTTGAGTGATGAAAGAAAGATTAAGATCACCAGGGATCTAATTCATGAAATTCTTGGAATTCCAATGGGGAATACAAAGGTTGATGCTCTTCCTGAAACAACAACAGCAGATGCAACAACAGTAAAATGGAGGCAAACACTACCTTTAGAAGTATATGATCCTGATGGACCTTCACATAAAAAGAAAATCCCAATAAGCAGGTTAGAAACATATATTTGTGAAAGTACAGATGATGGTTGGGCATTCAAAGTAGCTTTCTTGGTAATTTTCTTCACTATATTTGGATATGGTAACAAAGATGGATCAGTAAATCAAAGGTTTCTACCATCCGTTGAAGACGTTGATAATATTAGAAGTTTGGATTGGTGCTCTTACTGTCTTGAATGTCTGCAAGATTCATTTAAGAATTTTAAACCGAGATTATTTTTCTCAGGACCAATTCTTCTTTTGACGGTAAGTTATAAAAAAATTCATTTTACTGCATCTCCCTTTAATTGTTACTGTATAATAATGTGATGCAGTAGAAATATAATGTGATGCAGTATAATAATATAGTGATGCAATGACTTATACTTGCAATTAATTTTAATATATTGTGATGCATCAGAATATTCATTATTACTTTTGCTGATTCAGTAACAAGAATTTATTTAAAGCTTTTATAACTACTGCATCATAGTTTTTCTTTACTGCAATATATCTTTTTCTAAATCTAATATATGTTTTTTTTTTCTTTCTTTTATTTTGAAGCTTATCTACGTCAATTCAACTGTTTCTGAGACTACAAGGGTGGATAGAACAGTACCAGGCTTCCTAGCTTGGAGTTCAAAGTTGTTGAAACAAAGGGAGAAAGAAGAAGTTGCAGGAGGATTTGGTCAACTTCCAATTGTTGAAGGAATGCAATTTATTGAAACTCCAAAGAAAAAACAAAAGAAGAATTTGAAAAAAAAGAAAAACAAGACGATTGAAACAGGTATAAATTATAAAAAATAAATTTGTAAATATTATTGTTAAATCAGGTGCATTAAAACATAAAATAATATAGTACTAATTATTGTTTATTCTTTTTTTAAAATAATAACAGAGGAGAATGATAGAAAAATGAACCGAGATGCAGAACTTGAAGATTTCAAGACAAAATCGATAGAGGTATTTTGAATATATTATGATGCAATACATTTAAAACAAATTGATGTAGTAGATTAATATATTGTGATGCATGTATAATTGTGATGCATTATATCTATAAGTAATGATGCAGTAAATTAATATATTGTGATGCATTAAACTAAAAAAAATTTAACATGCAGGAAATGACAGACTGCTTACAAGATATTTGGGCAGAGAGCAAAGATTTAATGATGCGTACCAATGATAAGCTGATGTTAGCATTGGAAAAATATCCAGAAGATAAGAATATCAACAAAATTCTTATGGAGAGAAATACACTTATCAACAAGTATCTTGATGCATCGTTTATAATGATTCCAGAAGATACTGATAGAGGTAATGATGTTCAAGATGATACAGAAGATAATGATGAAGAAGAAAACGTTACAGGAAATGCTGAAAATCTTGTTCAATCTGAGAATGTTATCGATGGAGTTAAGAATGATACAGAAGATAATGATGAAGAAGAAAACGTTACAGGAGATGCTGAAAATCTTGTTCAATCTGAGAATGTTATGGATGGAGTTAAGAATGCATACGATGTTGAAACCGGCAATCTTCAAAAAGAAGAAGACAAACAGAAGGTCGATGGAAATCAAACAGAATCTGACAAAAATCTTGCTATTGTTGTGTATGATTCATCTTTTCTGGATTCATCTCAGACATCACAAGAGAGCAGTCAAGCATTGCTTGGGTATGATGAAGTTCAAGCATTGCTTGGGTCAGATGAAAGTGAAGCAAAGATTGGGTGTGATGAAGGTCAAGAAAACAAGGGGTCTGATGAAGGTGGGATCATAGATAAAAGTATTGAAATCGAAACCCAAGAAGTGAAATAATTTCACTTCATCAAAGACAATTATAAAAATATGTAGTAATGTGTAATAACTTATCTAAATTTGGATATGTGTAATAACTTAACTAATACTAATTTAACTATTAGAATTCTGGAAAAAAAACCAGAATTCTAATTTTGGATATATAATTCTGTTTAAAGTTTTAGGATAAAATAAACTATTAGGCTTTAAACTTTATACTGTGATGCAGTGAATTTTAGATATGATGCAGTACTATTATAATATTTTTTGAATCATTGTACTGCATCAAATGTACTTGGTTACTGCATTCTATTTATCATAATCTTTGCTGCATCATCTTTTGAAACAGATGATGGATTTGTAGAAGATTGCGAGTATGATTTAGTTTCAAATAAGATTGATGGAATTTTGAATGAAATCCTTTCTGAAGAAGCTTCAATGGAAATTCCAAAAATGAAAAATCCTTCAATGAAAAGATTTAGAATGGATCTAGTAGATTCTCTTCTGCAGCCACCACCACTGTGTACCCATGAAAATCTGCAAAAAGATGGCCCATTTATGTGTACCCAAGAAAATCTGCAAACACAAGGATTTGTCGGTGAGATGCGAAAAATTATTGAAAAACAAAATCAAGGAATCCCAAAATCTTTTCATAGTATAAAGTTGAAGTTGGACAGAAACAGATCTAGAGTGTGTGAAGAACATACTATCAAATCAGCTGCACCTATTCAAAAAGAGAGACAAGAAGATTTACCAAGTGAGATTCTGATATCTACTGAAATACAGAAAGAAGGCACTACAGAAACATCTAATGGTACCAAATTAAGGTTAGTGAAAAACAGTGAAGGAATCTTTGAAAGCGTGAAGCTAAAGTTTTATAAAGACAAAACTGATGAAGCACAAGGTAGATCGTCAACTAATAAAAGCGAAGATGTTAAAAAGCCACAG